>OY986970.1:6693237-6915411 GCA_963920575.1 Narthecium ossifragum
CTAGCCTAATAATACAATCCTCCCCCTTGCTGACAACCTTCAGTGCTCCTTCCCAAGCCCACTTATTCACATTCCATTCATCAGCCCTAATTTCAACACAAAACCAAGCATTGTGAACAAAGATCCTTCTTTTTCCCTACCAACGATGAATTAAGTCAAACAAGCAAGGCCATACCTATAAGAAGCGGCGGTTTTCCTCGGCGGTATCTGCGTTAGATGCAATCCGATCAACAGAACAAAAAAGGAAATCCAATTACAATCAACGCGATACTCACCAGATAGACGTAGCACTCGTTAACCTGGAAGAGGACGAGCTCGACGGCATCGGCCTCTTCCGGCGACGAATCGTGCGGGACGTGGCTCGACTGCCCCTGAGGGGATTCCGCGGAGTCCATAGGCCGAGATCTAGTTTTAGATTGCTCCTCCTCGCCGGCGGCGTCGTTGGGAGACTTGGGAGAGGACTCCTGGCGGTGGTGGTGGTGGTGGTGGGTATGATGGGCTCAGTCAGTCCTGGGAGTCTTCCCGGAGTTGGAGTTTAGCGCAAGAAATCACTCTTTTAAAGTTTTTGGGATATTAACGCGAATATTCTGGATCCAATTAGCTGGATTGGAGAAACCGACCTGGTCCGGATCGGGTCATAATGTGGTTAGCCGGTTGGGTCACATTGGTAGACCCAAAGCCAGTTAATTGAGTCCGTTTAGGTCTAATGCAAATAGAATGATTGGACTAATCAAGTGACTTGCAAATTGCTCAATAACCAGATGAGTTATTCATACTAATGCTGCCGCCCACCAAACACATTGTCGGAGGTGGCTCAAGTCCTACGGAGGAGTATGGATGTTATAGTTGGAGTTTCATACATAGAGGCCGTGTTGGTGTTGGTGGCGACGGCGGCGTCCGTCGCCGGTGGCGGCGGCGTCCGTCGCCGGTGGCGGCGGCATGGCACCGTAGGGTATGATTGGAGGCAAATTAAATAATTTTATATTATATAGTTAGAGTTAGTAAAAATACATCTTGTAAACTGATTTTTGACCTAATAATGAAATCCGTCTCCTCTCTATCTCGTGGATATAGATAATTTAATAGTGAACCACGTAAATCTCAGTTTTCTTGTGTGATTATTAGATGCTTAAAGACACTTAAAATATGATGCAATGTATTCCTCAATGGAGGTGTTTTGTTTGGTCGGTCGACCTAAAACAACCACATCAAGTATACAAGTTGATCAAGCAACGTTCCAATTCCAACATAAAGAAGTCTAAACCCAGCAAAATCTACATCTTTTAAGTTGGATTGTATTGCTCCAATCAGGCTACCAAAACTGTCTGTCACTTAATGGGTTTATGCCAAAATCCAAATGGTTGGCAGGCATGGATTTGCACGTATCCTCGAGCAAGAGATTGTTTTTGGTTAAGGCACGTATCCTCGAGCAAGAGATTGGTTGGCAATGTGACTAGCCCCCCATACGGAGCCTAACATCTCGTCTTTAAACAACATTATCGTCAGAACCCAATCGATTAAAGTCCAATGGCATGACGACCGAAACCGACTTTGGTCTACATCCTATGGTATTGGTGGGGTCCTAAACAAGTCATGGGACGTGCGTGGACTTTGAATAAAGATGAATGCAAGCTTGGTTCTTTTCCTTGGCCTTATTTAAGATTGTTTTTGTATATTACTGTGCATAATGCTAGTAATTTATTGATGTCTATATAATCTTGCCAATAGCTATATTTGTTTCAATACCCCCTCTAAAATTTAAAATTATTTGTATTATTATAAATATTTTTTTTTTATTTACATGTCCTTTTGACTAATTTAGACGATGGTTAATTTTAAAATTTTAGAGTTACACAAGGCTTAATATCACTATTGGGAAGCATATATGGTTCAAAATTTTGGCCACGTGTAACTCTAAATTTCAAAATTAACCATGAGCAAAATTGATCATAAAGATATGCAAAAAAAAAAAAAAACAATATTTGGAAGGGTATATAAATAGGGTGTAATTGGCGATAGGTCCATTATGAGGTAATTAATCAATGTATAGTCCACTTAATATTTTTTAAAACGTTTAGTCCAAAAATAGACGGCTATGGTTAGTTTTTTTATTCCCATGACCAAAATGCCCTTCTAACTGCATTACCTCATATCTAATTAGCTTGGAGAGAGAGCAAGGAGGATCGGATGGTCGTGGATGCTCCGGCTTTGATCAATGGCGAGGAGATACCGGTGGTCGTCGGCGCTGGTGGAGGAGGGGTCGTGGGAACCTCTGGTTTCGATCCACCGGGTTGGATTGTCGATTTTGGTTATGGAGATGTCGGAATGGAGTGGGGTGGCAGTAGTGCTCTTGGAAAAGAAGAGCAACAAGAGGGGGGCGATTGGAGGCTCATCGGCACTGGATCTCATTGGGAAATGGTGGCCGGATTTGAGGTCGGGATGGCGTGGGGTGGTCGGATTTGAGGTCGGAGTGGGTTAGGAGGCATGCATGCGGTGGGTATGAAGGGTGGCGTCGGATTCTTGTGAAGATGGTTGCCGGGAAAGATAAGGGAGGGCTGGATCTCATCGGGAAAGACTTGGGGAGAGGTCGAGGACTAAGGGGAAGGTGAGATCGGGGGTTAGTAGTGGTTGGGGTGGCACGACTCGGCGGCACCAGTCTTTAGAGAGGTGGTTGCCGGCAAGAGAAAGGTGAAAAGTGAAAAGTGAATAGGACAGTTGTGAGAAGTCAATGATGGATTCATGGGAAACGAGCTCGTCGGAGGTCGAAACCGGTGCATTGATCCATCATCAACACATCTTAGCTGCTGAATCTGATGTGTAAAAAGAGAAAAGAGAAAAGATGAGGGTCGGTTGTGAAGTTCTTGTGAAGATGAAGGTTGGTCGGAGCTCGGCATGGCGGCAGTGGTGTGAGGACCTGCCCCTCTACTCTTGTGGCTCGTTGTAGACCGCAAAGGCAATTTGGTAAATTATACCGTGTTGGTTTATTTCAGACCCGCTTGTGTACACACTGACCATGTTTGTGTTTATGTTTGATTAGAAAGGTTAAGTGGACCCGGGATCCAAAGATCCGGGCTTGGGCTTAAGTTTTAGCCCAAGTCTAGCTTTCTGCGCTTAAAGGATCAATCCTTCCTTGCTAGAAGGATCGATCGTCGAATGCTAGAAAGTCAAGGTGTGATTGTCAGGAAGGATCAATCCTTCCTCTTGGAAAGATCGATCTTTCATAGGTCGGTTCGTTTGTCTATAAAACGAACGTGATCTTCTTCCTTGAATCCCTTTTGAAATCCGCGTTCTTGAGCTCAGAGCTGCCAGATTTTGAAGAGATTTCGGACGATCCAAGGCCTTGCAGCTGGGATTGAAGCTGCTCTAGCCTAGGTAGGGATCCTACCTATGTTTCTTTTCCGGTTTTAGTGAGTTTGAGTTTGATTGAAGGTTGTTTTGCTTAGATCTTGGTAAATACTTGTTAGATTGTAGTATTTCCACCGGTTTTGGACTTGTGGTCCTTCGTACTACCAGATCCCAAGGTTTTGTGGGATTTGGTAGAGTTTTCCAATGGGATTGCTCGCCGGAGGTTTGCCGGAGAACCCAACAAGATCGATCTTTATGGGAGAAAGATCGATCCTTCTTTGTTGGTCATGTTGAACCCGAGCATGATCGATCATCTGGTGAGGATGATCGATCCTTGTGCCTTGGGTAGCATGGGATCCTCTTTGTCGCGAGGAGGATCGATCTTCCTGGGCGCGGCAAGGAGGATATCCTCTATCACGAGGATGATCGATCTTCCTGGGAGGAAGGATCGATCATCCTTGGCACGATTTGGAGAGGATGCTCTCTGTCGCTTAGAAGATTGATCTTCCCTTGGGGGAAGGATCGATCCTTCGACGGCAGAGAGGGATTTTTTCCTTGGCTTTGCCCGCGTGGCTTTGTATGTGCAGATTTCTTTACAACTTTATATCTGGTACATACTCTTAAGCATGCTAGCCCCATATTAGGGGCAGTGGTGAACCAGGAGAGTGATAACTCCTGGGATGTTTAGAATAAGCGGGAGAGTGGCCCTATCGCTTTCCATAGCCTTGCATGCCGACGTGCGCCGAGGGCTTTTACCTGCGTGATTTGTCTCTGTTGTTTGCGGGACTGCTTCCCGATGCAGGTTGCTGGTGGACTGGCTGGCAGTTGGTGGTGTACCACTACAGCAGTCCCAGACCTTAAATAATTATTCACCACCCCGGGCTGGCAGTGTGCCGAGCCCAGACCGTGTTATGCTATCATCACATATTATTGCATGCCTAACTGCTTATATTGTGTATGTTCATCGCATGCATCTCTGTTATGCATTAGTTGCATGGTTAGGGCATGGGCGATCTGTGGGTCGCCGTCCCGAGGCTGAAAGCTCGGATTTAGCCCTAGGACCGGGGTTGGGTAGTTTGGACCCGGTTCGAATTGTGGTGTCCAGTCGGACTTGGTGATAGGCTTAGATGACTGGTACACTTGTTGATTGATGATTGTAGAGGTCGTGTCGGCATCGAGTCGGATGCTGAGGTGTAGCCGGTGTTCCACTGTGTTGACTCTTGAGTAGAGGAGTTGCCTACTCATCGGTGCCATTTCCCGCCTGCAGTGCCTTTCCCTGCTTGTGAGCCAGCAGTGTTGTTCCTACTACTGAGTGTGACCTGACATGTGACCTACTCGGTTGGAAGACCATGATTGTGGGCCTCAGGGACACGCGATGGGGTTATGGGGCCTATGTATACACCCAGGTCTTACTTGAGGGTGACATTGTTGCGTTTCCCTCTTCCTTCTGTGTGTCGTAGTGTAGTTTCCCTGCTGAGTTTAGTTGCTCACTCCTACTCGGGCTGCGTTTTGCAGGTGCAGGCGTTAGCTCCTCTTCGATGTCCCTTACCGGGCAGTTGGTCGGCGGTGCGGCGGCGCTAGGCGGAGTCTGAGAGTTGGTGATCATTTACAGTTTTAAACCCTATGTTAGTTAAAAGAGCGATGTCGAGAAGGGTAATGGAAAGAGTACCGCAAGGAAAAACAAAGTTGTTATACTCTGTCGACCAAAACAGGAACGACGACAGAAGTAAGTTGGATTCTTGAGCAGGAACCCTAGTGCTCAAATCCAAGAAATCTACAATGCCAGCATCAGAAAAAAATTTCTTGGAATCTAAATGATTGATCATTCTTTTATGTCACTTGATGAACTTGTCATCGGTCAAAGGCCATGGCGTAATGGGATTCTTAGAAGAAAGGGTTGAAAGATTAAGTTCTTGAGATAATGGAAGATCGCCGGAAAGTGGAAAGCTATGAATGACAACTTGAAGATCGGAGGAGAGAGAAGGTATAAGATCGGAAATAAAGCAAGGACCCAAAGAAAAGAACCTGGAAGAAGAATCTCCCGTCCTAACTAGATATGTCCCTCTTGCTTCATCTGATCTCAAGATTTCATTGAACTCTGCAAAAGCCTTGCGAGCTTCCTTGTGCACCTCCTCAACAACTTTAAGTTCACGAACCATGGTGTTGAACGGAAAAGTTTAACAGAGAAGAAGAAGGACTCTCCGATTTTTGCAAACTCACAGGAGGAGGAAGAAAAAGCCTAAGCGCCGCGATTGTAAGAGACGAAAGAACGCTGAAGCCCTAACAGCATACCAATAACGTTCTTTCACGCCAAAGGAGTATGGTTAAAAGGGTATACATGTCAGATAAGGACGGCGTATTAAATGCGGAATATCAAAAGATATGGATAGAGGAGGAAAACAGAACGGCGATTCTGTTTCCCAGAGAATGCTCATGATTAGCCTTTAGTGGTTAACAAGCAAGCTGTCAAATCGTATCAGATGTCATCTAGTCATAAATTCAAACTCCTCGATTACCGCATGGGGGGCAAAATGTTAGCCAATATAATGGCTAACCAATCAATGATTAACATGTCAGCATAATAAATATGGCCGACAAACTTTCCAACCCTATTGGGCGATATCGCTCAAAGGTAAAATTGTCGACCAACGAATGAAATCATCGATTAAGATCATCGCCCAAAACACAATCAAGAATGATGATTGTTTCCGCATAAAGAAACTATCAGTCAAGGGCGATAATGATCTAACAACGATGATATTGCTATTTTAGAACGATGATCTTCCTTACATAAGATTTTTGTTTTCAACAATAAACATGTCTGAGAGGCCTGGTCGTGGAGACCCGGGGAAGATGAGGGCTGGTCGTGGAGATCCGACGAAGATGAGGGATGATCGAAGCTCGGCGTTGCAGTGGCCACCTTACTGGAGATTAGACCTTACCGTATGTATATATTGATGTTAAATACTCACAAGCAAATCAACAAACCAAATGTATATTTCGTTGTTCACTAATTGATCAACTCATTACAGATCACATATTTATCATGTTGTTAGACTATTTCTCTCAACAAATGAACCTTTCGTATGAAAAACTTGTGATATCATAAGTAATGACTGAGAAGATCAGCCAATAACCGACGTACACATGTAATGTTGACGATCAAATATATGGTGTTGATTGATCAAGTAATATGATCAGCTAGGTGATTGATCGATCAAGGTTAATGACCGATAAATATTGTTGGCCGATCATAAGGATATGACATCCCTTCTCTTTGATGACGTCATCAAAGAAGTGGAAAGAGAAGACGGAACGTGGAAACTGACAGAACACGTGGAGGTTGATGAGTGGCCCAGATTAATTATGCATCAGTCAGAGAAAGTGGCAAAACAATTTATGAATGGTTATAAGGCAGTTCCTAAAAGGTTGCTCATGGAAAAAGGTAAATAATGATGACTGGTATAGTTAGACTAAATTAGTCATAACTTTTTCATACGATGTCAAAATCGAACGATTCTTAGACCATCGGAAAGGGAATTCAAAGACCGACAATTTTCATTTTGAAGCTTCTCCAGATTCTACCTCTATCATAAACCAAATTGTAGTAGAAGGTAGAGGTGCATTGGCTGACGCAGTTCGTGGAACTTATAAGACAAGTTACAAGGCAATCTTGGAAGTTACAAAATAGTCATGGTGGTTCCAAAATAGTTATGGTGGTTCTAAGTTGGTTATTTCAGAAGTATTATGAAAGAGATGAAGATAAATGAAGAACCTCTCCCAAAATCAAGAGAAAAACTAACTTTTATCTTTTCAACATCTTTATTACCAATGTAGTCTCCTTTCAGTTAGTTTGTCTTCATAATCCCAGCAATGAACCGTTTCACTTCTTTTAATTTCCTACAATAAAGCTTTCATTTTTAGGAGTTGTTCTAGCATAGTTCGTCATCCATTTCCATCTTTCTATCTTTAGTTCTCATCCATTCTCTGTAACTTCGCCAACTCCGTTCAAACTGAGTTCGAAGCAGCTTCAGTCTGTCACAATCCTTGATAGTTCAATAAAAGTGTTGGTAGATTTTTGTTCTAATAACTTGATCATAAGAAACAGTCACAACAAAAATAAGAGAACTACCATCATAACTAACCATATTAATTTATTAAAACTAAATCTATCGTTTACTCCTAAGGTGCGTGTGATATGGGTGTAATTTTTAAGGGTTAAAAATTCCAAGGGTAATTTTTACAAGAGGAATAATTTAGGGGGTAACATTTACATGTTACTTGTGTTTGGGTAGAAAGGGTAAAATTTATGACTTTAATACTCAAATGCTTAGAATGAGAATAATTTTTAACGTATATATAATTATATATAGGAAATAGAGAGAGAAAATAGGAGAGATTGGAGAGAGGAAATAGGAGAGAGAAAGTAGAGAGAGGAAATAAGAGAGGTGAAAATTACAAGGTAAATTTTTCATTGCTATCCAAACATAAGTAAAGGAGGTGAAAATTACAAGAGTAATTTGTCACCCCCTTTACAATCTTACCAAACGCACCCTAAATGAAGAACCAAACATAATGATGATAGGTATGATAATTTTTTGATCGTAAACACATTAACATGGCAAGATGTTCAACATGAAATTCAATTTAACCATCGAAAGCAGCATTAGCACATTTATGCATAATTCCTTGCTACCAGTAAAGTAAATTAGCATCTATAGCAGCATTGTGAAGCATTGACCCGCTAATATTGTAAGGTTGGACAAAGACTCACCAACTAGCATTCAGTATACAGAGCAATTACCTAGCTAGCTAGCAAACTCAACTAAAACAAAATACTAAAACTGATATACATTAGAAGTCACAACTAATGAGAATCAATCTGGAAAAGAAGAAGCACACACCTCTAACGTCCTGTAGTCAGCAACCCTATAATTTACTAAAAGAATCGGCATTGTAAGGAGTATCTAGACAATATGTTGTAGGAATATGCTCCATGACTACAAGAGGTACTGGTACTCACAACATCAAAGTCAAACAACTACTAATGTTTTCTCAAAGATTAGGTGAGATGTGTTAATATCTGACACAAGAGAAGAATAAGAGCAGAGGATGGGAACCACCCAACTTCTAAGGCATCAAAAGGCATATAAAACAATACCACAAATCACGAAACATGTATAAAAAAGAAGCTAAAGAAAATGGTTAAAATGAACAGGCTGCTAGGATGCGAGAGAGAACTACCCACCCGAAGGAAGAGCTTCCTATCATGCCTAAATGTTGCACACGATACCCAGAACTCGATTAACCCACACACGCGCCTTGTCTGCCACTTTCTCATCGACCTTCTCTGAGATCTCTAAATTCGGCACTGGAGGAAGCGACATATCTCTATGACTTCATCAATAGATACATCACAAGATAGAATAGAAAAAAGATTAAAACGAAGAAGAGGAGGATTAAAGAGGGGAGTTGTTGAGGACGGTGGCGGATCTGGCCCAGAAGAAGAGAATGGCGGACATGAGGAGAAGAGCGTTGGCGGAGAGCCGAGGGGGTTGTAATCGGCGTGGTCGAAGATGATCCACGTCGCGGTGGACCCCGCCTATTCAAATAAAAATCTACCAGCACTTTAATTGAATTGTTGGTGACTAATAGGCTCAATCTCTTTCGAACTCAGTTCGAACGGAGGTGTCAAAGTTATAGAGAATGGATGAGAAGTAAAGATAGAAAGAAGAAAATTGATGATGAACTATGCTAGAACTACTCCTAAAAATGGAAGTTTCATCGTAGAAAATTAAAGGAAAGAAAATGCTTAATTGCTGAAATTTAAAGGTATATGAAGATAAAAACTAAAGGAAGCTACATAGAAATAAAGATGCTAAAAAAATAAAAGCTGGTTTTGTTCTTAATTTAGGGAGAGGTTCTTCCTTTGTCTTCATCTCTTTTATAATACTTCTGAAATAACCAACTTGGAACCACCATAACTATCTTGGAAGCATCATAGCTGTCTTATAACTTTTAGAACTGTTTTGTAACTTGTCTTGTAACTTCTACGAACTACGTCAGTCAATGCATCTTTGTCTTCTATTGCAATTCGATCTATGATAGAAGTAGAATTTGGAAATCTTTAAACATGAAAGTTGACGCTCTTCGAAAAATCATTTGATTTGGATATCGTATGGGAACGTTATGACAGAAATGGTCTAACTATGTTGGCTATTATTATTTACCATTTTGCCATGAGCGGCTGTTAGCAACTACCTTAGAACCGTTCATGAATTGCTTTGTCACTTTCTCTAACTGCTGCACGATCAATCTGGGCGTCTCATCGGCTCCATGTGTTCTATTAACTTCCACACTCTCCACTTCTCTTCTCACTTCTTTGATGGCGTCACTATGTAGAAGAGGTATGACATTCTTTTGATCGGTCAACATTATTTATCGGTCACTAGTTTTAGTCGATCAATCACCTGACTGATCATGTTATTTGATCAATCAACATCATATATCTCACCATCAACATTACATGTGTACGCCTGTGCCTTAGGCCCACAATTCTGGGGGGCCCAATTTTTTTTCTTCTAAGTCATATATATATATATAACCTAGGAAAATTTCCTCAATTTTTCTTCCTATGGGTTGCGACCACTCGGCTGGTCTCGGCACTCCCCCCATCACTTTATTCTCCAACTCAGCTGCCAACTCCACCTCGTCTTTACCTTCTCTACTCAAACTCAAAGGTATTTTCCTTTTCGAGTTTTGTTATTATGGAGATTTTATCTCACAGATCTAGTTTATCTAAGCATCATAGATGAATTTATGCTATTTTCAAATTATTTGTTTGATACTTTGGAACTAGTCATGAATGGCTTGTTTGGTGGTCCATCATGAGTACGTGGGCATGCAGCAGTACGCAATTTGTTTATGGAAAAAAGTCTCCTTAGTAAACTATTCTTTTTGTGTTGACGAAGAATTTATGCTTGTGAATCGTGAATTTGCTAAAACATAGCATTTACATAAATTTAGATGCATGTCTGAGATTGGATTTGACTTGAACCATAAGACTTGGCTTAGATGCATGTCATAATCTTTTTGTCTTTAGCATTAGCATAAATTGAGTTTGTTACCACAATGATGCGATGTTGAGAGCAAAGGTTTATTTAGTACCCCTTGCAGGTACGCTTCTGTTTCACTTTATGGCTCCTATTAAAAAGTATCCTTCTGGTGCTTAAAAAAGAAAAGAAAAGCAAAAGAGAGATGCATTAGTGAAGCTTCAAGTCGGATCTCTTAGTAAGTACTTGAATATAATTGATAAGAAATCACAAACTTTAGCAGATGGAACTGTACAAGAGAATGAGAATGATGGTGAAGACCATGATCAATTGATGAACGAAATTGAGAATGCAGGATCAAATCAAAATGATGATCTTAGTCAGCCTATAATTGATAGTGGTGGTACGGAGGAGCAAAATCT
This sequence comes from Narthecium ossifragum, assembly GCA_963920575.1. Classification (NCBI taxonomy): domain Eukaryota; kingdom Viridiplantae; phylum Streptophyta; class Magnoliopsida; order Dioscoreales; family Nartheciaceae; genus Narthecium; species Narthecium ossifragum. The sequence goes on from OY986970.1 coordinate 6,704,057, forward strand.
TCCAGTGAATGAGGAAGAAAATATCATTGTTGAAGATGATCAAAATAATGATTCAAGTGCAGAATTTGACTATTCATTTGACGTTGATGATCCAGGAAATTGGGATATGAATCATATAATTAAACAGAATGTCAGAGATTTTTTGGTTGAAAGAGGTCCTAAAAGAGATAATGATCTTATCTTTCCAGTTGATGACTTAGGGAGACATTTCAGTTTCAAACATTATTTTCGTGTCTTTTCTAACGGTGAAAAGAAAAACATGAGGTGGTTAGTTTACTCAGTTTCTTTGAACAAGGTGTTCTGCTTTTGTTGTAAATTGTTCAAGCAAGACCACAACAAGACTTTCTTGGGTCAATTTTCTAATGAAGGGTTCAATAATTGGAAAAATCTGAGTGCAAGGCTTGCAAGTCATGAAAAGAATAGGCAGCACATTGGTTGCTTTACTTGTTGGATTGAATTAGAAACAAGATTGAAAAATAAGGCTATAATCGATCAAGCTGTGGAAGAGCAGATAACATAGGAGAAAGAACATTGGAGACAAGTACTCAAGAGAATCCTTATTGTTGTGAAAAGACTTGCGAGAAATAATTTGGCATTTCGTGGAGTTAATGAGAAATTGTATGAGGAGAACAATGGGAATTTCTTACATGTGATTGAGATGATTGCTAAATATGATCCAGTGTTGCAAGAACATGTTAGCCGTATTTTGAAAAAGGAAACGCATTACCATTACTTGAGTCACAAGATTCAAAATGAAATGATTCTGCTACTAGCAAATGAGGTAAAGACTTCCATCCTTGCAACAATCAAAGAAGCAAAGTACTTTTCAATTATACTTGATTGCACTCCAGATGCAAGTCTTGAGAACAAATGCCTCTTGTTGTCCGTTGTGTCGATGTTTCAGTAAGTTCGATTGTGGTAAGAGAATTCTTTTTGGAATTTTTAAAGGTAGATGACACATCAGGGCTTGGACTATTTAATAAGCTTATAAATATACTAAACACTCTTACATTAGATATTGGTGATATACATGGACAGGGATATGACAATGGTTCTAATATGAGAGGAAAACACAAAGATGTGCAAAACAGACTACTTGAGATAAATCCCAGAGCTTTATATATGCCTTGTGGTTGTCATAGTCTGATTCTTGCAACATGTGTTATGGCTAATTGTACTCCTAAAGCTGATTATTTTTTTGGAGTGGTACAACAAATATTTTCATTCTTCTCATCTTCGACAAAGCAATGGCAATACTGTCCAGTCTCCGTCTGTGCCCTCTGTGCCCGCTGCTGTGCGTAACTCCTCGAGCTCTGGTTCACTGTGATGTGCCTCTAACACTCTGGCTAGAACTGCTGGCATACTCTACACTGCGTAGAGGAAGCTGCTGGATCCCCGATCCTCAAACTCGAGCCCCAACTGGCCCGCTGTCTCTAGAGCCTACCACTGCCGCGCTGACAACCCTGCAACTGCTGCTCTGGTGTCTCTCACCTGCCTGCTCAGCTCATCTGCTACGACGTTTGCCTTACCAGGATGGTAATGCAACTCAAAGTCGTAGTCCTCCAGTAGCTCCACGAAGGCTCGCTCACAAGCATCATCCCACACGAACGGGATGATGGCCTTCTGTGTCAGTCTGGTCAACGGTCTGGCAACTCTGGAGAAGTCCCGCACGAATCGCTTGTAGTAACTCGCCAAGCCCAAGAAACTGCGGACCTCGAACACTGTCCTCGATCTCTGCCACTGTACCACTGCCTCGACATTGGCCAGGTCAACTGAGATCCCTGCTGCCGACACCACGTGTCCAAGGAATCCCACCTGTGCAAGCCAGAACTCACACTTGTAAGCCTTGGCATAAAGCCGATGCTCCCGAAGTAGCTGCAACACTGTCGCCAAGTGTCGCTCGTGCTCCGCCTCTGACCGGGAGTAGATAAAGATGTCGTCGACGAACACCACCACGAACTCGTCTAGAAAGGGCCGGAAGATCCTCTGCATGAGATCCATGAACGCTGCTGGTGCGTTCTTCAGCCCAAACGGCAACACCACGAACTCGTACAGACCGTACCGAGTCCGAAATGCCGTCTTCGGGATGTCGCAATCCCGAACCCTCAACTGGTGGTAGCCGGTGCGGAGGTCGATCTTCGAGAACACTGAAGATCCTCGCAACTGGTCCAACAGGTCGTCGATCCGCGGCATCGGATACCTGTTCTTCACCGTCACCCTATTGAGCTGCCTGTAGTCTATGCAAAGTCGAAGGGTACCATCCTTCTTCTTTGCGAACAACACTGGTGCCCCCCAGGGAGACATGCTGGGACGGATGAAGCCTCTGCTGGTCAGCTCGTCCATCTGGGTCCTCAACTCACTCTGCTCTGCTGGTGCCATCCTAAAAGTTAGGAGAGAGATCGGTGCGGTACCTGGTACTAGGTCGATCTCAAAATCGACCTCTTTGGGTGGTGGAAGCCCTGGTAACACCTCAGGAAACACATCGGTGTAGTCGCACACGATCCTGGGAAACTGCTCTGCTGCACTCCCTCATAACCGAACAGGGACAGACTGGCCAACAAGGCTGAGAGCTCGCTGCCACGCCTCCCTACACCACAAGCAAAGGAATCGGTGGAAAACCGATCCCCCAACAACACAAACCGTGTCCCGTCAGGTGTCCAAGCGACCACCCTCTGGCGACCACAGTCGATGACGACCCGGTATGCTGCCAACCAGTCCATACCGAGTATCACGTCAAAGCCGGTCATGTCTAGCACTCGCAGGTCTAGACAGACCCGGAGGCCTCCAACCTCCAACCTCCAACGAACACGATCGGCAGACCTGGTCCACCCTGACTGCCCCGCCGATCGGTGAGTCTACAGACTGTACCACCTCTAGCCAACTCGTCTCCAACCCTCTGAGCACGGATGGCTCTGCCGCTGCCTGCTGGTACTGCTGCGGCTGCTGGTACGACTGGTAAAGCTGAACGGTGTTAGGCTGCTCACGCCCCTTAAGAGCAATCACACGCCCCCACTGGCCGCCTCCACCTCTGGAGCGGCCCGGTCCAGCCCCTGATCCGCGCCCGCCACTGCTCCCCTGCCAAGCACTGGACCCTCCGCCTCGACTCCCCTGCGGCACAGCGCCCCGTGCTCCTCGCAAGTGGCAGTCCCTTCGGTAGTGTCCCAGCTGCCCCCACGAGAAGCACGTGACTGACGCGCTATCAGGCTGCTGACCCTGGCCTCCCCCTGACGGAGCCTACCCAGACGGCCCGCCCGTCAGAAGAAATTGGCATGGCGGACTCGGCAACTGTGCCTGGAACTGCTGCGGGCGCTGCGACCGCTGCTGAAAGCGTCGCTGATGCCGCTGGTGCCCTCCGCTAAATCCCCCTCTGAACTGGGGTCTCTGCGGTGTGCTGGTAGAGAATGCCGGTGGAACTGCCCGGCACCTCTCGTCTCGCAACTGCGCCTCTACTGCCAAGGCGCAGTTCGAAACTGCTGAGTACGCCAGGAAGCGATAAGAACTGGTCCGTCGCCTGATCTCTGATCGAAGCCCCCACTCGAACTGCCGTGCCCCGGCCACTGGATATGTTGCCACAGCCCCCGCGAAACGGACCAAGTGCGTGGACCGGGTGGCATACTGCTGAAGCTCCAGCAAGACCACCGCAGCGGTCCGCGCGTCGACCGGAGCGAGAACCCCCTTCTCGGCGAGAAGGGCCTCCTCCTGTGCGACCGAAACCGTCGCTGGTGATGGCTCAGTCCGTCGAGCTCTGACCGCCCTGACAGGTGCTACCCTGTCTGGTCGGGTGGGTCGACCAAGTCGTGCCCCACCCCGGCCAACAACCGAAGGTCGGCCTCGAGCTCTCGATATCTGCGCAATCACCAACAACAAACGAGCGTCCACTCATTCGAAACCCAAGACAAAGCAGCACAACATAAAGCGGAAAAGCATAACACATCAAAAGGAGCATGCACGGATGTTCTAGACATAGAACTAACCCATTCCACGCTCAATCTCAACCGAATCCTGATCCTAAACCCTGGGATCTACAACCTATGCTCTGATACCAAGCTGTCGCGCCCCGACCCGCGAAAGCTCAACTGGGCCGGGCGACGCGAACCGGAACCTAACAAAACGCGGAAGAAAAGCTGGCGAGGGTTCCCTCTAACCTATTGGTCTCCCTAACAATTCACCAAAAGTACCTTCAATTAAAAGACATTAATTTAATGAATCCTCAAATCACAGATTACAAACCCAAAAAGTGTTTTAATATACATATCCTCGGAGAGGGGAAGATCCAAATACAACATTACTCCTATAGGAGACTAACTAACATAAGGTATAAAAGCAGTAAAGATCGCCACCTCTCAAAGTCCACCAGGCGCTACCGCACCGCCGACCAACTGCCCGGTAGGGGCCATAGAAGAAGAACTGACGCCTGCACCTGCAAAACGCAGCCCAGGTAGGAGGGAGCACTAAGCTCAGTAGGATTTTACACTACGACACACAGAAGGAAGAGGGAAACGCAACAGTGTCGCCCTCAAGTAGAACCTGGGTGTATACAGGGGTCCCATAACCCCTCCGCGTGTCCCTGAGGCCCATGATCATGGTCTTTCAGCTGGGCTGGTCACATGTCAGGTCACACACAGTACCAGGAAACAACATCGCTGACTCTCAACAGGACACAGAATACTGTTTGGTAGGAAGAGACACCATTGAGTAGGCAACTCCTCTACTCAAGAGTTTAAGAACACCGAACACCGGCTACAACTCAGATCCGACTCGAGGCCGACACGACCTCTATAATCATCAAGCAACAAGTGCACCAGTCATTTAGGCATATCATCAAGTTTGACTGGACACTACAATTCAAACCGAGTCCAAACTACCCAACCCCGGTCCTAGGGCTAAGTCCGAGCTTCCAGCCTAGGGACGGCGACCCACAGATCACCCACGCCCTAACCAATGCAACTAATGCATAACAGGGAATGCATGCTATGACATACACAAACAGGAGATAGGCATGCAATAGTATGTTAAGGATAGCATACAAGTCAACCGGATCGCTGCAGCGGTACTACCGACCGCTGCCAGCCGACCCGCAGCGGGTCCTGGCATTACGACGGTACCGCGACCATCGACCGCAGACTCCTGCAACGGGAAGCAACCCCGAAAACGATGATGAACAGTAAACATATACTATTATATTTTGAAATATAATATTATATTCAAAACACCAAAACCTCTACTTAGGGGCTAATTGATCCCGTCGATCCGACGTCCAAACGACGTCGGATTCAAGATCCAATTTAGCCATCAGTAGATCTACATACCAGAATCCACATATCCAAAATCCATAATCATCCAACGGTTGGATTAACGGGACAACACTAATCAAAACCGTTAATCAAACTAACCTACGAATTAATTGCTGCAACGCAACCCTTCAGTAATAAATTCATAATAAATCGTAGGAAAATCGGAAAATTATAAAAGCAGTTGGGTTAGAGAGTAGATTCAAAGATCTACAACTCTTATGTTCATCACAACCCAAGATCATGCACTTACCGGCCGAAAAACACGCCGCAAGCTGATTGTTCTTCAAGAACAGCAGAAACCGAAAAATCTGAGATTAATCATGCATAAATCCTACTAATATCTCAACCAAAGCTTATGAAATTTATACCCGAAATTCTACTAAGCATGAGGAATCTAGCAACACCAAGATCAACAAGATCCAACGGCTAGATCTAAAGAAAACCCAAAAACAACATCAGTAGGTAGAAACCTACCCGAAACGCACTACTCAGCTGATTCCCCGCGAACTGGTCAGCAACAAGGTTCCAAACCACTTCAGGGATCTTCCTCTCATTGCCACGGATCCAACGAGTCTTAGAACACCCAAAACGGTGACCGAAGGAGGGAGAACGGAGGGGAAGAAGATGGCTGTCGGAAATAGGGGAAAAACAGAACCGCGGGAGGAAGAAGAAGAAGGAAGAAAAAAGGAGGAGGAAGAGAAGAGGAAGAAAAAGTGGGAAAAGGAGAAGGGGAAAGCCGAGGGAAGGGGGAAAAAGGAGAAGGAGGGGAGGGAAAGTCCTCCCCTTCTGACAAGAGAGAGCGACGGCCAACGGCGGTCGTCCTCTCGAAGCAGAAAAGCCACCGACGCCTAGTCTGATCGATCGCTCCTTCCAAGGAGCGATCGATCACTCGCGAAAGAAAATCCAGTCCGGATCGATCCAACACCAAGTCGGATCGATCCGAGACATGTTGGATCGATCCAAAACATTTGGATCGATCCGAACGGGTCAAAAACCCACTGACTCGCTCACGAGTCCGATCGATCGCGAGTCCGATCGATCGCTTCCAGGAGCGATCGATCGCTCACGGGCCGTCAGCTACCCAAAAGCAAGCTTCCGCGCGCCCGAGCTGAAATCTTTCGATCACGGGTCCACCTAACAATTCTAATCAAGCACTAACACAAACAAGATCAGTGTGTGCACACGCGGGTGTGAAACAAACCAACAAGGCGCAATTTTACCAAATTGCCATTGCGGTTTACAACGAGCCACAGAGGTAGAAGGGCAGGTCCTCACAGTATGGGAGCATATGAAATGGAGAATTTTGAATTCTTATTCGGCGTGGTTATTTGGTTTGATTTGTTGCTTCATATCAATACTGTTAGCAAACTTCTTCAAACAGAAGACATGCATATTGATGTTGCTATAGGAAAATTGGAAAAGCTTATCTCAGTTTTGCAAAACTACAAAGAAGCCGGATTTGATGAGGCCTTGATTAAAGCTAAAGAAATTGCAACTGAGGTGAACATTGAAGCTGTATTTCATAAAAAAAAAAGAACCATTTGAAAAAAAAGGAATTTGATGACAATGACAACGAAGAAGAGATAACACAATCTGTTCTGGAGTTGTTTAAGGTTGATTACTTTCTTTATATAATTGATCAAGCTATTACTTCACTTCAAAGTAGGTTTGAACAGTTCAAGAAATATGAAGAAAATTTTGTTTTTCTGTTTAAATTAGAGAAGTTGAGGTATGCAGATAATAAAAGCATGAAGAACTATTATATGAATCTTGAAGATTTGTTGACGGATGGTGATGTATTTGACATTAATGGTAATGATTTGTTTGATGAGTTGCTTTATTTGAAAGGAGCTATACAAAAAGAAGCAAAAAAGGCAGTGGAAGTATTGAACTATTTGAATATATTGGATGGTTGTTACCCGAATGCTTGGATTGCTTATAAAATCTTGCTAACCATACCAGTTATTGTTGCCTCTGTCGAGAGAAGTTTCTCAAAATTGAAGTTGATCAAATCTTATCTTCAATCAACCATGTCACAGGAAAGGCTGAACAATTTAGTTATTCTATCGATTGAAAAGGAATTGGTTGACAAACTTAACTACACAAGTTTGGTTGAAACTTTTGCGGCCAAGAATGCAAGGAGGGTGGTTTTTCAATAGCAACAGATTTGATTTTTGTAAGTTTTCTATTTTCATTGAAATCTAGTATACTATTTTGTTAAATTGTATTGAGATTGCTAAATTATATTTAGCGTGACAAAGTGGTTTTTCTATTTGATGAATTACAGTGCTATGTTACTTTTTCAATAATATATGTTTCTCTTAAAATTTGTTCTCGAAGTGAAAAAAATTATGTATTTTAGAAGGTATAGGGTCCAGTTTTTATCTTCCGCCTTGGCTCTGCCCCTACCCACCCTGGTATTTTTGAAAATGATATTTTTCAAAAAGACCCAATTTCAAGTTTTTTTACTCAATTGCAACCCAAGCCTAGCTTTCATATTTTTCCGTACATCCTATTAGACTTCGTCCACTTTCTCTCCGGTCTTCATTTTACCTCTATCAAATTGAAGCCTTAAAAAATTGTTTAGACGTGTTTGTGTTGTTGAATCGTCCATCACCATACCATTATTTGGACATTTTTTATCAGTCGAATTGTCCATTTCAAACTCATTACTAAGAATTTTTTAGTCCACCGAGTCAATTATCTCAAACTGATCACTTCAAAAAAAAAAATTTCATTAAATCCTCCATTTTTGACTTGACTATTGGATCTTTTTCGTCTATTGAACCATTCAAGACCATTGGACGATTTTGTTGGCCAATTGCGTCATCAATGGCCATTGAACGATTTTGTTGGCCGATTGAATCATCCATGGCCACTAAACTATTTTGTTGGCTGATTGAATCATCCATGATTGTTGAACGATTATGTTGGCCGATTGAATCGTTCATTTCCATTTTGTCTTTACTTGGACTCTTTTGACCAATCTGGTCATTCATATCCAACCTGATCATACCCATCATCAAATCATCCATGGCCATTGAACTATTTTGTCAGCCAATATCATCATGTTGGCCAATTGGATCATCCATGGCGACTAAATGACTCTGTTGGCCAATTGAATCATATAGGGTGACTGAACGATTTTGTTTTCTAATTGAATCATCTATGGCGACTGAACGATTCTGTTGAAAGAGAAACTCTTGAATTTGTTGAATTTGTTGAAAGAGAAGACTTTGTCCGTTGTTTATAGACTCACTCATAGTGGAGTATTGAGTTGACACAAAATTCATTTGGCCATGATGGATTATCCATGAAATCAGTTGTCTATGGTGATATGTATAACACATCATCTCCTTGGGTTTTATTATCAAACACATTCACCCAATCACTGCAATAGCCATTTGACTTTGATGACGTATAAAACATGTGCTCTTGGCCATTCATCCAATAAGCATTGTGCTTAATTGGCCTTAGTGTGTTATATGCAAACTCATTCCTCCAACCATCATAATGTCCATTTATTGGCCATGATGATGGATAAGGCATAAGTTATGGGCCATTGGTTACGAAACCATTCGTCCACATACTTGGGTTTCCACCATCGTTCACAAAATCAGGATCCATACTGTCCCTTTCCACGTCTCTGAAAATAGCAACTCTGGAAGCGCCATCTGTCGTTTCTTCAACATTGTCTTGGCACAACTTCAACACACTTATCCCACTGGGTGTGTCAAAAATGTTCAAATAGAAATATGTCAAGACTTTAATTAAATTGTCATGGACTGTGACATGCTCAATGTCTTTTGAACTCAGTTCGAATGGAGGTGTTGAAGTTACGGAGAATGGATGAGAAGGAAAGATAGAAAGAGGTAAATGGATTATGAATTATAATAGAATCAATCCTAAAAATGAAAGCTTCATTGTAGAAAATTAAAGGAAATGGAAGCTTCATTGTAGGAAATTAAAGGAAATAAAAGGCTTCATTGCTGAAATTTTAAAGTAGATGAAGATAAAAACTAAAGAAACTATATAAAAATAAAGATGTTAAAAAGGTAAAAGTTGGTTTTACTCCTGATTTGGGGAGAGATTCTTCCTTTGTATTCATCTCTTTTATAATACTTCTGAAATAAACAACTTGGAACCACCTAATCGTCCTGGAACCACCATAACTGCATTATAACTTTCAGAACTTATTTGTAACTTGTCTTGTAACTTCCATGAACTGCGTCAGCCAAACACCTCTGTCTTTTACGACAATTCGATTTATGATAGAAGCAAAATCTGGAAAAGTTTTAGGCATGAAACTTGTTTCTCTTTGAATTCCCTTTCGAATGGTCTAAGAATCGTTCGATTTGGACATCGTATGAAGAACTTTATGACCAAAATAGTCTAACTATGTCGGCTATCATTATTTACTATTTTACCATGAGCGACATTTAGAAACTACCTTAGAACCGTTAATGAACCGCTTTGCCATTTTCTCTAATTGCTACACGATCAATCTGGGCGACTCATCGGGCTCCATGTGACCTATTAACTTCCATGTTCTCCACTTTATCTTCCCACTTCTTTGATGATGTCAGTATGTAGAAGAGGTATAGCATCCTTTTGATTGGTCAACATTATTTATCGATCACTAGCTTTGGTCGATCAATCACCTGACTGATCATGCCATTTGATCAATCAATAGCATATATATGACCGTCAACATTACACGTGTAAGTCGATCATTGGTTGGTTTCTGCGGTCATTGTTTATGGTAACACCGCCGCCGCCACAAGGCTGGCATTCCTCTGCCGCCACGGGTGGATGTCGGATGGGGGCGATTGTTACGAGCGGTTTACTCGTGATCCTCTCGTAATGGGTCTCTACTGCTCCAATCGATCAGAATCGGCCTGATCGGACTTGATTTGAGTCCAATGGGCTGATTTGGCTAGCTAGATCGGATCTGGCTAAGCCTGATTGGATGGGACTTGACTGGGTCAAGTCTGAAGTAATCTGGATCAAGCTGATCAAGTTGGATTGGGTTGGATCCAGACTAAGTGGCTCGGATGAACCAATTAAGTGGGCTAAGTGGCTGAATCAACTGGCTGGCTGAACCGGGTTGGATCCAAGGGCTGTGGTTCGCCGGAGTAGATCGCCGGCGTAGGGACGGCAGCGGCGGTCGGGATACTCCCAGGAAGTGTCGCCTGGAGGTGGGTATGAGATCTACCGGCTCGGATTGGTCGGAGAATGGCTAGATCAACAGGATCTTGGAGGTGGCCGGTGGTGGGTTTAGAGGGGATCGACGTCGGGGACGACGGCGGCTTCGGGAGTGGCTTAGGAAGGTTGGGATCGGGTCTAAGGAGGTCGGCTATGGGTTTAGAGTGGGTTGGAGGTAAGATAGGGGTCGGAAGTGGGGTTGACGGCGATGGGGACGGAGGTCGGTTGCCGAGGAAGGCACCGGAGACGGTGAAGGGCGACGGGAAGGGTATGGCCGGAGTCGTGGGAGGTAGGGGAAGACGATGGCGGTCTTGGATGGCAGCGGGGGTGGCCGGAGAGGGAACGGCGGTGAAGCTTGGCTAGGGTTTCGGGATAGAGGAGAGGAAGAAGATGAATAGTAGGGATGACGTGGCGATGACGTGGCGGTGGGGTTGCTGACGTGGTGGAGAGAGAAAGTGACGGGGAGAAGGAAGATGAAGGTGAAGGCGATGCCGGCTGCGGAGAAGATGACCAGCGGGGAAGAAGATGGATCTATGATAGATATCGGGTGGAAGCTATATTATCTCTACTCCTATGATAATTTATCAACTACTCCTAATAATTCATAACTCTTCATTCATCATTCATCATCATAACCTAATACAAACTACTAAGGTCCTTTTATAGAGACCTTGACAGAGTCCTAATCCACTAGAAAACCCCCTTGCTTAATTAGCAAGTAATAAGGTTTCTGACTCAACTCAACTTCCTAACTCAAAGGGACTCTTAATTAATTCCTAACAATCAACTAGGACTCAATAAAAGACTAATGATAAATACTAATTAAATACTCTAGTTTGAACTAGGGAAGTCCAAGTCAAACTAGGAAAGAGGTTGAACCAGTTTGGTTCCTCTTCTGGGTTCGGATCCAGTTGGTCGAGTCGGATCGACTCGTATCACCCCCCCCCCCCCCCCCCTTCCTTCAAAATTGGCCTTGTCCTCAAGGCCAGAGTTAAGTCAGGTAGGATGGCTCCATGTGGCTGGACCGAATCAACTTGCTGCTGTAGTTCTAGACTCGGTGGGGGAGAAACCAGGTCGATCCCATGTCGGGTCCAGTGGTAGCAGTGGCAGTGATGGATGAGCATCCGGCGGTCGATCTGACGGCTCAGGTAGCTCCAGGAATATGATCTTCAATGGCTCTCCTGGATCATCTTCATCATGTCCCATCAGTAGTGTTGCCCATGACCATAGGATGGGATCTGATGTCCATGGTCTGATCAATTGTGCAGGAACTTGGCTTGAATCGGAGTCAAGCTGGCTTTGGTCCAATTTGAAGTGAGGATGGCTGGACCATGCTTTTGTTGCACTAGTCTGGGCTAGAAGTTGGTTGAACCAAGTTGAATCTTCAGCTGTGCTGAGTCGTACTCTGGTCCAAACCTGTCTGACTTGGTTGGCTCTACCGGTGTCAATCTGGACTTGAATCAGTTGAGCCAAACCGGTGTTACCATCATAATCAGATCTGATCATATTGAAGGAGACATCTGAATAAGGAGGGTAGCTCCTTTGATGGCTCATATCAACCTTTGAATGCTTGATCAACGATCGAGGATGCATCTTGATCACCTGGAGTTGATCTGGATGGTCCTGATTGATGGGGACTCTTGGATCAGGTTCAGATCGAAGATCGGAAGCACTGGATCGAAGATCACGCTGATCAAACGGCTGGATCAAGTTACAGTCTTGATCGGACGGCTGAGAAGCTGCCGGAGCTGGATCAACAGCGAAACGTGCTCGTCGGAGAGCGGCAACGACACAGGAAGCTTCGCAGGGACCTGGCAATTCCATCCGTACGGTTTGATCGCTGGATGGGGCTTCGAACACGCCGGATCTGAAGGTGGCAGCGCGGGGGAGTTCGTGGCCGGTGATCGCCGGTGTTGTAGTCCGCGACGGGGCTTGATCTCGCCGGGAATAGGTACGGGAAGGTCTTGGGACCTTTTTCGTGAGATCTGATCTTGGGATCAACCTCTGGATATGGTGGAGTGGAGGCGGCCGGAACATGGGAGTTCGCCGGAATTGTACGTCGGCGATCCGGGCCTCAATCGTGGGCGTGGTTGGCCACGGTGGCTTCGGGGATGGACGCCGGTGCTTCCTCGAAGGTTGGGAGAAGAGGACGGCGTCGGAGATCGGCGTTGGGGTGGCGGCTTGGGGACGAGCCGACGGAGCCGTGGATGAGCTGGGACGAAGGGTAGTCGGCTCGGAGGTGAGCCGGGCTGAAGGAGAGGGATGAGCCGCGGCTCGAGCCAAACCGGGAGGAGAGAGAAAACCAGGGGAAATTCCGAAAAAATATGGAAAAATAGGGAAAATTCCGGAAAAATCATGAGAAGGTGGTAGAAAGTGTTCACCCTGATCTGGTGGAGGTTGCAACAGCATGTGCTCCAGTTCGATCTGAGAATCGGACGGTTGTCGCTCCTCAACTAGCTTCTGGATCTCTTCTCCCTTATTGATTGCTGGTGTCTCAGTCATACTCGAAATTACAACCGGAGTCATAATCTGAGTTGGCTCAGGCTCAGGTTCTGCAATCATTATCCTCGGTGCTATAGTTGACCACCTACGAGAGATCTGCTCCAACTTTCTGCTTTGGCGTTCCATCAAAGTTGAACAAAGGTTCAACTGGGCCTGCAGAATCTTGAAATGCTGCTCCCAACTTTCCTGGGGTACTCCGTACATGGTGGCGAAGTTTCCAGTAGGGTCTGAACCGCACAGTCGGTGGAACGGAGCTCTGATACCAAGTTGTTACGAGCGGTCTACTCGTGATCCTCTCGTAATGGGTCTCTACTGCTCCAATCGATCAGAATCGGCCTGATCGGACTTGATTTGAGTCCAATGGGCTGATTTGGCTAGCTAGATCGGATCTGGCTAAGCCTGATTGGATGGGACTTGACTGGGTCAAGTCTGAAGTAATCTGGATCAAGCTGATCAAGTTGGATTGGGCTGGATCCAGACTAAGTGGATCGGCTGAACCAATTAAGTGGGCTAAGTGGCTGAATCAACTGGCTGGCTGAACCGGGTTGGATCCAAGGGCTGTGGTTCGCCGGAGTAGATCGCCGGCGTAGGGACGGCGGCGGCAGTCGGGATACTCCCAGGAAGTGTCGCCTGGAGGTGGGGATGAGATCTACCGGCTTGGATTGGTCGGAGAATGGCTAGATCAACAGGATCTTGGAGGTGGCCGGCGGTGGGTTTAGAGGGGATCGACGTCGGGGACGACGGCGGCTTCGGGAGTGGCTTAGGAAGGTTGGGATCGGGTCTAAGGAGGTCGGCTATGGGTTTAGAGTGGGTTGGTGGTAAGATAGGGGTCGGAAGTGGGGTTGACGGCGATGGGGACGGAGGTCGGTTGCCAAGGAAAGCGCCGGAGACGGTGAAGGGCGACGGGAAGGGTATGGCCGGAGTCGTGGGAGGTAGGGGAAGACGATGGCGGTCTTGGATGGCAGCGGGGGTGGCCGGAGAGGGAACGGCGGTGAAGCTTGGCTAGGGTTTCGGGATAGAGGAGAGGAAGAAGATGAATAGTAGGGATGACGTGGCGGTGGGGTCGCTGACGTGGCGGAGAGAGAAAGTGACGGGGAGAAGGAAGATGAAGGTGAAGGCGATGCCGGCTGCGGAGAAGATGACCAGCGGGGAAGAAGATGGATCTATGATAGATATCGGGTGGAAGCTATATTATCTCTACTCCTATGATAATTTATCAACTACTCCTAATAATTCATAACTCTTCATTCATCATTCATCATCATAACCTAATACAAACTACTAAGGTCCTTTTATAGAGACCTTGACAGAGTCCTAATCCACTAGAAAACCCCCTTGCTTAATTAGCAAGTAATAAGGTTTCTGACTCAACTCAACTTCCTAACTCAAAGGGACTCTTAATTAATTCCTAACAATCAACTAGGACTCAATAAAAGACTAATGATAAATACTAATTAAATACTCTAGTTTGAACTAGGGAAGTCCAAGTCAAACTAGGAAAGAAGTTGAACCAGTTTGGTTCCTCTTCTGGGTTCGGGTCCAGTTGGTCGAGTCGGATCGACTCGTATCAGCGATGCTCTCTCTCAAGGGAGAGGGACAAGGTGAAGCTCTACAAGGTGATGCTCTCTCGTGCAGGGGAGAGTTTCGTGGGAATAGACTTAGGTTTACTATTCTGTTTAATTAGTGGGAATATTTGCAAAAAAAAAAATCCTCGAGATAAGTAGAATTACCGAGCTGTTTATTGCTTGGGTTTAATTAGTAGAAAAGTTTGTGAAAACAGTAGAATTATTGAACTACTTGGAGATATGTGCTTTATTGGTGATTGCATGGAATTGCTATTAGAAAATTGTCACAATATTTATAGCAATTGACTAATTGCTACTAAATAATCGCCGCATAAAGTAGTTTTTTTTGTTGCAGCGTCTTTATCAAATTAATATCCTATTAATTTCTGCAAAAAATTTCTATTCCATGAATATATATCATGTCGCCCAGAGATCAGCACATACATGCTCCCTGAACAATAAACCTAACGTTTCTCCACCCTTCAGGGCTCATTACCTAAAAACAAACACTAGACCTTAAACATTCACCCGAACTTATTAATCATAGAACCATTGGTCGGAGATTTATTAGATTCCATCTCTCACCTCTCCGAGTCTCTTCCAATAAAGCTATATGTAACAAGCATGACGTGCACATGGCAGGCAGGCAGGCAGGCAGGCAGGCAGGCAGGCATGGTGGCAGCACAGTCAGTAACGCACAAGCCTGTTGAGTGTTGAGCCGGCGACAAAACTACATACAAACACGTACGATGCTCCCAAAGTTAGGACTTAAAAAATCAGAACCAATTGGATCGAACCCCTCGGCCGTAGTGCGAGGGACGTGAGCTAAACGACACGAGCCCAGCGGCTTCGTGGTGAGGTGAGCCCAACCAAGCTAGTCGTACCAAAACACCTCCTTTATTAACTCAACGACGTCCATCTAAATAGATCTCTCTTATTTCCATTGCTCTAGCGAGCTATAGTGAGAGCTCTTGTTTGTTTGAGAGAGTTGGAAGAGATGGAGGAGGAGGAGGAGATGATGGACGGCGCGGCGATGCGGAGATCGGTGAAGCAGCTGCACTTTGGAGGGTGGGGGGAGAAGGAGGCGGCGGTGGCCGAGATCAAGAGGTTGGCGCAGGCTGATCCCCGTGCGCGGAGGTCGTTCGCGGCGCACGGGGTCATACCGGCGTTGGTATTGATGGTTGTAGAAGCGGGAGAGGATAGGCACCGGCGGGCGGCCGTCGGAGCGCTGGTCGAGCTGGCCAATGGCTCTTTCACGTGAGTGCAAGTATTAAATTGCATCTATGAGTGATGATCAGTTCATCATTAACTTTGCTCATATGAATTTGATTCACCTCTCATATATATATATATATATATATATATATATATATATATATATATATATATATATATATATATATATGTTTTTATTCAAATTTTGGGCACTTAGCTCCTTCAAATCTTTCAGGCCATTATTAGGCCTAAGTCTTGATTCATTTGTGCATCACATAGCTTAATTAGCATCTGCTACTATAAATTCATAGGCCTTCATTGAGTAGTATATTGATGGAAACTAAGTTACATCTGCTAGAAAACTGCAAATATCTCCCCCATTTCTTCTTGGATGAAAGAGCTGAGATTTGGTTAAACACTGCTAGAAAAATAGTTGGAGCAACCAAATTTTCGTACTGGTAATGATATCCAACTCGACCAAATTCCAGCTTTTGGGATGTCAAGAGCAAGTCTAGATTAGTCATGATTGCAATATTTGACTCTAGTTAATTGGTGCAAGTCATATTAACTAGTTAATCAAGCCACAATTAAGAATTGTAAGATCCATCCTAACAATTTGTCACTCTTGGAAGACCACCAAACTTGATCCTGCAAGTAAGTCAACAACTTTCCGGTAGCTTGCAGGTGCATATATATCAACAAAACAGGACAAAACTTTGACCGCAATTGTCAAAGGCCTTGTTTGTTTTGTTCCAGTTTTCAACTCTCTTCTTTTATAATCATGTTTCAATCCTCAATGGCTCAGCTCAACAAACAATCGCACGATATAGTTAGTGCGGTTGCCACCTTCATCTCTCTCTCTCTCTCTCTCTCTCTCTCTCTCTCTCTCTATATCAGAGCCCTACCAGAAGAAAAATATTTCAAAATAAGAGTGGATGTCTCCCGAATGGATGGTGACATGACATAAAAAAAACCAAGGCAGTCATGTCCAGTTTGATTGCCGCATTATAATGTCTATTATATTATCCGATGATGCATCACGCAAGGTCATTAGAACCCCCATTACTCTGCTTTTGCTTTTGTATTAAATCAGGCCGTCAATAATACAAGATATGTGGTAAAAAGATCGATAATACAACATCTGCATCACTCAATGTAGCAAACGACTTCATTGTATCGAGCTAAAGTATCAATGCATACTTGTATTGGGATTCTTATCTCACAATGCATGTACTATGTTTTATGTGATCAGAAACAAGGTGCTCATGGTGGAGGCCGGACTTCTCTCCAAGCTGCCGGAGCTCACTACTGCTCAAGATCTCTCAACAAGAAAAAAGCTCGCTTTCCTTCTAATGTCCATCTCCTTCCTCGCCAAGACCCAATTCCCCATCGCCGCCGCCCACATCCTCCCCTTCTTGATGGAGAACCTAAACACTAAAGAGATCACCGACGACGACGAAGTCAAAACAACATGCGTAACAACTCTGTATAATCTCTCCATAAAGCTAGACAACATCAAGCTCATCGTCTCCGGTGGCTTCGTGCATGCGCTACTGAAGTTATCTCTGAACAACAAAGCCTCCGAAGGAGCTCTAGCCACTCTGGGGAACTTAGTCATAAGTGCAACTGGTAAGAAGGCGATCGAAGACGAATCCATTGCTGCAGAGGTGTTGATAGAGGTCATGGCAAGGGATGACAAGCCCAAGTGCCAAGAACTCGCAGCTTATGTGCTCATGGTCCTTGCTCATGGTAGCCCAGCACAAAGAAAGAAGATGGCAGGGCTAAGCATCGTGCAGCTTCTACTTGAGGTGGCTCTGTTAGGGAGCCCTCTGGTGCAGAAGAGAGCAGTCAAGATGTTGCAGTGGTTCAAAGACGAGACGAAGACGAGGATCAAGGCGCACTCCGGGCCGCAGACGGCGGAGAGGACGTTGTCCCTCCCGGGCGGCTGGCCGGTCGGTCGAGGAGGGAAGGAAGAGAGCCGGAGAGCTGTGAAGATGATGGTGAAGCAGAGTCTGGACAAGAACATGGAAGTGATTACGAGGAGGGCTAATGCTGCTTCTCATGATTCTTCTCAGCTCAGGGCTTTGGTTGTGAGCTCTAGCTCTAAGAGTTTGCCTTACTGAAGTGATTGTATCAAGTTTTTCTTAATTTATGGTATGAGAAGACGAATGGTTGTGGCGAGATTGTATAGTTTATGAGCAGAGATTATGCATCTCTCGCTTGTTATATATTACTATATATAGTGTTAATTCTTGCTTTCAAATTGACCATTAATGGACAACCATCTCAAAAGCTTAAAACACATTGGAGTATAGTATAGTTTGTAGTTAAATGAGCCAGCACTACTAGTCTGCGGTTTGTGAATGGATCCAGAAAAACAGGAGGACGAATAAGGATAGTCACATAATCTCCACTATTTGAAAATTTTTAAATGGAAATCAGCTTATATTAATAAGCATTACTTGTATCTTTTTACTAATTTATGGATGCAAATCATGAACATAAATAATGACCAAATACATGTGCAATCACAAATCCTGAAATAGCCATAGGTAAGATATCTAATGGCACGTTTGGTTCCCCCAATCTGGCCAGAATGCAATGCCCTTTTTCATTTTGAGGAGGCATTCTGTCATTTGGTTCTCCCATTTTGACCGAAATAGAATGCCCCATTCATCCTCGATGAGGAATGACACATCCCTCCTTCCCCTGATATTAACCCATCCCATTCACATCTGAATGATAAATGGGATGTCTAATGACATGATTACCTCTAGTTAGTCGATCTCAATTATTGAATTAAATCATCTTGATCATTGGATGAATTAAATCGCCACAATTGGATTACACTTAGATCAATATATTTTATATGTATATATATTATGTGTATATATTTTATATATATCTATTTTATGCATATATAAATATAGACCCAAAGGTTAAAATGAAAAGTAGATAAACTATTATATTTTATATAAATATATATGATTGAATATGCATATATCTCAGGTAATACAAACTGACGTCTCTTTTGATCTCTCCTCTGGCAGTGCAGCAGTCGGCATCGTTGGCCTTGATGCTGATCATAAAGAAGTTTGGGCATGGGGTAATCAGATTACTGCAAGGTTAGTCCTAGAAGGAGAAATGAAGGCAATCCTAGAAACAATGACGAGAGCAAAGTTCTACGCTCTCAAGAACCCGATAATTGAGTCGGACTCCTTAACTGTTGTTCAAATCCTCAACGGCTTGAGAGGATGGCCTCCGGACACAGAGTTCTTGGCCAAAGAGATCTGGCTTCATAGCCTCTCTTTGATTCCGTTTTGTTCCTCTACATCCCTAGAGAGTCTAATTCGAGAGCCGACGGTGTTGCTCTTGCTTGTTGTAGGACCGGGACAATGTTCACTTGGTCTAATGAATCGAGTTTGGAGCTGTTAGAGCATTATCAACAGGTTCCCTATCCCATTCCCTATCCCTATATCTAGGGAATATGATTAGAATTTGTCATTCAATAGATTCCCTATCCCTATAGTCATTCCCTATTCCATTTCCTAAAACCAACTTGGTTCCCTATATTTAGGGAACCAAAACCCATTCCCTAAATCTTAAAATAGTATTATTCTACATATACTCTCTGCCATATCAGCATAAATAATATGATTAGTGATTCGGATTATATATGTGTATGTGTCTATAATATATTAATATATATATAATACTATATTATATATATATACTATATTATATATATAATATAGTATTATATATATGTATATACACACACACATATACATATATATAATATAATATATATAGTATTTATAGAATATGTTATTTATATATAGTATAATATATTATATTATATATTATTTATATAAATATATATATACCAGGAAGGCGGAAGGGAGGTATTGATTAGAAATCTATATCCAGAAGAGACTGGTGCTCGATTCAACCGATCTGTTTGAAGAGATCGGAAGGTAGAACTGAACGTTTCAACGTTCCAGCCTTTGGATATTACTTCCAAACAATATCTCGAAATAAAATGCAGAATTTAAAGACTTACTCAAGAGAGATGTAGCATAAACTGAAAGCTTTTATTCCACTGGCAAGGGTTACAATGGTAGTAGGAAAGTTACAAGAGAAGAGAAGGAGTGGAAAACCAGTGTGTGGAACTCAGAGGAGTTCCTCCTCTTATATAGAGGCTGGGGATGCCTTAGAGGCAAAGGATGCATGCTGGCATCGTACAATAATTGAGAGGGAATATATTCCCTTATCATCATGTCGGCCAGTGGATTGTCACTTTTCTTGTCTGCCATCTGCTAGTAGGGCCCGTCACTTCGTGTGCTGGATTAAGTGCAGTCGGTCAAGTGGCTTTTATTCCTTGCTGACGGTCATAAAGAGAGATTCTCTTTTCATTTAACTAGTGGAGGCTCTACTAGTGGTTGGTGCATCTTTTGAGGCTGGCTTCTTTCTTGTCACCAACAGATCGCATAGGGCATCACGATCATCTTCATCAAAGGGGTTCTACGCATCTTGCATGGGATCATCAGATCCAATGGATATCTTATCTGATCCAGAGAACATATTATTGAATTGATTTTTCATATAATCATAGCACTTTTGAGCAATTTGCTCGTCAGTGGCCTTAGGAAATTTCCTTTCAAAGGCTCTTTTTACTCGAGCCATGTGATTGTCCTCGGGGACTTCACGAACCACATTCTGGTTTAGAGCATGTTCATTCCTGTTGATGATCTCTAATAAGTCAGAAACCTTGGTGGTCACATCTAGACCTTTCCACCATTTGACTTGATACCTTCGTTTAAGGCAAGGAAGATATAAGTCATATGTTCCGGTGATGCAGAACCATTTCCAGATTCATGGGATCTCAACTTCGGCAAAGAAATACAGAGGGCACATACCCTCTAAAATCTCATCATCTCTCTTTGTCTGGAGAACGGGATGAGTATAGACCCATTTCTCATATAGAGCAGCAATTGGGTCTGGCAATATATCCAGCTCGGCACCGTATTTGTACCACTAGTCATAGATCCATGCTGGAATTTCCTTTTGAAGGATTTCAGGACATAGTTTAATAAACCATGTA
Organism: Narthecium ossifragum; assembly: GCA_963920575.1. Lineage (NCBI taxonomy): Eukaryota > Viridiplantae > Streptophyta > Magnoliopsida > Dioscoreales > Nartheciaceae > Narthecium > Narthecium ossifragum. Next base: position 6,724,942 of record OY986970.1, read on the forward strand.
TGTTTCAAATTTTCATTCTCGCATAAGAATGATAGATAAAAGGCATCTTTATAATCCCAGTAGTTGAAGCTATAAGTCTCTTTCTCAATTTTGAAGGGGAATGGCTTATGAGTGCTAAAGCCCCATTCCTTAGGAGTCATAATATTTTTGATTGTGTACTTGCTATAAGCAGGTGGCTTTCTATCATCAGAATTTTTATGGAAGTGCTCAAAATGAACATCTCTATGTGATAACAGAGATTCCATCCACTTTCTCGGTTTATATACCGAAGTAGGATATTGACAATTGTCAAGGTATTTCTGCCTCAATTTTTCAGGATTATCAAAGTAACACATATCCTCTGGTTCAATATGAACCATCAGCTCATAAGCTGGTTTTGTGATCATCATGGGATCATTATCCTTGACTACCTCTGCAAAGGATTCCTTTGTCTCTGAGGTATTTCCTTGATAAATATTTTTACTTGGCATATCCTGCGTAGGGGTATTACGGACAAAACTCGAATTTAGATGGGAAGTATGACTTCCCCTACGAATTGTGCGCCAACTGCTTCCAAATTCTTGTGAAGCAGTGGGATAGAAAGGAGTATTACTCCTATTTCCCATTCCTCGACCACCTCTCCCCCTCCCCCAAGGAGGTGGAGGATTCTGTCGCATTGGAACCCTGCAAGAATTCACGAGTGAGGAAATCTGGCAAAACATTATGTTTTCCTCGAATAAATTCAATAGTAAAATAAAAAATAGCCAATTCAGCTTGCCAACGAGCAAAAATTTGCTTTGAAGTCAGGTTTTTGACATCTTTCTCAATAACACTTTTAGCAGAGCTGCAATCAATACGTAGGAGAAAGTGTTGATTAAGAAGATCTTCTTCAAATTTATAGAGGCATTTAATAATAGAAAGCATTTCTTTTTTAATTGTTGAATAATTAAACTGAATAGGATTCCATTTACCAGAAGTATATCTTACTAACTCTTCCTTCTCAGAGTTTAGGCATTTTTGCTTAAAGATTCCTCCATAGCCAATATTGCTAGTGTGAGGACCCGTCCCTCTACTCCTGGGTCGACCGGTTGGGTCGGGCCCGTGGCTCGTTGGTTTGTTTCGCGTCGAGCGCGCGATCCGGTGGATCGCATTGTTTCTTGGACTGCAAGGGCAATTTGGTAAATTGTGCCTTGTTGGTTTGTTTCACACCCGCGTGCACACACACTGGCCTTGTATGTGTTTGTGCTTGTTTAGAATGGCTAGGTGAACCCGAGATCGGAAGATCTGAGCTTGGGCTTGTGTTTTAGCCCAAGTTTGCCTTTCTGGGCGAAGGAGATCGATCTGGATTGCTAATGAGATCGATCTGGCCTTGCTAGCCAGATCGATCTGACATGCTTTGGAGATCGATCGCTTAGTGCAGAAGGTATTTGGGCTGTTTGCGGCTCGAGAGCGATCGATCGCTCCTTGGAGCGATCGATCGGACTCGTGATCAAACAGTCGGTGGCATTTTCTCTTTCGCGAAGACGGCAGCCGGCCGTCGCTCTCCCTTGTCAGAAGGGGAGGACTTTCCTCCCCTCCCCCAGCTTTTCCCCGCCTTCGCCGGCTTTTCCCGGGCTTTCCCTTCCTCTTCTTTCCCTCTCTTCTCTTCTCTTCTTCTTCTTTCTTTCTCTTCTTCCCGCGGTGCTCTGTTTCTTGCCTTTACCGCCGGCGAGCTTCTTCTCTTCCGTTCTCCCTCCTCCGGCCACCGATTTTGGCGTTCTAAAGATTGTTGGATTCATGGCGACGAGAGGAAAGTTGCTGAGGTGGTTTGGAGTCGTGTTGGTGACTGGTTTGCGAGAGATCAACCGAGGAATGCGTTGTTGGGTAGGTTCTTCTACCTACATATGTTCTTCAGTGGGTTTCTCTAGATCTAGCCGTTGGATCTTGTTGATATTTGTCTTGTTGAATTCTTTATTCCTAGTAGAATATCTGATTTAAGTTTCATGATGTTTGGTTGAGATTTGAGTAGGTTTTATGCATGATTAAGCTCAGATTCTCTGTTTTTCGGCTGTTCTTGAAGAACAGCCGTCTTACAGCGTGGTTTCCGGCCGGTATGTACATGATCATGGCTTTTGATAAACATAAGAGTTGTACATCTACTCGTTAGCTTTCCATTCCATCTTATTTCGTATTTTTCTGATTTTTCTACGATGTTTTATGAATTGTTTTCTGAAGGGCTGCGTTGCAGCAATTAATTAGAAAGTTAGTTTTGATTAGTGGTTTTCATTAGCGTTTTCCCGTTAATCCAACCGTTGGATGATTCTGGATTTTGGATATGTTGATCCAGACATATAGCTCTACTGGTGGCTAAGTTGGATCTTGAATCCGACATTGTTTAGATGTCAGATCGACCAGACCAAATAGCCTCTAGTAGAGAACTTTTGGTGTTTTAAATATAATATTATATATCGGATTATAATATTATATTTCTACTGTTCATCAGCGGTTTTCGGGGTTGCTTCCCGTTGCAGGAGTCTGCGGTCGACGGTCGTGGTACCGTCGTAATGCCGGGACCCCTTGCGGATCGGTTGGCAGCGGTTGGTAGTACCGCTGCAGCGATCCAGTAGACTTATATGATGTTTGTCATACTGTTGCATGCCTATCTCCTGTTTGTGTATGTCATAACATGCATTGTTGATTGTGCATTAGTTACATTGGTTAGGGCGTGGGTGATCTTTGGGTCGCCGTCCCGAGGCTGGAAGCTCGGACTTAGCCCTAGGACCGGGGTTGGGTAGCTTGGACCCGGTTTTAATTGTGGTGTCCAGTCGAATTTAATGATAGGCCTAGAGGACTGGTACACCTATTGCTTGATGATGATTAGAGGTCGTGTCGGCCTCAAGTCAGGTGTTGAGGATGCCACCGGTGGCGGGTCTTATTCTTTGGGCAGTGTCCGTTCCTGCCAGCAGGGGCATCAGTGTGGGCCCAGTGAGTGATGGGTGACCACAGCTGGAACCCTGCGACACTAGGTGTATCCAGGATGGGCCCAGTCCGTTGGGGTGACCATGGTTGGATATGCCTAGAGATCACCGGTGAATGGTAATGGGACCATTGTAGCTCACTCGAGTCTGGCTTGAGGGTGACACTGTTGCGTTTCCCTCTTCCTTCTGTGTGTCGTAGTGTAGATCCCTACTGAGCTTAGTGCTCACACCTACCCGGGGCTGCGTTTTGCAGATGCAGGCGTCAGTTCTCCTTCTGTGGCCCCTACCGGGCAGTTGGTCGGCGGTGCGGCGGCGCCTGGTGGACTTGAGAGGTGGTGATCATTTACTGCTTTTACCCTTTGGCTAGTTAGTTCTCCTACGGGAGTAATGTTGTATTTGAATCTTCTCCTATCCGAGGATTTGTATATTATACACTTTGAGTTCGTAAATCTGTGGTTCGAGGCTTCATTATTAATGTTGTTTTAATTGGGGGTTTTTGATGATTTGCTAAGGAGACCAATAGGTTAGAGGGAACCCTCGCCAGCTTTGTTTTTCTCGTTTTGTAGGTTACGGTTCGCGTCGCCCGGCCCGGTTGGGCTTTCGCGGGTCGGGGCGCGACAGCTAGCGTCAGTTTCAACAATTTTCTTACACTCTGGATTCGCCAAATGTGTACAAGGAAGATTTTGGACTTTAGATTTGATGACTTTGATAGTACTAGTATGTGCTTCAGTCCAGGGCGAAGGATTCTTCTTTAATCTATTATACAGAAGAGCAGTATCCTTAGCCCAATCTTTGTAATAATCAGACACATAATTTAAAGCACCTAAAAACTTTTGTAATTGGTTTGTGTCTGTGATAATATCAGGAAATTTAGAAGCAAATTCAATACTTCTATCTATTGGGACTATAGTTCCTTTACCGATATTGTGACCAAGAAATCTTATCTCGGTTTGAAATAATGTCATTTTGGGAGCAGATATAACTAATCCAATTTTTATAGCTAAATGTCTAAAAACATCAAGATGTTTAACATGATGATCAATGCTTTCAGAAAAGATAAGTATATCATCGATGTAAGATAAAATAAAATTCGTGTACGGAATGAATATTTCATTCATAATATTTTGAAATTCCGAAGGGGCATTTTTAATCCAAATGGCATTACGTTCCATTCGTAATGGCCAAACGGAACTGTAAAGGCCGTTTTATAACGGTCTTTCTCAGCTATCTGAATCTGCCAATAACCAGATTTTAGATCAAATTTAGAAAATATTTTTGCTCTATATATTCGATTGAGCAAATCCCTTTTATTAGGGATAGGATATCTAATCCATTTAAGCACCTTGTTAAGGGGCTTATAATTAATCACTAGACGAGGAACTCCTCTTTCTCTTTCAGCAGCATTATTAACATAGAATGCTGTGCAACTCCATGGGGAGTATGATTTTCGAATCAATTTCTTCTCTATTAGAGAAGTAATCTCTTTCTTACAGAGATCAAGGTATTCTTGATTCATTTGGCAAGGCCAAGCACGAGTGGGGATATCCTTTTCATTGAAGGATTCTTCATAAGGCAGTTCAACTATGTGTTGCTTGCGATTCCAAAAGGCATTAGAAACCGTGCCACACACAGAAGACTGAAACTGCTTGTCAATCTGATCTATTAGATCTTTGACAGCAGGTTTTTTCAATTGCTCATTAATTTGAACATAAGAAATCTCTTCTTTTAGAAAATGAATTTGATTTTCCTTTAAAAGAAGATTTTCAACCTCATTGAGGATTTTTGTATGAGGTTCAGTTATAAACTGTAAAGTGATGGGTTCTCCTTTATATCTGGCATTTATCCCAGAGGAGTCAACCCTTTTCAAAGGCATAATCTTATGTAGGAAGGGAGTTCCCAAAATAATATGTTGTGAAAGATTATTCATAAGCACGAAAGGAGTCGGTATACATGTTTCTTGTATACAGACTAAAGCTTTAGGAAGTTTATAATTAACTTCTAATTTATTACCACCGGCGCCACTAAGGGCTTGTGTAGTTTTCTCAAAATATTTGGAAGGTACTAGTCCTTCCCAAATACTATTTAAATCAGCACCACTATCGATAAGCGCTATAAGGTGTGGTATAACCACTTGGTCAGACATAACTAAGGTTATCTCTATATACCATTTTTGAGCAGTAATTTGCTGCAGCATTTGAACTAAGAATTCATTAGGAGTTTCAGAACCTTGTCCTATATCAATTTGTTTTCCTTTTTTAGGTATAGAAGGAAATTCTCCTAAAAAATCCTTTTCTTCAATTAAAGAAAATATATATCTACTTTCTTCTCTAAGAAGTTTAACTTCTTCTTTGAGGTTATTAACTTCTCTGTTAAGTTCTGCTAATGACAGACTTTTAACAGTTCTTTCTTGCCTTCGGCGTATAACCTCGGCAAGCCTGTAAGTATTATTTATTTTAGGAGCTTCAATACGCTGATATCCTTTTAGACAGATATCAATCAATTGTGATCTTAGCTCTGAAGATATATTTTCTTCTGCCAGCAATTTTGCTAGTATGTTCTTATCAAGAGACAGTATATTGATGGATAACCCATTCATCTCGACTATGGCTTTCCAATAATTAGAATCTTTAGCTGTGTTACAATTATTAATTGTACACGAGCATTCTTGTTCTTCTGCGGACGAATCAGAAGAAAGGCTATCATAAGATTCTGAATCAGTATTGCTGATCATTATCTTATATAAGGATTTTCTTAACCCTTCATCATCGATTTCATTGATTCTTTTCTTTATATAACACCGATTGGCATAATGACCAATCTTACCGCATTTAAAGCACTTAGCTTTAGATTTATCAGCTTTAGGCTTCCTCTGATTATTACTCCTTGGAGGATCATATCTCTTTTTTCTCTTTTTAAAGAAAGGTTTATCTTCTTTCTTATCTCTCTTAGGCTTCTTATGCATAGGTTCATCGAACGCAAATTGTTGGCAGAATTCTCCCAATTGCTTTTTCTCAGTGAGTCTATGAGACTTTAATTGATTTCTAAGCTTCATATCATTACATAAGCTTAGTCCTTCATGAATGCAGGCATTAATTAAAGCACCATAGGTATAAGAAGAATAAGAGATAACCCCATTATCCGGTTCTCTTAAGTAATTTCTAACTCTTTCGGCGAAGAGATTAAGAAGGACGTCTATGAATTTATACTTCCAATGACTACTATTAGCGTCATTGAGCTGCATGACTCTATGAAGGTGTCTTTGTACCAACGGAAGTGAGTCAAAGTTGGACATCTCAGGTTTTGAAGTAGTGTTCGGGTCTTCTCCCCCTGATTGGAAAGATTATCAGTAAAATGTTCGACAATAGTTAGAATAAGAGTATAAACAGCATCATATTGTTGTTGACTATTTTCCAATTTAACAGCAGAAAGGATCTCAGTTCGCTGATCCGGAGTGAGATAATTATCCCACCATCCTTTCAAACTACCAGTGAAACCACAAGTTATATAGGAAGCAATATTAGTATCAGTATTATTATTACTCCGGCAAATAGTGGCATACATTAACATTCGGTGAGCCATATTATGAATCTGGTGATCACTCATACCATCTATGTTCCATTCATAGATGTTACGACCAGAGTAATCTTGTTGAATAAAAGTATCATTTTCTTCATATAAAACATCCAAGGGAGATGGACGTTTATAATAAAAATTTTCTATATTACGAGGTCTGTTTTCAATTTTATTAATCTGTTGAAACTGTTTTTCAGTTTCAAGGATCTCATTTATAGACTCTCTTTCAAATTGATCATCTGAAGGGTCAATCTCAGTATTACTCTCAGTTTCTTCCTTATTTAAGGACTTGAATACTGGTTTGATTAAGCTGTTTACTAAGAGACTCAATTATTTCTTCTTTTAATTCCTTTTCAAACTTAAATTCGGAAATTTCTGGATTGGGTTTTAAAAATGGTTTAGAATTAAATTTGATGGCTTTATCTTTTGCCATATGAAGGTTTGGAATAACTTCTTCTAACTTATTCACAAGCTTGTCAATAGTTTTCTCAACACGAGTTAATTGTTGACCAAGTACTTGTAAATACATGTTAGAATAATTATTCTGTTTAAAGAGTTTATTAAGCTCTTTAAGATTTTCTTGGGTTGTTTCAACAGGCTTTATAAAAGTTGTTGCTTCCAGATTAGAAGTTGACACCCCTTCTAATTTAAGAGGTTCGGTAGGCGGGTACAAAGACCGTTTCTGAATCCCATTGCTAGTTCTCCAAAATTTATAATGTTCTTCAATAACATTAATAGTAGCAATAGTATCATTGATCTCTTGTTCTTTTTCATCAACATAATGGTTTAAAAATCAAGGAATAAAGAATTGAATCTGATTTTTAGATTCCAATTCATAATAATATAGATTTTTATAATAGTCTTGTTGTTCCTTATTAAAGGTAGTAAAAAACCATTCACGAAATTGTTTGTTATATAGCTCTTAAAATTCCTTATTAAGGTATTTCCTGAGGGGACTATTAGGCCTAAAATCCATCTACAAATGAACACTCATTTCGGAATCAGTATTAGACTCCTTATCATATATTCCATGAGGAATTTGGGCTTCAGAAATACGAATCCCTTGAACCGGAGTTCCACTTCTAGACATAGATTTTCTAGAAGAAGTAGTAACATCAGTGAATTTAATTATCCTATTAGGATCAAAAGTTATAGTAACTTCACCGTCATCAGTTTGGGATATCTTATCAATGTGCTGATTGATAATAGGTCTAAGAGGGACATCATTAGCCAAAACCCAATTGTCAGGAAAATTCACTTCTTCCCACTTGATCTGTCTATTAGACGCAATTCTAGAAGACAACAGATTAGATTCAATTAAAACAGTTTTTCCAGGAGGAGTAAACTGCTTAGCTCTAGGAGCCAAAGTACTGAGAACTTTATAATGAACTCTATAGACGACTGCTATGGTCTCAGACTGAGGTAAAAATTCATAACCGTGAGTCTTAATGTTAAGACTCGTAGCTTCCATAATATTAGGATCAGTCAGGGAAAGACTAAGATATGGATAAACATTAAAATAAATCGGTCCGTGACTGAGGCTGGTTTCCATAATTCCCATAAGGGATTGAGGCCAATTAAGACACCGGGCATCTCTCAGGCAGGAGAGAATAGAGGCATTTAAACCTTGAAGGGTAAGTGGTTTATAAGCCACTTGAATTAATCCGATGTGGATGTAGTTATATTTATCCATATAAGGTTCTAAATCTTCTTCATTAAGAAGCTTAAGGGTCTGATCACCTTGATCGACAGTCACAGTTTTTTCAACTGTTTTAATTGCTATGAGCGATTTTAGGTCTAAGAAACATATTTTATAAATATTCCGATTAGGAACATCAGGGATGTCCCAGTTATTAAGAGCTTCCAATTCGGAAGGGAATTAAGCTAATTGAGCGTTTTTCAATTTTTTGTCTCTTTTGGAATTATTTTTCCTTAAAACAGTAGATGTGGTCATAATTCTAGTGGCATGCAGATATAATCAGTTAAAAGGATGTAGGTATCAGAAAATAAGTTTTATATATGTTCTTTCTATTATAATCTGCATGTTTAATTCATAGTCGTGTATCCCTTCTTCTGTTATTATTTCTGATTATTATTTAACTTGTTCTGTGGATCGTCACCAAAGTCGCGTTTGGCACCATTAGCCGTAGGATTGGCGTTAGGGTAAGTCCTAGAAATCGTTGGCAGACGAACAGGAGAATGTTAAAGAAATAATTGTGAAGTTGTAACAGAAGATAGGTTGAATTAAATCATTGACTGAAAGTATAATATATATATATATATTGAAAGTCATTAAAAAAATGATTGAAATTTTAAATTTTAAAGTTTTTAAGTGATATAGGGAATCAATATAGAGAATCTGTTGGTTGAACAAACCAAAAAGTGATTCCCTATATTAGTGAATCACGTAAAATCACTTTAAAGTAGGGAGAGGGATAGAGAAGCTGCTGAGAATGCTCTTAGACAGCTACCATTTGTTGTAATTTGGGAGTCTTTGTTTGTAACTATTAGCCTTTGGCTCATTTCATCAAAAAAAAAAAAGTGTTGTATATGTCAAGGGTTATTTATACGTTATTCTTATTCCATTTTCATGTTCATTAGTGCATACCAAATATATATATGAAGCCATTATTCACATTATCATTCTTTGTTTAACCAAACACCAAACACGATTATCATCACTCCATTTCTTAGTTTATCCTATTTCTAATCCCATTTCATTTCTCATTCTAATCCCAGTCATGCCTTTTTTTAGCTAAATTGGAGTAAATTCCAGAGAGAAATTTATGGTATTTATGGATGGTGCTTACATCATTTGGCTGGGTTTCCTTGGCTGGCAGATCTCTTTCCTTGTTTATGACGCATGTAGCCGTTGGCTTCCTTCAGTGACAGAGCTCTTTCCTTTTATCATATAGATTTATTAACTCGAATGCTATATGGAATCCGAGACAAAGAAATGGCTATCTTAGCGTCAAGAATCCACTGTTAAAATTAGGAAAAAAGAAGAAAATTTCCTTCAAAGATTCGGTGAGAGACACCACGTCCACGTGCGTATGCGCCTATCCAGCTTCTGGACGACATGTGATACTATTATGACACTGCGACACGTTACAATATAAGTCATGCATCTCAAGGCAAGCAAAGCTAAACCCAGGTTATGTACAAACAAATCATAGCTTAAGACATGAGCTTATATCCAAGCTAGCTAGATTGACTCAGACAAGGATTTGTATGTATCCCAAGGCAAGCTAATGGGTCCCGCCATTTTCCCGTCTCAGTAGCTTTGCTCCAAAATCTTTTGGTTTCCTTTGCTTCTATGCTTCCTTTATCTCTTCTCTCTTCTCTCTTCTCTCTTCTCCCTTTCTCTCTTTCTCTCTCTAAAATATCAACACAAACACTCCCTATTCCCGCATCCCCTCTTCGTTGGGTTGCTTAATAACCCTGGGTTTCTCTAGGAGAAATCGATAAGCTTTTTTGTTTGGAGGTGCGTCTCTGAGACTCGCTTCTCGATCTTTTGTATGATTAGGAACTAAAGGTGTCGTCTTTTTGAGATTGTTGTGCATGATTCGGTTGTTTCGCAACATGGGTTTTTGGGTTTTGGTTGGATTGAGCATCGTGCGTTGTCTCTGGTGTTTTCTTCAATAGAGCTCTTCTTCCTGCCTTCGCATAGGACTAAAATTGATGGAGAGACTATTAAGAGGTCTAGTTATTTGGGTAGATTATTATGTGGTTTCCCGGAAGAAGCATTTTTTTTCCGGATATTCGAATGATGGAGTTCACATGAAAAGTTCTCAAACTATAGAAGTTGACAACACTCGATGTGACTTTTGCAAATGGATATCATGTAAATGAAAATAATGAATTTGATTAGAACATGTGGAATCTTGAAATATTTATATGTTACTTAGTGTTCAAAGGGCCCGTCTTTATTGCTGCATACATTAATATGATTAATGTGACTTTATTTTCTTTTGTACTTCGATTAACCTCCTCATGTATGCCTCATGTATGATTAATATGAGGTTTATATAATGTGAACAGCTGAAGAGTTCCGTATGACAGCGAAAAGCTAATCTACATACATACATGAGAAAGGAGATGGAGAGCAAATTCAACAGTCCCCTTCCAGGAGGTTTGTCTGTGTTAAGCGTAGATTTCACATCCAAGGGACTATCCTGGGCTGGAAACATATATCAGAAATGGGAAAACATATGTCTAGATAATATCTTGATTCAGGTTTGTTTTTAGATTGTGATAATCAGAAATGGGAAAGCAATTTGCAGCATTTTATCCTCATTCCAAAAATTGCTCTAGCTCCAAATTTTGCACTTGTATCCGGTTACTGATTGAAGTGTCTTCTGTCTCAGCAGACACCATGCAAATATGCTGATGCCTTTGGCGAACATTTCAAGAAGATATTGAATGAAGTTGCAGATGATTGGCTTAATCCTTGCAATGGTTGTGGTAAAGAGCCAGTTTCTGATTTACCTTCCGAACATGAGGTTATTTGTGAGGTTTGTGAAAATTCGAAGCTAGGACATGATGAGAAATCTATGACTGGGAAGTACGCAATGTCTGTTGAGTTGAAGCCATTAGCTGTTGCTGTAAAAGATTATTGTCCTGGCACACCGATTGATGTTCCCCGAGGTTTGGAAGACGTGAAAGGTGAATCAAATTCAACTGTAGCGGAGGATACGAGCTCCTCTTTGGATGGCACACTAGGCACTTGTAAGAATGTTTCAGAACCAGTCGCAAGTGTTTATAATTCTGATGTTGGGAGTGCTTTTCTATCACGGGAAGAAGTCCTTCAGCCTGCATCTGAATGGCATAAAGAAGTGCAAGAAGGAGCAGAGTTTTTGGGTCAAACTGCACCGGAAAAGATGAATGGTATCTATACTTCTTGGTTTTTACCATTGATCCGATTATTACTTTTGTGTCTCCTTCAATGTCTAGCTTGATGCAATTGGCAGGCACCTTGGCATTCAACGAGAGTGACCACTTTAACAGTGTTTTTTGAAAATGAAAATGAAATATATTAAACCCGGCATGTCTGACTCTATGCTGCTTTCAGAAGCTTGTACATTTCATTCTTCCATTGTGTTGATCTCATTTATGTTCTGCCCTTCATATTAGTCTTGCATGATAAATCTATGGAAAGCCTTGCTAGATACAAGATAGAGTTGAAGAACCTCTTGGTTTGATGAGCAATTAGGTGCATGTTGAGTCTACTATGATCATGCTCGTCTTGTTGGTATTTACAATGCCAAGTACAGGTGGACAATTGTTACTGCAGGAGATATGCCTCCACAGTTTGGTCCTTCAAATAAAGTATTTCATAGCAGTTCATCTACGAGATTGTGATAAGTTTCTTAACTCCTAATCAATGCCTTTCATTAGGAATTAGGTAAAAGCAGTATGAGAATGAAAGGTCAATACCAATTCCACTCCTTTATTCATCCTTCTTGTTTTCTTCTGTTATTTAATTCTTATATATCACATAAGTGGACAGAGTATTACTTTAATTCTAGGCCTTCATTTTGCACAAGTTTGACTCTTATTGGATGTGATGGCAGTTGAAGCCTGAAGGTTCTCCCACGATGCAGCTAAATAATTTCCTAATAAATCAGCTACCTTGGTTGACAAATTTAAATTTTAGCTGATTGTTTTCATCCATATTGCTTTGAGGTGGGGTTGTAAGATGTTAATTTCCTGGCGTTTGCTTTTACTCCTTTTGTAGGCGGTATTGTTTCAGAAACTACGGATGAGGTTTATAAAGAGGATAATGTGAGCCATCATGAAGAAATGGAACTAGAAGGATTTGAGGATTTATACCTCGACAAATCTGGGGATGATTTTGAAAGATGTGAAGTTATCATAGTTCCACATCATGCACTCAACAAAACATCATTCAAGGTAATATCTTATTTTCATCTAGCCTTGTATCAATACTCCCACCGCTTTATTGATACAGGGATGAATTTAAACATCTATTACTGAAAGAGTATTTTGGTTTGACCCACGGCCCGAAAGTTGCAAATATCCTGCTAAACTATCTGAGTGTTTGTAGTGGGCCAGCATATCTTGAATTGGCTCATTAGGCTAGACATCAGAGATCGTGATTACAGCATTTGACATGTCCATTATGATGAAGTTCATACTTGTAGTGTCATATTTTTGTGATGGAGTTCTTTTATTTCATTGCCTTCTTTTTAGGAGGTCACTTACGAATGGACTATTGCTTGCTTAATCAGAAAAAGCTGAGGCAGTTATTTAGTTCTAAGATACGCTCATCAAAGGAGGATTTCATTCACAGAGAGAATGGGTGTGCCGACATCAATGTAAGAACAGAAAACCAACCAGGAAGTTCTGCTTCATCTGTGTCCAAAGAGTGTGTGTGCCCTGCCATATCATCAACACACAATTCTTCTGAAACAGACTGGGAGCTTCTGTGATTATACCATGATGCAGGGTAAGTAAGCAAGCTAGCCTAGCTGGGTTTTCTAGCACCGTGAGCGGTGTAATTTCGAGGTAACAACTGTTCTCTGTAAATATATAGTAGATCTGCTTGCACTACAAAGACTTTGATTTATCTGGCAAAAGGTCAAGACATCTGCTTTTCAGTATCATGTAGTCAATAAAGAAACAATTGTTTCCTACAAAAGTTAAATAACATATAAATAGAAAAGGTCGTTGCTTAGACCATTAAAAAGAATTGATTTAGTCTAATTTGAGAAGACTTTGATTTATCTGGCAAAAGGTCAAGACATCTGCTTTTCAGTATCATGTAGTCAATAAAGAAACAATTGTTTCCTACAAAAGTTAAATAACATATAAATAGAAAAGGTCGTTGCTTAGACCATTAAAAAGAATTGATTTAGTCTAATTTGAGATTACGTTGTGCTTTAATGATCTGCATCTTTGTCTCTTAATGAAATTTGTATCGTTTACATCTGGTCATGTATAGAAAAAGCGATGAAAAACGAATAAATGACAAGGTGCATCTGGAAGATTACGAAATGGTGGGGAGAGTTTGAACAACGGTTGCATATAGTAGTACATTCCATGTATCAGGGAGCCCAGGAAGGCACCAGTGGCTACAATCAGCGAATGTAGCAGGCCGCCTCTGCTGGATTTGGGTAAGAAGCTTTCCTTGCTTCGTGGTGTACACCACCGTATGTGCATCCCGTCTGTACTCCGACAGCCGCGTGATGTTCAGGTACTTAACCGGTGTTCTCATCCCCTGTAATGTTCTCTGAACTATAGACACCATGGATCCCGGAAACCATTGCACATAAGGCTCATTGGTGATCAAATAAGTTTGGTTGTAGCACCAGTGTTTGCTCTCCCTGCATGTTATAAACATTCATCTGTGAGTTCTCCAAGTTGAAGCTTGTAAAAGTGGCATGACTAAGGTTGTAACTTTCTTAAAAGTTTGAATCCATCTAATGAATGAGCCTATATGCAATTGATTCATGGTGAGTAGAATGTTTGATGGATATTAGCCGTTTGATTGCTTCCAGGCGTTGAAGGGTTGAAGTTTAACACTTGGGCATTATCGTCAAACTGTAATCCGGGGAGTTTACACTTTGAGTGGTTCTATATACAACTACAGTTTTTGCTTAATACCCTATACTTTAACGGTCATTCTGTGGTTGATCACCGAATAATATGTTTAAATGCTCAGTTAGTTGGTTGTTGACAAATTAAACGGTTTGGAGGTTAGACCACCGAGCATGTTGACATATCATTTAGTGATTAATCATCGAACATGTTAGCGTATTGTTAGTATATCCTTTTTGTATTGTGGTATAGTTGACAATAAGCATGGTGTACTCACTGTTTGTGCTCCGGGGATATACTCCGGAAGAGGACAGTGGTCCTCGCGGGGTCCACCGTCTGGTCGATCCAACGTGCCCACGTCCTCAATGCCATCTCAAACGCCGCGTCACCGTCCATCTCTTGCACTCGGTGCCCCTCTCGCTCGAAATAGTCCCACCTGCACATTCCAATTATACCCTCATTCATCTCCAATTATGACGATTGTATCCTAATTTTGAGGAGAAGAAATAACCCATACGTACGCTCTCATCTTCCCACGGTGCGTCCACCAATGCCCGGTGTTGAACACCATCACGTCCGCGCCTCGCCAGCGTCTCGCCGAACCCGTTAGCTCGTCGAGCTTTAGCACCTTGGCGCCGCCATTGCTGGCCTCCTCCAGCTTCACAAGGAACGGGCTCCAGAAGAACTCCACCGTGCAGTTGTAGTCCTTCCAGCCATGAATTCATTACAAACATTAGCATAAAAGACTTGCATGCGAGAAAGAATGAACTATGATGATATCATACGCACCATGGCACGAAAGATCTTGTACTCAGAGTCCTGAGCCTTGACGAGAGCCCGAGATGGACGGATGGAGGAGTAGAGGAGGCAGGACAGAGACTCCCACTGATTCCGATTCAGGGAGTCGCCGACGATGGCCACACGCTTGCCTCTCAGCCTCTCTAACATGTCAGTCCCGTTAAACCTTGGAATCTCGCAGCCTCTCGGCTCCCACCGCCAGCGCTCGTAGTTGGAGTCCGGCCGCCCGTTCTTCCGGCAGCTCACCTGCTCGCTGAGGAAGGGGCACTGTTGCGCGTGGTAAAGAGGGTAAGTGACGGGATCGTATACCCATCGCCCGTTGAAGATGTTGCAGTCCGACGGCGAGGACTTGTTCGACGGCCGCTGAACGATGTTCTCCGGCGAACCAACAGCCAGCTTGTTATAGAGCTTAGGAGGCATTGCTGCAGCAATACTGCTGGAAACATTGGTCTCACTTGGGGCCTCCAAGCTGTGAAAAGATGCGAGGAGGGCTACGACTAGGCGGTGGTCTTTGTTGGTGCACAGTGAGAGGAGAAACAAGGCCAAGAAGCTTGTCAAGATGCAGAGCCACCACTTCCTGTTCACGAGTCTGGTTGCAGAGGATTCCATTCCCTTTAGTGGTGGTGGTGGTGGCGGCGCCGGTGGCGAGCTATGCAAGGAGGTTTCTAAATTGAAAGGTTTGGCTGTCTTCAACAAACCTATATGAGGCTAGCTAGATATATATTGAAAGGTTTTGCTGTCTTCACTATAACGCATGCATGGTTTTACTTGAATACCTCTATCATGGTTTCCTGATCGCTATGGCTGCTAACCTGGTACTTTAGTAGTTAGCTGGAAACGTAGAGTATGATGGTGGAGAAGGTTGGGTCTCGGTGTTTGGTGAAGTTTTTAAGTGAAGCTGGTGAAGCTATACCCCTGTAGTTATGCTGGAAGAGGCCACCCCTTCTCCTTGTAGTTATTCTGGATCTTCGGCAGCTTTTTCTCTGCCTCTCAAAGAATTCATGAACCTAAAGCCTATATAGTTAGTAATCATATATGGTATCATGCAAATTGATCCTAGTATCATGCTTGTATCAATCCAAGTCTCTAACTCACACTCATCATGGTGGTGATGATCCATCCAATCTCATCACGTTTTTTTTGGCAGTTCTCTCGGGCTTTTCCAAATACGAACGCTTCTATTTATGAGAAATGAGAATTTCCTCCACTAATCAAACCTATACCTCGTTATATAACAAAATTATGACTCTATTTTTGCCTCTTCCCAATTAGAGAACAAAATTATAAATCTCTAATTGATTGATTATCTAAAATTTCATCCTAATTAACAGCTGCAGATCTAATCTCATCCAATTACCCACATGTTTAACATATAAATCACTATCAACACATTTTTATTAGTGATGTGAATCGTTGGTAAGATAAGATTCAAATACATCTAGACCATTGTAGCCCGAAATGCCCTCGAATGTTGAGGCGTTAGAAGAACCATCTCAATATGCTGAGGTGGTACACAAGATCACACAAGCTTCACGATACTGGTCAGAAGTGAGCTTACCGGAGATAGAGCGAACGAAGACCTGATGTTAGTAATGGTATGAGGGAAGCCATTATGAGTTAACTTGAGTTTGATATTCAAACAAATTTGGACGGTTGAATCTGAATTACTAAGGTAATGGCCTTTAATTACAAAGATAATGGTCTTTTGGATGTGATTCAAAATGATCTGGACAATTGATGTGACAATATGTCGACGAAAACTAAACTCAATCCGAACGAGTGTAGTTTGTTTACCAAATCGTGCCAAGAAGTTAGCGCACTAGACCCATGTCTGCAACAAGGAAATGTTGGCTGTTAGAACTTAGATCGAGTCACATTGGATCAGACCACATAAGTAAGACCCAACCCAGATGGGCCAGACCTCCGAGTCCAACCGAGATCCTCCGCAGATTAAATTGGATCCCCAATCGGGTCCCATGCGTGTCTCCAATCCCATCGTACTCGGCGCCCATGATAGCCGGAGAGAGGGACACCCTGCCGAAGGGGGGTGGTGGGCGGTGATAAGAGCTTCGGCGGGGATATTAATGGCGGAGGGTGGCTTGGGGTCCGCTTTGGCGCGAGAGGCCCTCTCTCGTTTCCCATCTCGCTGCCCAATCCCCTCTACAGTCTCCTCATCCACCGGCTCCACCGGCGCCTCCAGATCGACTGTCCCCATGGCGGCGGCTCATGGCAATGGCTCTCCCCGTATCGCGATCTCGTCTTCGATCTCTAACCCTAATAGCCAGCCATCCCTGTTGGTTTTCTCAGGTCTTCTCTCCCGTTTTGTTCTTGATTTCAAAAAAAGTTTGCTTTCTTAAAGACTGCTTCTTGGTACGGTTTCAGGTGCTCTTTTGATGGTTTTCGTGTTTTTGGATTGGTTTGTGTGAATTTTTGGGGAAGGCATTGACAATAGATACGCTGTTGCTTTGTTAGTGGACACTTTCACTCGTACGTTCTGCTCTTATACAAATCGAGATTTTGTCCGGGCACATAGATGAAGCTAAAGCCATTTCAAAATGGATGGCCGGTACTTAGAGGTTTTGTTTTGATTAAATTCTTCACAGCAAGAGTGTATAACGATGTACTAAGCGACCCCAAAAGGAGGTACGTGCTTTATGGGAGGGATGTTAGCAAGATTTGTGTTTCTTTGAGTCTCTTTTCATTGTTGCGGCTCCCATTCCAGTTGTAGTTTGAACTAGACGCCTTGAATCAGAGTCTTGGCCTGGTTTCTGCATCAGCAAAACAGACTAAATCATGGATTGGAGAAAGAAGTCAGAAGGCCTATGTATAAAGAAATTCAAAAAACTAGTTCTTGCAATTAGAATTTATCTTTTAGACTGGGGAAGGAATGCTTGATATAATCTGTTAGGTACTGTGTTACATCTAGTCTTTTCTCACAGACTGTTGAATCGTTTGTCAGACGGAGAGAGAAAAAAGAATGCAGATACCTAGCAGTGTTTAGCTTTTGCTACTCAAGCTGCATATTTCTTATGTATAAACATGACATAGATATGTCTATGCTTTCTACAGCTGTTTATTTTATTTAGTTTGATTTAAAGTGACGACAGATATATGTCTTTTACCTCGCAGAGCACAACTGGCATGGAGTCTCAAATCTTTAGTCAGTTGAAGCCTTTGTCTTAACCTCCTATAACCCAGAAAAACTAAAACCAAGCCAGTATACTTGTTGGTGCGAAAAACTAGGTCATGTAAGGAAATGTAATAATAAGGGTAGATTGATTATAGATAATTTAGCTATACTGCAAATGTAACGATGCCTTCACATTTATAACTTTTTTATGGCTTGGGCTTCCTTTCTGAATATTTGTATATTTCCTATTTCCATGCTCACAGCCACCTTACTAACAGAGTTCTATTTGCCAGTCTGCAAATGCCTTTGCTTTAGTTTTAAATTTTCACCTCATAGGCCTCTTCAATATTCCTTATGTGTTCTGTACTTCCTGGTGTTGCTTCAGGAGGGACTGCTTTTAATGGTGTTGTGGAAGATCTTAAGAAGGTAACAACTAGAGTTGCACATGTTCTTCCTGTTTCAGATGATGGAGGAAGTACAGCCGAGATTGTTCGGGTGCTGGGTAGGTTTTTGAGAATTTTAATAGAACCTCATGCCGTATGTAGTCAATGCTCACCTTTAAAGTCTGTCATCTGTTGTGCCTGTTATAGAGCAATTTGTATGTATTCTACAGGTGGACCGGCTGTGGGAGATATTCGATCAAGATGTTTGAGATTATCTGATGAAAGCACTTCTGAAGCTGTTGCTGTTCGGAGATTGCTTGGACACCGTTTACCCCTTGATCTACAAGAAGCCAAATTGGAATGGTAATTATAATTTTCACTTGGTAATTTGATATTATTCAATACCTATATAAGCATGCAGCTAAGTAGACGGAGCCACGGTATACAACCAGAAATTTACATGGTCAGTTAGACGTGATAAAGTTTTATAATCCTCACCATCTGGATCAATGTGGAAGAAAGAAACAACCTCCTCCCTCCAAATTCAATCAAGAATGATGGTGTGCTGGACTTTTTGGCACACCATCAACCTGATGTATTGTGGAAGTTTCTTTGTCATGGAGTACTCTAGAATAAAGTGGTCATTGCTTGTTTCAATCTAGTCTGTTTCTATATTCGTTAAGCTCTTTCCTTGTTCCTCTCCTCTGCTTATTCTACGTGATGTGAAATGTCTTATTTGCGACATATTTAGTTATCACTAACAAATGTTTACATGGAATTTTGTATTGATCATATAGCAGTTATATGCTTGTTCAGCCTTTATATGTTTGCACTCTGTTTCGTGCCTTTAATCTATATTGTGTACTTAAGGTAATCTCTAAACCACTGTTATTGCTTTGCTGGGTATTACGATGATGAAGGTATTGAATATGTTGAGCTGAGTTGAGAATTTGACAGGTACAAAATTGTTGAAGGAGAGCACCCTTTATGGAGTGGTGTTTCACAGCCCTACAGAGAGACAATCCGTGCATTTTTGGCATACTTTCAAAATCAGGTAAGTCCATTTGATAATTATTTAGACTATAGTGTGTGTGACTTTTGTGATACCAATCCAAGCCCGTGTCTTGATTTCTCATGTACATGATGTGAACGCTGTCATCATGTTGCATTTGATGCCGTTGATAAACAGAGATATAAGCTCGTTGGTTGCTACTTTGACACCCAATGTGTGGTTTATTAATATTTTCTATCTCAATCCTCCTAATCCTTGCCATCTGTCTTGTTTCTTATCTGAATGATTTGAATGATGTCATCATGTAGCATTCGATGCTCTTGATAAAAACTAGAGATAAGCTCGTTGGTCGTTAGTTTGACACCCATTATATATTTTATTAAGTATTTCCTATATATGCGTCCTGGTCCTTGGAACTTCAGTTCTTCGTTTATAATTTTTGCATGTTGAAGGAGGATCCAATTAAAAGAGCCTAATGCATCTGTAAGACTTCTTGATTTTCAGATTATGAATTAAGTAAATGCTGTATGTCTCTGCAGATCCTCCGACACTCCAGCGAATCTTTTCGTTTCAGTAATGGCAGGTGGTACTTATTTTGTCAAAACTATCCATATTATTCCTCTCTTAATTGTTAGGTTGTTTGGATGGATGTGTGGTTATACCTTAATCTTATTTCTTGTTAAAGTTGGGCCATTCATAATGGATAAGTGCCGTTCAGCTTTGATGTCTATTGCACTTAACTTTCAACTTAAGGTACATGTTAGTCAGCTATGGGATTTTATGAGCCCTCCCTCCGTTAGTCTTCCGACCAGGTTCCTGCAATGGTAGTTCAGGATAATAATTGAGATTGATTCTTATTTCCTTTTTGGTTGCTTATTCATGTTGGATTCTAATGTATGGGTCACTGATAAAGTAGGATGGTCATTTCTGATGTAGTGAGAAATTGTTTGTGTTCATGAAGGAACTTCTGTTCAGTCATTTGGCTTTCTAACTGCTTTTCCTTGTAAGTGAAGTATATATTTTCTCACTTTTTTTACTAAGAATCAAATTCGGAACCTTAATTCGTAGAATGCATCTTGATGGAGTTAAACTGATATTTATTTCTCATTGAGCAGGTTGTGTTGGCTGTTTGATACTTTTTAAGCTTTTGTAAAAAACTGAAAACTGCTTAAGTAAAGAATTGAACCTCCAAGTAATTATGGAAGATGTTAGGTTTGCTTGAATGTCTTCTGTATATAGTATGCGGGAATAAGCTAGTTATTCATGTTTGCAGCATTGGGAATTTCTTTTTCGCGGGAGCACGCATTTTCTTCCAGTCTTTGGATGCTGCTATATTTTTGTTTTCGCGAGTTTCAGAGATTCCAACAGAAAGTCTTGTTCTTCCTGTCATTTCCACAAATGACAGGCTAACACTGGGATGTGAACTATGCGTAAGTTTAGCAATCCTGTTCACCTATTTATGTTTGTTTCCTTGCGCTAATTCTTTCTGCATTTGTAAAATAACATTTGAAATAAAGAAGATATATCATGTGTTATGAGTCATGGTATTATATGATGCACTGTAGTTTTCTATGACCTTAAGATAAGTGTCATACTTCGAACATATCTACAAGTCATGGACGTCTGCATCATTTTGAGAGTGTTCAGTCTGGATCCAAAGATAATGATGTGGTGGGTGTAGTACTGATCGTCACATCCAAGTATCCAACATATATAGGTAAACTGATAGATAAACGACATGATAAAATACTGCAACATAGTGCCACATATCAGAATTTATGCTGGAGCTAAGTATTGCTTTAGGTGATAATGTTTCAAGGCTGCTAATCTGCGGAGTCGCTTGCCAGTCACATAATTTCCTATGCCGATGTGTGCAACGCGCTGTGCCTGCTGGTCCGAATACAACATGATACACACTTTTGGCTTCATGGCCACATTGTTGTATTAATATACCATCCATGGGGCGAGATGCAAAGTTGTTGCCTGTTTGACATTTGATTGGCATATCTTCTATGTTTCAGCAGTCAAGATTTGTAAATTTATATACAGAAAACCTGCTGACTATGAAAATTTGCTTTTGGATGTTGCCTGATTGAATCAATATGATGCCAAGTGGTGTGAGAGCTAAATGGACAGAAGACTCTGTGCCATTTTTTGGACGGATGTATTAGACGCAATATGTCTGGGGATCAGACTGTGCTTTAAACTTCAAGCAGAAAGGAAAGAAAAGATACAGTAAGAGAACAAAACCCTGTCTAACACATGTATGAGAAACCAAATTATTGACAGCTTCAAGTGCTCAATGACGGAATGAAGAAATGACCAGTAAGATGTTGCTTTCTTCATGGTAAAGAAGATGAACAATATGAAGTTATAAATATTGAATCAAAATATTGCTAAGGTTATCAACATGTGGAAGATCACTTTCCACTTATGTTTGAGCATTCATGGATAGTATTTAGTTTAATATTTATTTGGTTTTGTCTAATACATGGAGCTTTATTCCCAGGATGGAACTATTATACGTGGTCAGAATGAAATTTCGCATCCCACTAATGGGTGCATGGAGCCAATAAATAAGGTGTTGCAGATAAAAATTTTTCCTTCTTAATTTAATGATTTTGTATTCACTTGTCACAACCTTATAAGGTTTTTTATTCTAGGCAATTATCTTCTGTATATTTCAGATATATCGAAGCTCAGTCATTGCTATCTTTCGTTTCTTTCTTGATTTTCATATGTACATCTATTAACCAGTGTGCTGCTGATCTTGAAATGTTAATGCTTAGTAATGAGTTTCTAGTCTGTTAGGCCTTGTGGCTTATGGACATAACTTCTCTAAGTTCACGCTTTAAGTTTAAGTTCTAACGGTTACGTGATCTGTTTTCATCCATTATTTTGCCAAACTTTCTTCGCCAGGATTGTAATGCAGTTGCAACGCTGCCCTCAAGGATTAAACGGGTCTTCTACATGTCGAGTGAGGGGAGTAACCTATTGCATGAGGTACTGACTTTCCTATATTATTATTAAGTTTTCTTGACTTAAAATTTGTGTTTGCATTCTTCTCAGAAAAAAAGAAAAGAAATTTGTGTTTGCACCTTTTGTCTCTTTATAGTTGCAGTCCTACAAACCTATACCAAACCTGCGGTTAAGTTCACATGCTACTCTTAGCGGCGCGGTAGTGTGGTATATGACTCTATTATTTTGTCAGTTCGAAGAAGAGCAGTTCTCTTTGATATTTAACATGCCTTCATGCTTCCTAGATTTCCGATATGCAGAGTTTGTTTAGGACCCAAGAATTACTGCACTCAGGTAAATGAAGATGAACCAAATCTTTAGATATTTGAAATGGCTACATGCTTTCTAGATATCTGATATGCAGAGTTTGTCTGGGACAATGGGAACTTAGTCTACTTTTTCGTTGAATACCTTCTTATGAGCGAACTCTTTTGAGTGCTGTTTTCTTTCTTCATCTTGACATTGCTGCTATTTAGGTTTTTCCAACAGGTAATCCCACTGTCCTGGAGCAATTGGCCAAAGTCGATTGTATTGTTTATGCAATGGGCTCTCTTTTCACTTCTATCTGCCCATCATTGGTAATTTCTCACCATCCATGTACCAAATTTCTACAAAATGAATTGGTCATTAGCTACAATTCTACGTCAGAACGCTCACTAAAGCTAATTCTACTTTTGTATAATCTGCATGATGGCGTAGGATGCTTTAGTTTGAGATGATCTTTCATGAATCATGACCATTAAGACACTTCAGGTACTGCATGGCATTGGAGAGACTATTGGCTCAAGATCCATTCCTAAGGTATGGATTATGAACATAACTGATCTTTCTGTTGGAGGATTGTCTAGTTCATGTAACTTTGACTTTC
This sequence comes from Narthecium ossifragum, assembly GCA_963920575.1. Taxonomy (NCBI): domain Eukaryota; kingdom Viridiplantae; phylum Streptophyta; class Magnoliopsida; order Dioscoreales; family Nartheciaceae; genus Narthecium; species Narthecium ossifragum. Next base: position 6,748,220 of record OY986970.1, read on the forward strand.
TTGCTGTGCTCTTCCTCATTTTTTATCTTATGCTGAATGTAGGTACTTTTGTTGAATGGTTCACATGACAGGGAAACTAGTGGGTTTTCTGCATCGTGCTTCATAACCGCAATCACAGATGCTCTTAATCGAACTCATGGGGACCCTAAGAAAAGTCTTAAGAATCTTGTGAGTTTATCTGCTATTAAATCTCTCCATCGTGGTGAAATAATTATGAACTTTATGTGGTTTTCTTACAACATCCTATGGATTGTGGGCTTGTTACAGAAAAATTCCAAAAGCATGTTCTTTGTCTAGACTCTATTTTAACAAAGTACATTTGTTGCCCAACCTTACAACTGAAGTTGTTCACATTGCAAGCTTGAGTTGAGCAATGGCAGAGCCAGAATTTCACTTTAATTCGGTCCCCTAATCACTCCATAATGTGCAGCAAGTAATGTGCCTTGTATAACATGCAAAATGGTAGCGTGCATTAATCTGATGTACCCGATTGATCGACCTAAGTTCTAAAAGGTTAAACCCGTAGTTATATGAGAAGCAAATGTGTTCTGAAGGTTGAGTAAGGATTCCAATTTAATGTGGGGAACATGCTCTATACTGCACTTGAGAGATTATTGTTGCCTTATTTCCAGGAGTTGGAGTCTACAGAAGCCATTGATTTCTTATGTTTTTCTTTCTTGCTTGCATAAATCCACTACTGATTTCCTTTGCAAATGAAATGACCATGGGTGGTATATTTTTATATTATGCAAAATCCTAGTTGATAAACTCATTGTGTTTGGTCCTATGTTGTTACTCATCACGTAAGGGTGTAGAATGTTGCTTTAAATCATAATCCTTGTGGAGCTAACAGTGGCATGTGTGCAAAAATAGGATATATTTTTTAGGGGAATATGGCCAGAGGCTCAAATTAGGGGTGATATTTGTTATTAGCCCCATGACATTTGTTATTAACCCCAATCAAACAGATTTTGGGGCAAAAAATCCAAAAACCCTGACAAAAGATGATAATGTCATATCCTCCTATTTTTTCACTCGTGACCTCTCCTCCCCCGTGAAACCAGCCGACGCTTGCCGGAGCTCCCACGCCGTCGTCTCCTCACTGCAATTAACGCCACCCCAACATTGTCCTCATCGGCCACGACTTCCGTCGACGAGCTTCGGCCAGCCACCCCTCCGACATCTCCCTCGATCCGTTGCCCATGGCTGCGCCACCGGCGATCTGACCGGGTGGATCGAACCCCTAGCCTTCCATGATCACTCCTCTATCGGCGCCGACAACCTCGACGTCGATTCGATTCCGACGACTCCCAGTCGTTCGATCGACCTTCTACCATCTTCAGCCACTCGATCCTGATATCAGAGATCCCAACTATATGATCAACATCTGAGTTGATCCCAAGCTCTTCAGTCAGAACAAATCTGATCAAACTCGATCTGGTCCACTAGATTGGGTCTGACTTGATTCTGTCAGCTCAATTCAATCATGTCCAGATTCAGCAATCCAAATTTGATCAGATCAACTTGATCCAGATTGATTTGATCGAGCCATCTTGCCATATCCGAGCTGATTGCAAGCCAGATTGATCCGATTGTCAACGTCAAAAATTAAACAATAGGATAATGTCAAAATTTTGTCAATTACAATTGACGCACGTGAATTTTTTTGATCAAAATATAATTTATGCATCAAAATTGTATATAAAATTTGTAAAATTGATGATCTAAAATTGAAATATTATACATAAAATTTGAAAAATTTGAGGTCATTTGGCCTTCTATACAATTTTATCTTTCAATCAATTTTATCTTTCAGTCAATTTTATCTTTCAGTCAATTTTATCTTTCAGTCAATTTTATCTTTTTTCTTTTTATACATCAAATCCGTCGCCTCTACTGTTGTTTTAGGCGATTAAACATTGGGGGATCAATTCTCCAGATCCCTATGAACCCTTCTATGCCGGTCTTGACCACCGGCGAGTTCATTTGGTCGTCGATCCAATTTTATTTTTCCTTCAATTTTATCTTTTATTTTTTTACACCTCAAATCCACCGTCTTCGACGCCGTTTTCGCCGATCAGACACTAGGGATCAATTTCCCAGGTCCATACGAACCCTTCTGTGACAGTATTGACCTTCGATGAGCTGACGTTGATCAAATTTTATATTTTCTCTTCTCACTATTACGTTTTAGCTGTGTTAATGAATTCCCACTTTCCCAGATTTTTTCATATTTTTCCCACTCGCCGAGTAGGTCACCGCTCGCCTAGGACTCCCTACCACTCCACCCGCCTCTTCCAGTGCTTGGTCACGCCACCCCAACCTCGCATCGCCTCACCACGACCCAACGAATCCCCCTCGAGCTCCAGAAGGCCTCATGACCTTCCCTTGAGGCCTTCTCCTTCAATCTCGGCCACTGGCGAAACCTCAATCGCCACCGATTGGCCTCCTCGTCCAACTCTGGTGTCGCCAACTTTGATCCCGCCGCCTCCGTCACATGCCGGAAGATCCTACCTGATGAATTGCCTCTTGAGGCCTCCACCAACTCTCCTGCACCGGTCCTGCGCTCCGAAGAGCCCTCCTCGCCAATTAGTCTTTTGATATATAACATAGGGGTATTTTTATCATCTAAAATTAACAACTAACTAAAAGAGTTAACAGATGGGGTTATTGCCTCAAAAAACTTACAAGTGGGTTTTTTAGCAATATGTTTCATTAAAATGGAAATAACGCCAACTAGCTATATTTTTGATTATGTGAAATCCTAGTTGATAGACTCATTGTATTTGGACCTATGTTGTTACTCATCACATAAGGGGGTAGAATGTTTCTTTCAATAATAATCCTTGTGAAGTTGGGTACATTGGCATCTATGAAAAAAAGGTTGTATTTTTTCTCATTTTTTCCCTCTTTTCATTGTCATCTGCAGCCTTGCGAATATGTAAATGCTTTGTTGGTCCCTAAAGGTGGTCAAATCCCTGTTGATGTTGATTGTTTGGCTGCTCAGGGAATCTCTCGTGTGGTATGCTCTCTCCATCCAATAGCTCTTTATCTGTGATGCTAGTGCATCAAATTGAGAGATTTTTAATTGTCCTCTTCATACATTTCCGTTTTTATCCAAGGCATTTGAGTTTCAAATATTTTCCCCCCCTTTTACTCTACCCCAGACCAACTTTATGAAGATTCTCATGCTTCGATAGTAATTTTTATCATCTAGCTGCTAGAAAATATGCTGGCTTTGAAGGCTCATAAGAGAACCTAAAGGATCTTGTTGGCTGAGAATTGGATGCAGAACTTCGTAGTTGGGATGGTGCGTGATTTTTCCAAAAAAAAATAACCAGTTAATATTAACTATTTGACGGGTGGGTCATCAGTGGAAGTCATGTAGTTTCAATGTTTTCAAAAGCACGATTTACAAACACCAAATGGAAATAAAAATCTAAGGTAGCTGGAAGAAATTTTTGCATGTCACCAACTTGTTTTATGACTGACAGTGCCTTTCTCTAAACTTTTGTTTTTACGTTCTAGAAATGCCTTATTTGTTTCAGACTAGTTACAGGATCCTCTGTTGTCATCTTTTCAACCATTGTCCCTAATATTTCCTCATGTTCCTAATAATCCTTAATTAATTCTCACTTGCCAGTCAAATTATCGTCCATTGAGATATCACGTCCGACAATTCTCACAAAACCATGGAAATTAGAACTTTTGTCAGAGGCAGCCTAGTTCAATCTTTTCTTGGAGGTTATTACATGCGTTGTATATCCTTTCTGTTAATCAAGAATGCCATATAGGCCTGAAATGTACATATTCCTTTCTGCTCTAGAAACTTAGCATGGATTGCATTGTCTGCAGAAGTATCAGGTTTGTTGTAACTGTTTCAGGTTACTGTGGACTCCATACACGATCCTAAGGTGGGAGCAGTATTTAACCCGAGATCGTTAATTAAATCTTTGACTGATTTGATAAGCCGGCAAGACCAAGATGACTATTCTTTAGTGGACTCCTGAAGTATCCCAGCTTGTTGCCCGAATTTTAGACTGGGAAACAGATAGACAGCAGTATACATTTCAGTAGAAAACTATTAGTCACATCCTTTGTATCGAAATCTGTAGACCTTTATCTATGATTTGTTCATTCCTGTGTGGAAGCATTTTGGCAATGTATTCATAATCTCTGTAAATTGTAAATGTTGAATAAGGTGAAAATATTTCCATAGCTATCTCATGTGGTGGACTACAATCCTTTTGGGGTAGTGTTTAGCTGCTTGTGTCTTTGTAGGAGCAATACTTGTGTAACATTTTCCTGCAAGCAGATCATATTGAGTTGTGCTATACTCCTGGCAAAAGGCATCTAAATATGTGATATAACTACCTTTATATGTGTTCATGCACGATGTGTCCAGTTACAGTGCCAATCAGGTGCTCATCTGAATCAAGTTCCTCAGCAGGCAAGGATTATTAGGGGTGTCCATCCGGGCCGGGATGGAGGCCATACCCGGTCCGGCCCTTGTAAGCATCCGGACCGGGCCGGGCCAATACCGGACCTAAAAGGCCTTTCACTGGGTCCGGCCCAATTATGGCCCTGCCCGTCTTGGAGACCGAGCTGGACCGGGCCGGGTTAGGCCCGGTCCGGTTCTTTTAAAAAAAAAAACGGGGCCAACCTCTCTCTCGATTGGAGTCGGCGACGCCGCCGCTCCGACTCCGATCGGGGCGACCGGCGTTGAGGTGGCTGATCGGGGGCCACCGAAGGGATGGGAGCATACGGGCGGCGAAGGCGTGGAGGATGGGCGAGTAGGAGTAGAGGAGATGGGTGGAGGGGTCGATCGAGAGGGAGGAGAGGTCGCTCGAGGTCATCGGAGGATGGTGAACGCCATTAGAGGCAGAGCTCACTGGCGTGGGCGCACGAGTAAGGGGATCCAACCGCTCGTGAAGCCGGGATCGGGGAGACGGGAAGCGGAGAGGTCCTCGCTCGCGGCCGTCTTCCAAGGGGATCCGGTGGATCAGGGCAACCGGCGTCGAGGTGGCTGGATTGGGGCGACCGACGACGAGGTGGAGCGGGAGGGAGAGACTCGAGACCGGGATCGTGGACGGAGGTGTTGCGAGCGGCGTGGATGACGGTGAGGTCGATGAAGCTTGGGCGCGGCGAAGAGGTCGGGGCTGGGATCGGGCGGTGTGGAAGTCGGTGGAGGTTGGAGGAGAGATGGAGCGCCGATCAAGGGCAGCGCAGCGACGGTGGCGACGGCGACAGAGCTCCGGCAAGGGTTGATCGGGTGGAGTCGCGACAGAGATGAGGGAGGAGTTAGATGAAGGGGATTGGGGTGAAATGATGGACGGTAGTGATGAAGGGGACTTAGATATAAAGGTTGGGACTTGATCTGAAGGTTATCTAATGGTGGGGCCTTTAGCTGGTTGACAAAATATTAAGCAAATATCCACTTACATTATTAACCCCATTTGGTTACTTAAAAATTGACATTGTACTAGGAAAGCAATTGCATCACTATAGTATGAGTACATCCCAACTAGGTTGGCACCTACCCATCTATCTATCATATGCATCACTTTCCTAATATTACAAATATAAAATTAAACATCTAAATCTAAAACTTCAAGCTAATCTTTATCTTCATCTTCATCAATTTATAATCCTTGACTTCTCTTTTCGGCACCCCACCAATCTTGTAAACACATTAAGGCTTGTACCGTTTTCGGGTCTAATTTGGTCTGGTAGTCGTCGATCAAGCTTCCTCCCGTGCTAAATGCGCTTTTCGAAGCTACAGTAGACACTTGAATAGTTAGTAAATCACGTGCCATGGTGCAAAGTATAGGAAAAGATGTTGATCCTTGTACTTTCCACCATGACAAAATATCATATTCGGTTCCTATATCCGAACATGATTCAAGAGACGATTTATAATATCGTTCAAGCTCGGATTCTGATAAGCTCGAACTCCCTTTTCCTTTCTCTACTAATGCACTTACCATAATATGTCTTGAAGATACGACACCCTTATCTTTACTTGGGCTAGATTGAGAGGAACGAGGAGCATGCACTTTGAAACCAAATCTTGAGTTATACTCTTCAAACAATTGATTAAACTTAATTTTAATTTTACCCAAATGTGCTCTCATTTCCTCATTAAACTCACCATACATAGAGTCAAAAAGATTACCAACACCAACATCTTTCAAACATGGATCAAGTAGAATTCCAAAACCATAAATATAAGGAAGAGGATGAAAATACTTATTAAACTTTGCTTCCATTTTTGCTATCATATGCCCAAAATATATATCATTACTATATTTATCAAAGAATTCATGAATATAAAGAAATTGCATTGATACTTGACTAATAGTAGGATAATAGCAACCGGATAAAAGGATAGTAGCATCATAAAAGATTTTAAGCATTTCTTTTAAATGAGAAAGAACATCCCACTCATGATCATCAATAAATTCCGAAGTAAATGATGAAGAAGATGTAGAATTAGAAGCATAAGCAAATTGTTTAATGTACTCATCTATTATACCTCTATATTCTAATGCGGTATTTAACATAAAATATGTTGAATTCCACCTATGTCCTACATTCGATGCTAATTTCCTAGGATTAACATTATTGTCTTTACAAAGAAGGTTAAATGTCCTAATCCTATGCTCCGAACTACTAATAAACAAAATAGTCTCCCTAACTTTAGAAATAGAAACCTTAACATCATCAAATGCACTTTGAACAATCAAATTTAATATGTGGCAAATGCATCTAACATGAAAGAAAAAATCGGAACAAGGTAGAAGTAATGAATTTCTAAGGCTATCAACGGCAACATTATTATTACTTGCATTATCTAAACTTAGAGTACAAATCTTATCCGAAATGCCATAGGATTGGAGTTCATTCAAAATCATCATAGCAATATTGTCACCGGTATGTAAACTATCAAATACAACAAAAGAAATAACTCTTTTTTTGCATAATCCAAGTATCATCAATAAAATGAACCGTAATACATAAGTAATTTTTTTTTGTCTAGAAGTCCAAATATCCGAAGTAAGAGAGAATTTGCAAGTAAGAGTAGAAAAAAATGTTATTAACTTTTCCTTTTCCTCATTGTAGTATTTCATAACATCTTTTTGGCAAGTTTGACGAGAAAATTTTCGAAAAGCCGGTTGCAAAGCCGATGTAATGAAATCTTGAAATTCCTCGTCATCAACAAAACTAAAAGGAGAATTTTTACGAACAACATACCTTACAAGCATTTTTCTAGCAAAAGTCGGATCATAGGAGAAGGTGCTTAAATTCCCGGTTGATGCTGATTGCAAAAGAAAAGATTGACGAATGTCAACTTAAGCTCTTCCTTGACCTTTCTTGTGCTTTCCTATATGGCGGGTTAGATGATTAGTTAGTGCCATTTCTCCAATAGCCAGACAAGATTTGTTTGCATATCAACCATGTGGCTTTGATATCAATGATCGTCCCATTGGCATTTTTAATCTTCTTTTTTTTCATAGAACTCCCAAATTGCGGATAGTGTGCGCTTTGATGGAGGTGTTGGATTATCACCGGCGACGGTTGAAGCAACTTCCGGGGGAGAAGGAAGAACTTTATCTTGATCACATTCTTCTTTTTCAATTTCGATGACATCCTCAAGATTGTTGTCTTGGATGGAGGAAGAAACCATGGGAGAAAGAGAAGAGAAAATATTGAATTAGAGAATAAGGAGCTTGAAAATGAAAGAGTTAGGTGAAAAATTGTTTGAAAGAGTTGGTGAAAATGAGATCAAAATGCTCATTTATATAGAAGTTGGGTTGAAGATGAAATAAAAAAAATTTATTCTATTTTTAGATTTTTTTTCAAATATAAGAAACAATCAAAGATAATTTTTTCTTAAAAAAGAAATAAAAAAAAAGGGTCACATGTGACCGTTTGAGAGGTCAATTGTGGTCACAGGAGACCGTTTGTCTCAAACGGTCACTTTTTTAAGTTTTCTTTAAAACCTGAGCCGGGCCGGGCCGGACCGGTTTTTAGACTGATGGGCCCTGCTCTGGCCCTGAACCCGAATTAGCCCGGTCCAGCAGGGCCAACACCCGGGCTATAGCCCTGACGGGCCCGGGCTGAACCACCGGGCCGGGCTATTTGGGCTTTTTAGACACCCCCAAGGATTATGGCTCAAAGGCTCACGAGCACCTGCCTTTGGATGAGCCTCTGGCGTGCCATTTCGTCGTCAATCAAGGACACGCCGTGACGGTGATTCACGAGCAATGGATGGGCCAGTACAGTTGTATTCGTCGTAAATGTACACACCACCGGCATCCATCAACGGAGTGTTGGATGGACGACGCCTATCCACCACCGGCAATGGATCACAACAACACTATCCTAACGCGCGATGGCTGGCACGTACGTACAACACTACCATCAAAGTCACCTTGAGTGCAGCCTCTATCACAGTGAGTACGTACGTGACTCATCTCTCCAGAAGGCCGGCAGTGGCCAACCCCAGTTAGCCTCCGCTGCCATCGACACCGGTTCCGTCTCGTCTCACCTCATCAAACACCCATAAATGCCAGCTGGTAAATGCCTCCATCGTTTCCTATATATATATTAACATCACCTCCATGAATGGTAAGCCAAGCCGGCCGGTTAACCTCTCATTTTCAGCTAATTCCCCATTCATAGCAATCCCTGAGAACCTCTTCTCATATGCCTGCATTGCATGCATGACTACCTTAACGCTCACCTCTTGTTTGTTGGTTTGTCCTCAAAGGGTCCGTTTGTATGGAGGCATTGGCAAATTTCAATGATTGCTGGAATTTGTTTGCGACTTCTCCAAAGACGGGGCTAGATGTGAAGAAGTGCTAGACGGCCTACACTATGTGGTGGCTGTGGAAGGAAAGAAATGCAGTGGTTTTTGGTGAAGTGAGAAATACTCCAATTGAACTTGCTCGCTTAATATCAAGGCAATACAAGGAATTTCTGTTGACTAACCGGCCAACGAGAGGTAACTCACCTACAACTTCTATTCCCGGTATGACACCAATCCTACAAACTGATGCATCTTTTGTGAATGAAAGGGCTGGGTTGGGTGCAGTATGCTACACCGAACTGGGTGTACCTCCTTGTTGGCTTTATCATGAATGTGTGCATGTAGGCTCAGTTGTTGAAGCTGAGCTTTTGGCGATCGACAGGGGATTGAGGGAGGCAAGACGACGTGATTTGACCAAGATTGTTGTTGAATCCGATTCGCTGTTGGCGATCGGATATATAAATGGGAGGTTTGCATGGCCACGCGAGCTACAGATTGTTCTAAAACAAATATGGCGATCCTCTTCTCAATTTATTAGCTCTTGTTTTGTGCACATCCCTAGGGAAATGAATGTATCTGCCCATAGGGCGGTGGCGGGGGCTCGGTGGGCTATTCCTACCACCTAAATGTCTGCATCTTGTTAACATTGTAACCCAGCCTTCGGGCTTATCTAATAAAAAAAAAAGGGTCCATTTGTATGGAGTTAAAAAAAGTGATGTTAAAGGGGAATAGAGTTAGAAAAAGTGGGATTAAGGAATAAGGATAGGAAAAAATAAAGTGATGGTGGTAGATAAAATAAGGATAAATTAGTAATGATTATTTTTAATATTTGGAATGAAAACATGAATAAAAAGGGTTATTCCGCTTTAACTCCGTCCCAAACATGGACAAAAAGTCCAAAGGCGAGCTTAAAAGCCTAAAAAGCAATGCATGCTGGCGTTTTCCACTGTACATACATGGTGGCTGGCTGCTACAGTGCTGTGACTCCACTCAGTCTCGGGTGGAGGACGTGATCGCCCACTATACCTAACATCATTAATGATTTCATGGATGGAAGTAAGCCATGCAAGTGGATGCCCTCCACGACCCACCGCCTTCGTTGATGCGTGCATGGTAGCGACCTGTGGTACAGTGTGGGGGCGGAAGTCTTTTATGAAAAACCTTATCATCAACGTTATAAAATTACTAGTTGCGCCCCATGCCACATGACAAGAATAACCACCAACCCCAACCCAATAATGACTCGATAACTCCCTCCCACTAAATTCCTCAACCTAGGATTATCATATCACATAGGCGTCACATAGGCTCCACCTAGAACATTCTACCACCATGTAGGACAACGCAAAGGGTTAACTTATAATCATAGCCTCATATAAGGATGATAAGAGATACCGGAGAGAGAACAAATTTATATCAAACGATGGAAGTTTGTTTAATTTAAGATTCAAGGTGGAGAACTGAAAAATAAGGACATAACTGAAAAACGTAACCGAGAAAATGCGGACAAGCCCACTCTAGTCTCCATATATTCACCATATATGGATCCATACCTTGGTTGTTACACTTGAGCTTTTATATTGTAGTTTTCTAAAATCTATTTATTATATAAGATTCGGTGCATTCTACCGGATGGATAGGGATGTTCGATCCAAGATAAGTCCGGATATATGAGACAATCGAGATGAAGTCATGTGGAAAATAATAATGGAGGATGGTGGTTAGTGGATGATTAGGAGAGGAAGATAAGAGGATTATGGGTTCGGTGGTTAACCGTATCATATGACATGGGGCATCCAGTGCCATATATGCAACAGTTTGGTTCATATATGTACCCCTATTGATATCTCTTGGTGACACATCCCTCTCATTGGCTCTTACATTCTGTGTTCTTTTTGTCATGATTGGACAATTTAGACAAATCCAAAAGGTCACATGCAGTCAGGTCCATCTCTGTTCATGCTTGTCTAGACTCTAGAGTCGTTTGATGGTTGCTTTTAATCGCTTGAGCTCTAGCCATGTGATGACGCTGATTGCTGGACTCAGCCTCTACCTCCCGATGTGAACATTCATATAGGAGACTCTGGTGAGATAAATGTGCTGGAAAATGAGCCAAAATGAAGTTCTAGCGTTAGGTGTTATGTCAAGCATCATATATCATCAAGGGCGGCAATTCCGGTTCACGGGTCGGATCGAGATAAGGTATCTCGACTCATATGTCCAACTCGAACCCAATCCGTTTAATAAACGGGTCAAGTTTATAAATCCAAACCCAACCCATTTATAAACTGGTCAATCCGACTCGACCCGTCTAACCCGTTTATTAAACGGGTCAGGTTGACCTGTTTAAAACCATCCTCAACACCATCTCCACCTCTCTCCATTCCTCCACCCACATTCTCCTCCTTCCTCTTGTATACATTGTAGCTCCCACATCCATTCATTTCGGTGAAACCCCGCAACCCACTCCCTGTCACACCCCGACCCAGAAAACCCATCCGGGCCAAGGCGTGAGGGTTCCTATCACTATTCATCTTCAAATGGCGCGATACGAAAGCGAAAAGACGGATAAATTTAAACAATTTATAATCCAGAGGCAAACAGATATTTAATTCATATAACATCAAGTTGTACTATTCAATATTTGATACAAAAAAATCCTCCAAGGTACAAATATGATTCTAGATTCCCAAAACTCCTCAAAGGTTTACAACATGCATATATATATATCAAAAGGGTACAACAGTCATATCCTCCAACAAAACCTCAGACGCCTCTGGAGGTACTCGCGCCGCCAAAGGCAGATCCCGCCGGCTCCACGGACGAAGAACTGCCGCCTGCACCTGCAAACGCAGCCTGGGTATGAATGAGCGATAAGCTCAGTAGGGTTCTACTCTACGGCACACTGAAAGGAGGAAAACAACAACAGTGTTGTCTCCCAGCCTAAGTCTAACGGATGCCACGGGTCCCATAACCCAGTTGATGTCCTAAGGGCTCCTGTCATGAAACCTCTCTCCTGAACAAGTTACCAGGAGGCCAACAAGCAGGATCACCCTTACCCAAACTGGAATACCAAGCCTTGGGGAAACACGTCGGGAACGCATCAACATCCATCCTTAGCACTTGGCTTTGGAAGACAACACGACCTCTAAACCTCCAACACTGATTCAAGCCAACTATCGCAATCCTCAATCACAAGAGATTCAGATGATCCAAGATCACACCCTATTCCTGACTACCCATCCACGGTCCTAAGGCTAGATCCGAGCTACCCGAGAGCCTCGGATCGGCGACCCAAACCATCGCCCGCCTAACCTCAAATGCCTCTAATGCATACAATGCATGAGCCTAGGCAAACATCTATCCTAGATGTCTCTATATGTCACATCAGCAGTTATAAGTTCAGCAGATATACAATAGCCCTCGGCACTCGCCGGCAAGAGGCTAAGGTTCCACAATTCCCCATTAGTTGTCCTCAGATGCTGCCCGTGCTCCTTCGCGGTACGTGAGTAGACTAGGATGTCGTCAACGAAGATCACCACAAACTGATCTAAGTACGGTCGGAAGACCCTCTGCATCAGATCCATGAACGCCGCCGGTGCGTTCGTCAAGCCGAACGGCATCACCGTGAACTCGTACAACCCGTACCTAGTACGGAAAGCCGTCTTCGAAATGTCGCAATCCCGAATCCTCAACTGGCGATAGCCGGTACGGAGATCGATCTTCGAAAAGACCGAAGAGCCTCGGAGCTGGTCGAACAAGTCATCGATCCTCGGCATCGGATACTTGTTCTTCACCGTCACCCTGTTCAGCTTCCTGTAATCAATGCAAAGACGAAGCGTACCGTCCTTCTTCTTTGCGAACAACACAGGAGCTGCCCAGGGCGACGTGCTGGGACGGATGAAACCTCTGCCGATCAACCCGTCCAGCTGGACTCTCAGCTCCCTCTGCTCTGCTGGTGCCATCCTGAAAGCTGGCAGAGAGATCGGCCCGGTACCCGATACAAGATCTATCTGGAAGTCTACTGCCCTGAAAGGAGGAAACCCGGTAGCTCGTCTGGGAAGACGTCAGCAAACTCACAAACCACTGCAGGCAAACTGCTCTCTTGACTGCCCTCTGCAGCAAACAAGGGAAGGCGCGCCAGTAGGGCTGACAGCTGGCCCTCGCGCCTGGGAAGACAAGCACACATGAGGGAATCGGCCGACTGGCGATCCCCCAGCAGAACAAAACGAGCGCCGTCAGGTGTCCAAGCAGTCACCCTGCGACGGCCATAGTCGATGACGGCTCGGTACGAAGTCAGCCAATCCATACCGAGAATCACGTCGAACCCGACCATGTCTAGCACCCGAAGGTCTAGAAAGACACGGAGGCCCCCAACCTCCAACTCGCAAGAACGGCAGATCAGCTCAACACGAGCCCCTCCGCCGACGGGTGTGTCTAAGTGCAGTGTGACCCCAAGTGGCTCAGTCTCTAGCCCTAGCGATGCCACACAGTCGCTAGCTACAAAGGAATGAGACGCCCCAGAATCTATCAGAACATCTACAAATGAACTGAATAGCTGGAAGGTACCTCTGAGAACGGGAGGGTCAACAGGAGCTGAAGGAAGTGCTAGAGCCTGCTGGGGTGGCTGGTACTGGTAAGGCTGAAAGGGTGGCTGAACAAAGTCTGGGTACTCGCGGTCTGGAAGTGCGTACACTCCCCCTCTGGGTCCGCCTCGACATCCGCCGCGACCCCTGCCTCTCCCAGCTCCTGGTGTCCGCCAACCTCCGCCTGCTCCGCCACGGGCGAACTGTGCCCTCAACGTCGGACAGTCTCTGCGAATGTGCCCCGTCTGCCGGCACTCGAAGCACATAGGAGGACCAAGTGCTAGCTGCTGGCTCTGGCCTCCTCCGAACGTCTGCCCCTGAGGCCCAGCCGGAAGAAGTGGCTGGCCTCCCTGCCTGGGCTGCTGCTGGTGATGGGGGGCATAGGCTGTATGCCAAAGCCTCCAAATGTGAGTTCTGGCTTCCTGAGGTGCAGTTTCTGGGGCACGTGGTGTCAGCGGCAGGTATTTCAGTTGATCCAGCCAAGATTGAGGCAGTGCTACAGTGGCACAGACCAGCGACAGTGTTCGAGGTCCGCAGCTTCCTCGGCTTGGCGGGTTACTACCGGAGGTTCGTGCGGGACTTCTCCAGGGTTGCAGGGCCACTGACCAGGTTGACACAGAAGGCGGTCCCATTTGTTTGGGACGAGGCTTGTGAGCAGGCTTTCATCCAGTTGAGGACCAGACTGACGAGTGCACCGATCCTTATAGTTCCAGAGCGAGGCGTTGGCTACAGTGTCTACTGCGACGCCAGTGGGGAGGGCCTAGGCTGTGTGCTTTTGCAGGAGGGCCATGTGGTGGCCTACGGGTCCAGGCAGCTGAAGGCCCATGAGAAGAACTATCCGATCCACGATCTCGAGCTTGCGGCGGTTGTCTTCGCTCTGAAGACGTGGCGACACTATCTCTACGGTGAGCGGTTCTCGGTGTACTCTGATCATAAGAGTTTGAGGCACGTGTTTACCCAGCATGACCTCAACCTCAGGCAGCGGCGGTGGATGGAGCTTCTAGAGGACTACGACTTTGAGTTGCATTACCACCCTGGTAAGGCAAACGTCATGGCAGACGCTCTCAGCAGGCAGACCAGAGACAGCAGAGTGACCTTGGCAGCAGTGTCAGCTCGGCAGTGGCAGATGTTGGAGACAGTCAGTCAGTTTGAGCTTGACTTTGAGGACCAGGCGGCAGGTGGCTTCCTGTACGCTGTTCGCAGCATCCCAGTTCTTTTGGTCAGAGTGGTCGAGGCATAGGCGGGAGACCCAGAGCTCGTGGAGACCCGTGCTGCGGTCGGCACCGAGCACTCGGTTGAGGGCTGGACAGTATCGGCAGACAGCGGTCTACTCTTCAGAGGCAGAGTTGCAGTTCCAGCAGACCCGGCGTTGCGAGAGGAGATCCTTCACGAGTTCCACCACTCCTGCTTCGCCGTTCACCCCGGGAGCACCAAGATGTACCACGACCTTCGCCGACAGTTCTGGTGGTGCAGGATGAAGAGGTCAGTAGCTGAGTTTGTTTCCAGATGCCTCACCTGTCAGAAGGTGAAGGCAGAGCACAGACGGACCCCAGGTTTGCTGCAGCCACTTCCAGTGCCAGAGTGGAAGTGGGAACATATAGCTATGGACTTCGTCACCGGACTACCCAGGACACCGAGGGGGAATGATGCGATTTGGGTCATTGTCGATCGACTGACCAAATCGGCTCATTTCCTCCCTATGAGGATGACAGATCCAGTTGCCAGACTGAGCCAGAGGTACATTGACGAGGTAGTACGACTGCACGGCATCCCAGTGTCGATAGTGTCAGACAGAGATCCCAGATTCATTGGCCGGTTCTGGAGCAGCTTCCAGGACTCCTTGGGGACAGCACTGACGTTCAGCACAGCTTTTCACCCTCAGACAGACGGGCAGTCAGAGCGGACTATCCAGATCTTGGAGGACATGCTCAGAGCATGTGTGCTAGACGCTGGAGGTACTTGGGAGCAGCACGTGACTTTGGTGGAGTTTGCCTACAACAACAGTTTTCAGGCCAGTTTGGGTTTTGCACCCTTCGAGGCGTCCCTTACCGGTCCGGACATCATCAGACGACTCAGAGAGGTTGGCACAGATAAGGCAGAGGCTTCTGACAGCACAGAGCAGGCAGAAGAGCTACGCAGACCGCAGGCGACGACCCTTGGAGTTCGCAGTTGGCGACAGAGTGCTACTGAAGGTGTCCCCGCGCAGAGGGTCGATCAGGTTTGGTAGCAGGGGCAAGCTAGCACCGAGGTTCACTGGTCCGTTTGAGATCATCGGACGCGTTGGAGCAGTCGCCTACCAGTTGGCTCTACCTCCGCACATGTCAGCAGTTCATCCCACCTTCCATGTATCTATGCTGCAGAAGTATGTTCCAGATCCTTTTCACGTGATCCGACACGACGACCTTGAGGTGGAGGAGGATGCCACCTACATAGAACAGCCGGTGCAGATCATGGACAAACGGGATCAGGTGCTCAGAGGCAGATCTTTACCGTTGGTCATGGTCAGGTGGAGGCACGGCAGTACAGAGAGTCTGACATGGGAGCGAGAGGATCGCATGCGTCGAGAGTTTCCCCGACTGTTCACCTCTTTAGGTAGTTCCTTATTGTGGGCGTTGGCGCCCCTAGCTGTAGTCTTGTTTGT
This sequence comes from Narthecium ossifragum, assembly GCA_963920575.1. Taxonomy (NCBI): domain Eukaryota; kingdom Viridiplantae; phylum Streptophyta; class Magnoliopsida; order Dioscoreales; family Nartheciaceae; genus Narthecium; species Narthecium ossifragum. The sequence continues at coordinate 6,764,259 of OY986970.1, forward strand.
GCAGGTATGCTTAGTTGTTTCTCTTTACCCCGGCTTCAACCTTGAATTTCGGGACGAAATTCTTTTTAAGGTGTTTAGGTTGTGAGGGCCCGTCCCTCAGACCTGACTCGACCACGTGGGTCGAGAGCCGGTTTCCTGTTGGTTTGGTTCCGCGTCGGGCACGATCGGGTGATCGTGTGGCGGTTTGGACCCCAGGGGCATTTTGGTAAATATGCCCCCTGGTGGTCGGTTTCACACCCGCGTTGTATCCACGGCCTTGGATTGATGTATGTGGTTGTTTAGAATGGTTAGGTGGACCCGGGATCGGAAGATCCCAGCTCGGGCGCGCTGAAGCTTGCTTCTGGGCAACTTACGGCCCTTGAGCGATCGATCGGGCTCGTGAGCGAGTCGGTGGGCTTTGGACCCGTTGGTTAGGTCCGGCCCGTTAGTGACCTGTTAGTGGGGCAGTTGGAGCAGTTGGCTCCAACTCACCTTTTTCCCCCTCTTCTCCTTCTTCCTCCCGTTTCTTCTTCTTTTCTCCTCCTGCCAACGTTCCTTCTCCTCTCTTCTCCCCTTCTCCTCTGGCTGGGCTAGAGCTTGGAGGGCTGAGCATTGCGGAGCAAATCTTCATGGCACGACTGGCTGGACGCGTGGAGGAACCTCACTGCTTGCCCAGGTAGGTGTTTCTACCTCGATCCTAGGATCGGGTTCTACTAGGTTAGGTTGTATGTATTTTTGCTGAGGAATACCTAGTAGAATGCTTGTAGCTCCTTGCATATGTGATGTGCTTCTCTCCCTCGTGTTCTTACACCGTGAATCCAGGTTTTTGGCCGGTCGTTTTCCGTATTGTCGAAGCTTCGTCGGTTTTTGTCCATTTTCCACCTAGATAGGAGATTTCAAGATTTATCCGTCTTTCCGCTTTCGTATCGCGCCATTTGAAGATGAATAGTGATAGGAACCCTCACGCCTCGGCCCGGATGGGTTTTCTGGGTCGGGGTGTGACACTCTCTCCTTCTTCGATGAAGCTGCGGCCACCTACGACAACCCCCCCTCTCTATTCCACCGACACGCGGCCACCCGCGGCGTCCCCTGCTCCTCCCTGTCGCCGTCTTGATCTTCCCAGAGATCCCCTACGCTGATGAAGACCCTCCCTGTTGCCTCTGACGTGAACCCCAGCCATCAACAACCGCCGAGCTCCTCCATCTTCTCCGTTCTCCCCGGATCCAGCACCTCCCGACACCTCCGCCTTCCCAAACGACTCCCGACATTGCTCCCAATGCCGCCACCACGTAAACCCATCGTCTCCGGCCTCCCGAATCTAATCCAAGTCCAGATCCAACATCCCCGCCGCCCTGCGACCGTTCCTTCTCCATCTTCGGGGTCGATCCGGTGGTCTGCCATCGTCCTCCTACTCGCGGCTCGTCTTCTCCATGAGCTCTAGCGCCGGCCCCGCTCACCACCACCACCTCCAACGTCTCCAGCACCACCCAACACCAGATTTGACGCCCTTTATCCACCGCGACCCTCCTCCGACCATTTCCAGGCCAGATCCGGTCGCCGAGCGCCACCTCCATCCCTAGGCCATGACCGTCGTCATCCCCGACAGGCTGACATTAAATGGGTAAACGGGTTAACCCGCCTAACCCGCGGGTCAAGCCGACCCGACCCATTTGTTCGCGGCCCGTTTATGACCCGAACCCGATAACACCAAATCTAAATCCGTTTATTTCGGGTCGGGTTCACGGGTCATGACCCGGATTGCCACCCCTATCATATATGCACGAAAGAGAAAGGGTCTCAGTGGTGGAGATTGATTTCTCTATTTTGTTTTAGGGATTTTTGCATTTTGCTACCCTGCACTTTTCCAGAATTGTACTTTGGTACCACCAGATTTGGCATTTGCAATTCGATAGCACTAAGTTATAATATAAAGGCAAAGTGGTCCAACTCCCCAAACGGCGTTATGTGGGTTGACGGTAAACTCGTCATGTGACACGCATGTGACTACCGTCAGCCCAAACAACCACGTATCATTGTCCAAACCCCCGGTTTGGGCTTGGGGTCAATCGTCGGTGGCAATGAGGGAGGTGGCTGGGGTTTCATCTTCTCTTCATCGTGGACAAGCGACCGGATTCATGGAGCGTAGGCCTCGTTGAGGAGCTCATGAAAGTCTCCTATGCTTTCCCGGCTACCCATTCGGGTGGCGTCGATTGTGAGGTCGCTGTGAATACGGAGGCCGACCTTTGTGTCAGAGAAGCAGTGGGTTCTCGTGACGTTGGAGAAATTTATCAGGGGGTAGTCGGAGAGGCGAGAGAGCACATCGGCGTACTTTGTGAACCACCAGTTACGGTAGTCGAGGACGATGAAGACCACCTTGGCTGGAAGCGATGGGAGGTGATGTACATGGGGATGATGCCGTTGTTGAACTGGTGGACAAGACGATGGTAGGCATGTCGTGCCGGATGTCGCAGCGGCGAGCTGCTGCTACATTGGGGTTCGCAGTGCGTAGGCGGAGTTCCACCACGATGGCCATGATGTCCACCTCCCATTTGCACGAGTACGGGCGGATGCACTCCTCCATTGATTTCAGGGTGGTGGGTTTGGTGGTGTGGAGGATGATGGAGTTGATGCAGCGTGGGTGGCGACGTCTCCGCGCATGACGCAGATGTATGCGTGTTGAGATGAGCGGTCGTATCAGATGGTGTTGGTACACATTAGAGAACATGGCGTTGCTTTGTTCTTGCTGGTGAAGTGAAGAGTTAGTTAGATATCTTCAGCAGCTCCAGTGCCTGTGTCGGCGTCAAGATACTCTCCACCAACGCCCTCACCGTCTCTATCATCAACTCGTCCGCCTCCCCCAGCAGCGTCCCTAGAGACTCCTTGTAACCTCCCATCGCCACCGCCGCCTCTTTATCCTCGTGCCCACCACCACCATTGTCGTGGTTTGATCTCTTCCTCCCCCTTCGCCGGTCCTTTTGCCGGTCCATGGCGATTGGGAGGAGAGGCTTATCGGCGAAGTCCTCCTGGAGAGTGGCCATGCGAGTCGTGAGCTTGTCCTCCTCACGAAGGGTCATCATGTGGAGGGCATTGGCGAGAGCGAGCGGGAGCGCAGAGAGCTGAGCCACGTCGGCCCTGTTGTTGGCGAGGAACTTGTGGATGTGGTTTTTGACCTCGGAGCCTGGGAGAGCGTAGAGAAGGCGGATGACCATCGACGGCCGGCAGCCACCCATCCAGAGGAACAAGTTCTCGAAAAGAGAGCACCATGCCGGGAAGAAGAGCTCCAGGGCGTCGTCCCGTGCGAGCTTGCTGCGCCTCGCCGAGTACTCCGCGTAGTGGAGCATGCTCTTCTCCACCGGCGGGAGGGAAGGGGGTCATGTGAGGGAGAATACCATCTTCCATGGCAGGAAACGGGTGCAAAACCACTCACGTGCGCGCACGTGAGCGGTTTTTCGTCAAATTATACTAACGGAGTCGGGGGTCGGAATTAAAATTCATTTAATTTTATAACTTGGTGATATTAAATTGCAAATTCTAAAATTGGTGATAGCAAAGTGTAATTCTGGAAAAATGTAGGGTACAAGAATACAAAAATTCCTTTGTTTTAAGTTCTTTTTTTGTTTTTGGATTGTACCTTATGTCTAAGTGGTCCTTGTATGTGACTACCTCTTGTTGAGATAGGTCCTTTCATGTGTGTATCCCTTGAATACTCATGTTTTGTTTTTTTCTTTTTATTTCTTATAACAACGGTGATTTTTCACCTTCGCTTAAAAATAAAAAAAAGAAAAAAAGAAAAAGAAAGGGTCTTTTTGCAAATAGGTGCCCTCCATTGCTCATATTGCAAATACCACCTGTATTTTTGAAATCTGTACCCTGCCCGCTCTCATTATCGGTTTACATTGCAAAATACACCTTGCCCTTAGTTAGTGTTAACATTCATTTGAGGATTTGAACTAGCAAGAACACTATCGTAAGTATTGGGAATAGCTCCCTGCATTATGCATGCCTAAATTACAACTCTCCTATTCCTTTGTCCTTTCCACTTGGCAAGAAAATTAATTTAGCTAGGGGAGTATATTGCAATATAAATCAATAATGGAGGGCCAGAATGCAAATACAAATACAGCGGAGATCATCTGACAAAATTGGCATAATGCAGGCGCATTTGCAACAATCCAAAACAGAAGATATTCTAAGACGACCACTCTCGAAGGTTTGATCTTAGGTCAAACAAATTTGATTTTTTCATTGTTCTTCATAACATGACATCAACTTTTCCCTTTGTTTTTCCATTCATTATGGTTTAGTTGAATCTTAATTGGCATATCTTACTCTTATTAGGTGATGCAAACGATCATCTCATGCATGACCCTAAACCTAAAAAAGAGTCCGCTAAAGAAAGCACTAGCCTTGTCCCATATCTGCCAACTCAGGATGCTTGAATATTGTGCCTTTTGCTAGTTCCATCATTCCATGTGGAGCTCTATTATTTGTTTGTCTCGGATACGACATGACTGCAAGGTACATCATACTGTTTTGACACGTGGGTGGTTGTATCCATCCTTTAGTTTAAATTTGAGTCGTAATATATAACCAATCTTTCGTGGCGTTGGCAATCAGGCAACCTTACGTGACGTTCATGGATAGCCGACACATGTCCAAATTTTGAAATCCCATCGATTTTGACCCAGTAAAACCCATCACCCCTTCTCCTTCCTTCCCCCGCGGGCTCTCCTCCACCGATCTCCCCTTCTCCTTCTCTCGCCGATCTCCCCTCCTCCTTATCCCCGCCAACGGTGCTCTCCTCCACCGATCTCCGCTTCTCCGCTCTCCTCCGCTGATATCCCCTTCTCCTTATCCCGCTGACGGTGCTCTCCTCCACGGATCTCTGCTTCTCCTTCTCCCGCGGGCTCTGCTCTCATTCGTCGATCTTCCCTTCTCCTTATCTCGCATGTGGTGCTCTCCTCCACCGATCTCCGCTTCTCCTTCTCCCGCGGACTCCGCTCTCCTTCGTCGATCTCCCCTTCTCCTTCTCCCGCCGATCTCCCATTTACTAGTTTATGCCGTCGGCGGTGCTCTCCTCCACCGATCTCCGCTTCTCCTTCTCCCGCGGGCTCCGCTCTCCTGTCGATCTCCCCTTCTCCTTCTCTCGCTGATCTCCCATTTACTAGTTTATCCCGCCGGCGGTGCTCTCCTCCACCGATCTCCGCTTCTTCTTCTCCCAGCGGCTCCGCTCTCGGCTTCTCCTTCTCCCAGTGGCTCCGCTCTCCTCCACCGATCTCCCCTTCTCCTTCTCCCGCCGGTTCTCCTCCACTGATCTAGGGCATCAGCCGGCTCTCCTCCACCGATCTAGGGCATCACCCCTTCTCCCGGCGGCCAAACCTTCCATCGATCTAGGCATTGATCTCCCGGCGGCTCCTCCAACGATCTAGGCTTCACCCCTTCTCCATCACGGATGCCCTCCACCCAGCGAACGGCTTCAACCCCCATCATTCACCGGCGAGGAGATGGCGAAGAAGCACTCACACTGAAGTGGTTGGATCATATACAGTAGTAAGAAACAGGCTGCAATTTTTTTCCTGCAAAACATTGTTGTTTGCTTCACATTCTCAATGAACATCCAAAACTAACTTAACATCAACCTCTTTGAGCTACCAATTTCTGAGCTGAAACACCAGTGAAGAATTACTTAAATTTCCTTAATCATTGCTCTTTCTTGCAGCATTCATTCTTCTTTAGATGAGAGGAGTTCCTACTTTGATTAGTAAATGTCACCCAATATGGAGTGTTTCCTGAATTCTGATGATTTCCCAGTAATGCATGTCTCTGGACAATTAAATAGGATTTGCTTCTCTTAGAACCAAGGGTCACTCAAAAGTTAGATCTGCATAAATGAAGAACGTGTATCTTCTGCATAGATTTGTTGGGACTACTTTGTCATACATTGCTTGCAACTTTCTTTCTTTCAGTAATTTTCTCCTCCTTTCACTAATTTGGTCTGCGTTTCCTTTGTCTTTGTTTTACATCTCGTTTCTTTTATAACTTGCTAAATTTTTGGTAGAGATGCTCATGTGTTGTGTGCCATATGTATATGTATAATAAAATGAAGGATGTCACAATCGTCGTCATCTGCATCTCCTCGACCGCTTACGTTAAGGTGTAGCTGTGAGCTCAACGTGGTGCGGCAAACCTCCGACACTTCGAAAAATCCCAGTCACACCTTTTATGGGTGTTCGAATCGTCGTGATGGTTGTTGTTTTTTTATTTGGAAAGACGTACTACATTCCGCTCCCGAAGCACGACCAAGCGCTAGTGAAGTCACGGAGGACACATTGGGCCTTAAAAGTCCAAGTGATGCGTGACCAATTATGTGAAATGCGCATCGTCACTTGGATTCTAGTTGTTATGGTAACGGCAATTTTTGTAAAAATCCTTTTGTAACTGATGTACATGTGCTTTGTGATGACGCTGTTATTTCCTACTGTAAAGTTGTCATTCGTCGAATGATATGGTTATTCTCAACACTGTTTTGTTAAGCTTGTGATTTTATGATCTTATGTTTGCTCTTTTAAGTGGTCATTTGGTGGTCAAAATTGATTATCATGGGACTTGGAGTTTTTTAAAACCCAGATCAACTCCAACACCTAGTTGTCATCTCTAGTTGCGAATCAAGGGAAGATGATGTATGACAGTGCCGTAGCGATCCTCATTTATAGTTGTTTGTATGTCCAGATTTTTCTGTTCAAAATGCCACACATTATGGCATTATAGGACTTGGCATCCAGCAGATTTATTCTGCTATGCAAACAACAACAAAAAAGAGCTACTTGATGAAAGACTGCAAATGCAGGTTGTGCTCATTGCATTCTTTTATCACTTGATCAAATGTATCACTCTCCATGACCAATGCATCAAACATAGCATGTGAACATGGGTGTCTCAGATTCTTTGAGCTAGCAGCTAGATATTCAAGTGTTTCTGTTCTTAGTGACAAATGAAGATTGTGGACAAAGAGCGCGAGCTGAAACAGAAAGTAAATGATTAAGCTAATGTTGAGTCTACTAAATTTGCTTGCAATTTATGGAAAATTTTGGCAGCATTTCCTTTGTATATTTGATATAGCATCAAGTGCATACATTTGTTTGAAATAATAGAACAAAGCCATTTACAAAAATAGTGAGGTACACCCTCATGGGCACTGAATTAAGAACAACCACTCAATCAAGCATTTACTCCATCACAAAATTGAGGTGCACCCTCCAAACATGAAATCAAATATACAAATGAGGAGGTACTCACTCCAAGTCATTCACAATTGTAATCAACTTCCTCTCAAAATTCTAATATGGAACTCAAACTGTAAGCCACAATCATATTTCTCCATCGCTGTCATTATGAGACGACTTATATATGCTTCTCTGTTGGAATTCCTACATGAAAAGCATATAAATTAGCATATATATATATATGAAAAAGATATAAATTGCCTAAAACAAGCAATGAGTACAAAGCCTAGTAAAAGATTTGGATAGTAAAAGGCTTATTTTGTCCGGTCAAAAATTGAGTAAATAGATCATGCAATTTAGACTTATTATGACATCGCTGTCATAATGTTCTTTCTCAGATTTCTGGATCCTGTCAACTAAACAGATCTTGCAATTTAAACTTTGCAAAGGTTGTTTTGAAATGGAGAAAACTTCTGGTACAAATGTCTAAGTGTTGAAACTTATACATATGATCATGCTTTCAATCATTTAACTGGCTTCAAACACCTTGTTCAAACTTTTGGGAGTTCAATGAAACTTACATGTGCGAATTGACATGATTAACCAAATTCCCAAACTAAATGAATCATTGAAATCTAACAACCAAACTTACATAATTATATTGGGGATAACTGGAACCAGCGCCAATATGAGACTGTTCATGCACTCGTGGTCCCAATCTCTATAGAATTATAACCTGATTTCGTGACAACATCAGATAAATAACAAGTGATGTAAATATTTAAAACTTACATAATTATATTGTGGAAAACTGGACCCAGCACCAACATGAGGCAATTCATGCACTTGTGGTCCCAATCTTCGTGTGCCAAAAAGTGATTGTGACCTCTGTACAATTATAACATGATTTAGTGACAACATTGGATAAATAACAAGTGAATATATAAATTTACTAGTTTATGTTAATTTTAATAGTATAGGGAATGTAGACACACAATGTTCATGCTCACTTGTGTGCCAAAAACCTCCGGTGTCTGCGTTATTGATTGATTCACATCATCGGATTATCTATCTCTTTTAACCTGCAATTTAAATTAGGATAATCAAATCATGTCAAGGTTAGCAATAACATAATCAAAGTTTGTGTATAAACATATAGTTTTGTGCTTACATTTTGCTTCTTCCCCTTGAGTTTAAGGCTACGGACAGCCTTGTCAACTTTCGATTCTTTTCTTTTTTTCTGGCGGCCTTCCCTTGCCTCGCACTCTGAGAAGACTATTAACTCTAACCTCATTAAGACCTTTGTCTTCAAAGCTTGACATTGCTTCTGGAGGAATTCCATGATTAGCATCGCTCTTACCTTCAACGGATGTGATAAACAACTTATGACACAAGTCCGTTAGGCTATCCAACGCTATGGTGCACCTTTTATCTGTTTGTACACCCATGTCTGCTGCCTCACTAAACTTTGAAAACATCATGTCGTATCGTTCACCGTAGCCCACTCTCACCCGTGAATGATGCCGGGGAATATCCTTTCTCCACCTGTTTAAGATGTAACGATCTGGCATGTGGAATATCTTCTTATATTGCATGACAGTTATTGCATGACGACACAATATACCTCGATGCTCAAGCAGTCGACATTGACAATATATTTGACACCCGGACTCCACATAGCATACATTGATTTTTCTACATCTTTCTGAATCAGGATTCATCTCTTCTATGACAAAAAGAGTTGCACCTTCTTGATTGTCAATATGTAACACCTGACAATATGTTTTGCATCGTAACTCTTCCTGAAAATCTTTGAATTTGGCAATTGTATAGATTTTTTGTAACTGTTTTTCAAATGAAAATTTTGTAATGCAAGGAATATTCTTGTGGAATGATATGTAATCTGCATGTGTTTTCTTTTCCACTTTACTTCGTAAAGCATTATCATATTGTTCAACAAGCTGTTTGAGCGAAGTCTTCGAATTAACAAAACCATCAAAGAACGCATTCATAGTCTCACTGCGTTGTGTAGTAGACACTCCTGCCCAAAAAGTTTCATTGACAAAGGCTGGAACCCATCGTTGTCTATCTTCATAGAGTCCTCTCAACTAATCTTTTCCTCCAAGCTCATATTCCTCGATCATACTTTCCCATTTGTCCTCAAATTCATATGTAGTCAATGAATCATAAACAACATTCAACAAAGATGATATGATAGCGTTATATTTACCACCATATCCATGAAGTTTCTTTGACACTTTCTTCAGTATATGTCACAAACATCATCGATGCCTGCTTCTTGAAAAAACTATCTCCACTGCTTTAGTGATTACACGATCCTGATCCATAATTATAGCATTTGGATGGTCGGACATGCATGTAACCCAACTCTCAAACAGCCAGGTGAAGGACTTTGTATTCTCAATGGATAACAATCCACATCTCAGAAGAATTGATCACCCATGATGGTTCACTCCTACAAATGGAGCAAATGGCATGTCATATTTGTTAGTGTGATAGGTGGTATCGAAGGTTATCATATCTCCAAAGTATTCAAAGGTTGCCTTGCTGCGCGCATCCTCCCAAAATAAATTCTGAATCCTAGAGTCATCATCAAGATCAAAAGTATAGAAGAAATTTGAATTCTTTGCCTGCATCTTTTGAAAATAAGCAAAAACAGGCTTGGCATCACCTTCACCTAGCCTTAGACGCATGGCCTTACTAATATGGTTTCGACAATCCCGCTCTCCAAATGTTAAATTTCATATCCACCTGCTTCAACCACAAATGTATTGAAATTCCGACACATTAGAATGCCAGCCTGAGCATTTAATTCGAGCCTTCTTTTCGCTTTTCCATCTATGATCTTGTGACATGGGAAAAACCTTGCTTTAGAAGGGCTAAGTGCATGGTTATGTTCCGTTACGATTGTGAGGACTACCAACCTCTCATCGGCACCTACCTAAGCATGCAACCTAGCATGACAATCTGTCTTACATGTGGGCTAAATATGTAATGTGTTATTTGCATTTGATTGTGTTTTCCTTGCACAAGAACACACTTGAGTTATATGTTTTAGATTTCCATTATCATCCAACTTTCGGCTTCTCTTGGCCGAAGAAAATCCAATTTGACTACAATAAAGTCTGTAATACTGCACAAGCTGCTCCACATAATCAAATATCAATCCACATTTAGGTTCTTCAACTATTTCACACATGCCCATTGTGACATTAGAATGATCCGGTAGAAAATTAAGATTGTTTGCTTCATCTCCCTTTGAATTCGATGAACTTGTAACCATAATCTCTAACCGTGTGACTAACATGAGCATAAATAACATAAAAGATAAGACATCAATATGTTGAAATTGAAGCTAAAAAGAGAACTCTTAAAAAGAGAACTCAATAACAAGAATTGCTGCATCTATTATTAGTATTCCACTCGAAATAAACTGTATTATAATTGAAATAGAACTCTTGAAATGGTGCATACTACACATAGATGCTGAAGAACTGACATGTTTTAACTAGGAAATAAAAAATGTTTCAATCGGAGAGTACCAACAATCATTTAATCGGAGAAAGGAAATCCAGCATATTGCTTGTTTTCAATCGAAGAGCACCGACAATCACCAAAAATAGCCAAAAATCCAACAAAAAGTACGAAACCATAACAAGAAAGAGAATTTTTTTCCCAAACCTGAGGTCGATGTCGATCGGAGAGCACCGGCAGCAGAGTTTCATCTTCTCCACAGTGTCGCGCCCCGACCCGCGAAAGCCCAACCGGGCCGGGCGACGCGAACCGGAACCTAACCAACGCGGAAAAAGAACGGCGAGGGTTCCCTCTAACCTATTGGTCTCCCTAGCAATTCACCAAAAGCACCCTCTATAAAACAATATTATAAATAACCAAATCTCGAACCACAGATTTAAAACTCAAAGTCTTAATATACATATCCTCGGAGAGGGGAAGATTCAAATACAACATTACTCTCGTAGGAGACTATCTAACTTAGGGTATAAAAGCAATAAACGATCACCACCTCTCAAGCCCACCTGGCGCCGCCACACCGCCAACCAACTGCCCGGTAGGGGCCACAGAAGAAGAACTGCCGCCTGCACCTGCAAACGCAGCCCGGGTAGGTGTGAGCACTAAGCTCAGTAGGGATCTACACTACGACACACAGAAGGAAGAGGGAAACGCAAGAGTGTCGCCCTCGAGTAGGATCTGGGTGTATACAGGGGTCCCATAACCCCACCGCGTGTCCCTGGTGCCCAGGAGCAGCACACAGTAAGCTCAACAAACACTGCTGACTCACATGCAGGTAACCGGCACTGCAGGCAGGAAATGGCACCGCTGAGGGGGCCATTTCCACCACTCAAGAGTCGACACAGTGGAACACCGGCTACACCTCAGCCTCCGACTCGAGGCCGACACGACCTCTACAATCATCAAGCCACAAGTGTACCAGTCATCTAAGCATATCATTGAATCGACTGGACACCACAATTCCAACCGGGTCCAAACTACCCAACCCCGGTCCTAGGGCTAAGTCCAAGCTTCCAGCCTCGGGACGGCGACCCAAAGATCACCCACGCCCTAACCAATGCAACTAATGCACACAACAACAATGCATGCTATGACATACACAAATAATAGGAAAGGCATGCAACAGTATGTCAAGCATCATATAAGTCTACTGGATCGCTGCAGCGGTACTACCAACCGCTGCCAGCCGATCCGCAGCGGGTCCCAGCATTACGACGGTACCGCGACCGTCAACCGCGGACTCCTGCAATGGGAAGCAACCCTGAAAACCGAGAAGGACAGTAAACAATATAATATTATATTCCGAAATATAATATTATATTCAAAACCCATAAATCTCTACTTAGGGCTAATTGATCCCGTCGATCCGACGTCCAAACGATGTCGAATTCAAGATCCAACTTAGCCACCAGTAGGTGTATATACCTGGATCAACATATCCAAAATCCACAAACATCCAACGGTTGGATTAACGGGAAAGCATTAATCAAAATCGCTAAATATAGATCATAAAACACTTTCAGCCAGCCTTGGGATCGATCCTACCAAAATTAGGATCGATCCTAAGGCATCAAACCAGCTTCCCATTTAATTTCGGAAACGCAGCCCTTCAGAAAACAATTCATAACAATTCGTAGAAAAATCGAAAAAATATGAAACAAGATGGAATGGAAAGCTAACGAATATCTCTACAACTCTTATGTTTATGAAAAGCCAAGATCATGTACTCAACGACCGGAAAACTCGCTGAAAGCCGGCTGTTTCTCAAGAACAGCAGAAAACCAGAAATCCGAGACTAATCATGCATAAAACCTACTCAAATCTCAACTGATTAACATGAAACTTAAATCAGTTATTTTAACAGGTATAACGAAACCAACAAAGCAAGGATCAACAAGATCTAACGGCTAGATCTCAAGAACACCCGAAATAAACATCAGTAGGTATAACCCTACCTAGCTGCGCTTTCCTCGGCTGATTCCCTGCGATTTGATCACCAACAAGCCTCCAAACCACTTCAGGGATCTTCTTCTCGTTGTCACGAATCCAACGAGCCAAAGAACACCCAATTTGATGGTCGGAGGAGGGAGAACGGAAGAGGGGAAGGTGGCTGCCGGAAAAACAGGGGAAGAGCAGAGCTTCGGGGGAGAAGAGAAGAGAAGAAGAAGAAGAATGGAGGAGGAGGAAGAGGGGAAGAAAAGGAGGGAAAAGAGGGGAGGGGACAGCCGGGAAAGAGGGGAAAAAGCTGGGGGAGGGGAGGGAAAGTCCTCCCCCTTTGACAAGAGAGAGCGACGGCCAACGGCGGCCGTCCTCGCGAAGCAGAAAACCAACTGACTTATGAATGATCGATCCTTCCTCAAGGGAGGATCGATCCTTCACGATGATTTCACAAGGCTTTCTGGCACGAAGAGGATCGATCCCTTATCCAGAAAGGATCGATCCTTTGTGTGCTGAAAGCTAAACTTGGGCAAGAACTCAAGTCCAAGTCCGGATCTTTCGATCCCGGGTTCACCTAGCCATTCTAAACAAACATAAACACAGACAAGGCCAGTGTGTGCACACGCGGGTGTGAAACAACCCAACAAGGCGCAATTTACCAAATTGCCCTTGCGGTCTACAACGAGCCACAGGGGTAGAGGGACATGTCCTCACACACAGCCTTGAGGACACCATTTATCTTCAACCAAGCGAATCTGCAATAGAAAATGTCTAGTAGATAGCTTGCTATGAAGAGCCTTCCAAACAAGTTGTTTACCACGAGGTCCTACCGGTGCTTTCCAGCAATTCACCCAAACCGCCTGATGAATATGTGAAGTAGCTCTGCATTCTTGTGACAATAGCCAAGTATACAGTGATATGGAATCTGGCTTGTCCGAGCAGTTAAAGACCCATCTCGGCTTATCCTTGCTCAATGATGAATCAATTCTCACCTCTAGCACTTGCTGCACAAGATCAGAATGAAACTGTTCCATGACTTTCTCCCTACACCATTCCCCATTCATCATAAAACTCCCGAGATTAGAGTTCTCCAATGTACCACTCACCCGCACCATCGCTGGCCTAGTGGAAAAGGATCCTTCACCGCACCACCAATCATCCAACAGTTCCACCATGCTATTGGGTATAGGTGTGAATAGCAGCCCTGCACAAACATCCCCTGCAACCCGACTAATTTCCTTCCAAAGAGTAGAGCGTGGTCGTTTGCAGCACGTCGGTGGAAGAGGACTGGATCAACCATATTTATCTCTCGTTATCTCAACCCAAATAGACGATTTGTCTTCCATCAAAGAAGCAGCTCTCCTCATACGAAGAGCTCTTTGCCACAGTACCAAGTCCCTTATACCTATGCCCCCCCATTCGATAGTGTCAGTTCAGGACCCATGAGCTAACCACTCGTGCCGAAACTCCGGTGTGATAGTAGGGACGCCCATATTACCTTAACATAGAGCCACGATTGACCCCCATAGATCGACCACCAGCACCACATAGCAGCACAAAGCCCCACACTAAGCGGCGAGCAGACATGAGGGGCTGCGCCACATGGGCGCTGCAGGCGGGGCGATCGTTCCCCACACCCTGCCAGGCCTCTAGCCCATTAAGCCAGGGGCGAATCAAAGGGAGATGCTTTCAAGGCCCGCAACCCATCAGGCCAACTTGCCTGGGCATGCAGCCTATGAGGCCAACAATCTCCCCCTATCAATGACCCTAGGATTCGAACCTGCAACCTCGCTCTGATACCACATTCCAGTTTAGGATCCATGAGCTAACCAATCGTACGAAAACCCCTGAGTGATTATACGGGCACCCATATTATCTTACCATAGGGCCATGGTCGACCTTAATAGATCGACCGCCAGTACCATATAACAGTGCAGAGCTCCACACTAAGCGGCGAACATGAGGGGTTGAGCCACATGGGCGCCTCAGGTGGGGCGGTCAGTCCCCACACCCTGCCAGGGGCGAATCAAAGGGAGATGCTACCAGGGCATGCAACCTATCAGGCCAACTATCTCCCCCCATTAATGACCATGGGATTCGAACCTGCGACCTCGCTCTAATACCACGTGTCAGTTCAGGATCCACGAGCTAATCACTCGTCCCAAAACTTCGGAGTGATAGTAGGGGCGCCCATATTACCTTTACCATAGAGCCGTGACCGACCCCACATAGATCGACCACTAGCACCGCATAGCAGCGCAGAGCTCCACACGAAGGGCCTGTTTGGCTGCATTGGATCCGATGGGATCCAAGGGATGAGAGGGATGCGCGGATACCGTCCGCGGGATCCACATGTTTGGATCGGCCTCGGATCCCAGAAAATGGGATCCGTCCAAGGGTGGATCCTAGGCGGATCCCATTTTCGGCGTCTGCTCTTCCCAAGCGAACATCGATTTCGGAATCTGCGGGGCGGATTTCGGATCAGCCCATTAGCCAAACAAGCCTTAAGCGGCGAGCGGATATGAGAGGATGCACCGCAGGTGGGGAGGTCAGTCCCCACACCCTGCTAGGGCCTCCAACCCATCAGACCAGGAGCGAATGAAAGGGAGATGCTGCCAGGGCCTGCAACCCATTAGGCCAACAGATAGGTCTGCATACCGCTTGCCATTTTACTCTTGACATGGATCCCGCCTTCTTCTAGAGAAACATGCGAAAGAGGGCCTCAAGCTAACGAAGCAATGAGACTGGCAAACAAGAAGACATCATATAATGGACAGGAATAGCTTGAAGAACCTATTTGAGGAGAGTGACCCTCCCAACTTCATATAATAGTGCAGCTTTCTATGAAGATACCTCATGAATCACCTTATTCAGCAAATCTCCAAAGTCTGTAGCCTTCAACTTTTTGCCAGACAAAGGTGTGCCCAAATATCACCAAACTCCATCTGCCTCCATCATGCCAAGGATTCTACATATCACAGTCCGTCAGTCTTGTGGAACAATTTTAGAGAATTTGATACTAGACTTCAATGGGTTAACCTCCTGCCTGCCCAACCGTAGATCTGAAATTAATCAATATTTGCATCATCCTACGCGCTTCGATGAGGCAAGCGTCCGTCACAAATTAGCAATCATCAAGTAGTTGTCAGTGTAGAGCAAATGAGAAAACCTCCCCCCGCCACACCTTAGTTGAGCATCTTTTAATCCAACACCGGGTCTCATTGTAAGCCTCGACAGGACTTCCTGCATCAAAAGAAACAAATAAGATTAGAGTGGATCGCCTTGGCGCAATCGACGTTGAGGAACCACCCTCCTAAAAACCCTTCCATTGACTATGAATGAGAACTTCATTGTGGTGATGCATGCCAAAGTCTAGTCGGTTCAAACAGCCTGGAATCCCATACATCTGAGAACCTCCTTCACAGCCGGCCAACGAACCCGATCATATGCAGATTTGAGGTCAACTTTAATCACCATCATAGCCCTTGACTTAGGTGCACCATCCATAGAGTGTAGAAGCTCATGAGCAGCAGGGATGTTATCATGAACGACTCGACCAGAAACGAATGCTGATTACTCCATCCCTACTAGATCTTCTAGCACCTCATTGAGTCGCCTCACCAAGATAGTTGAAACAACTTTATAGCTTACATTATATAAGCTAATAGGACGAAAGTCTTTAATCAGGCGAGGATTCTCTATAAATGATATGAATGTCTCATTCCAGGATGATGGAAGGGAGGCCGATCTGAAGAAAAGAAAGAACAACTTTAGTGACCTCCCCTCCAACCGAAGCCTAGTTCTTAGTGTAGAATTCAATGGGGATGCCATTTGGGCCCAAACATTTGTTTTTACCCAAACTGAATATTGCCTCTTTGACTTCAAGCTCTGAGACCTCCCTAGATAATCTCTCCTTCTGCTCTTGAGAAATAGTTGGCAGTTCAAGCATATCCCAAGCCCGGTACTGACCATTGTTCGCCCACAAATTAGTAAAATCCCTAGCAAACATTGTGCGGATATCTGCTGGTTGATTCACAACCTCCTCATTGTCATTAACAAGCTCCTTCACCTTGGAATGGTTCAACATAGAAGATATCAGCTTGTGGAAAAAAGCCGAGTTTTGATCTCCCGCAACTACCCATTCTTTCCTCAACTTTTGAGCCACTAACCGCTCCTGTAGGGTTAATAACTGCGGCATGTTGTTTCTCCAATGCCCGAAGCTCAGTTTCCGCCTCAAGCTGTAGGCATTGGTTCACCTCCTTTAAATACAGCTATAGAATGCTAGCCTCAAGCTTCTTCTCACGCCAGAATGGGTCACAATCTTCCTTAGAATTGCAGTCTTTCACAAGATCCTTGAGTTGTTGGAATTTAGTAGCCATATTATATTGATGAGAGCCCCTCCCTTTGCTTCCTTCACCAAATCCGCCTGACAAGAGCAATGAATTGAGGCTCATCCATCCTGTGTCAACTCAATCGAAAAAGACATGCGCCCTCCATGCACTTCTGTTCGCTGCCCACCACAAGAACCAGGGGGTAGTGGTCAGAACCTTGACTACTAAGATGTCTTACCTCCATCCACCCGAGGACATCCTTTGCTGACGGAGTACATAGAACCCGGTCAAGTTGTTCAGAGATTCTTCTGCTCCTAGGAAGACCATTACACCAGGTGAATGTGCTTCCAACGAATCCGATATCCACCAGCCCATTTGATGTGATAAACTCCAGAAACTCCTTAGAAGATGCATTCAGTTTAAGTGGCCTTCCCCCCATCTTCTCATAAGGGGCAATGACTGCATTGAAGTCACTCATTATCAAATGCGCTAGCCCAGTGTTGTTGAACTCATACAACATCTGCCAAAGCAATCTTCTCATCCGGACAGTTTGCGCACCATACACAACATAGAATATAACTTGGGCTCCTCCCCCGATAATAATTAAGCCATGTAGTGTTTCATGCTCTCCTCCATACTGCGAGGATTCCACCATGCCTACCTTGAGACAAGGTAAGAAACGCATCCCAACATCGTCCCAGACGTTGTTTGATGTACACCATACGTTCTTTAACAATTGTCGCGTCGATAATGAAGATTCCACAAACCCATCAGACCCAAGTCCAAACATTTCCAACGGCTTCCCCTGATGTATAAGGTGGTCCACCTCATTTCTGCATTCGACATATCTTTTGCCCCGATTATGACCTTTCACCAAAGCGGCAATAGCCTCCCTAGCAACCTGTCTGTCTCCCCCCTCACCTCTTGCAACTTCCGATGTCACCTTTCTCGTCAAAGTCAGAGATCATATAAGGAGCCCTTGCTTTCACTGCCTAGGTAAGACGACGGTATTCGCCATCTCTCTGACACAAAGGTTGCCTTGATCCATGTGCTGATTGCCACGATACCAGTGCCACCCTCTACCAGCAGCGATCGAACCCTCCTCCAACGTCGCCGACGATGGGGACGCACCTCCCACCGATAACCTAGCGAGGGATCGTCGGGGACCCACATATCTTCCTCTTCTCACAAAATCCACGACCAGGTTAGTCTTCATCATCTCCTCCTCCCTTCCTCTCATCTCCATTCCTCCTCCAATTTGGCCCCTTTTGACCTCCCAGGTCAGCTCCTGAGGGTGTATTCCAGCAGTCCAGCCCATCTCCCCTCATCAACCCTGTCTCACCTCATAGGTCACCCTTTTCTCTCCCTAGGTCACCTCCTGGAGTATTCTCAGCCACCGTCAACCCCTCTTCAACCACCACCTCATATGGACAACCTATCTATCTATGGCAGATCCTTCTGCACTTATTGCAGATAATTACCCCTTCGAAATGGATCTCCTGGAATGACATCCTCCCATCCTTGATCACCTCCACCCCCTCTTTTAATTGCTCTTCTAGACAAACTTCCACACACACCTTCGTGTATTCACAACTTGTCGCCAGGGTTGTTGGAAGTTCAACTTTGAGGGGCACTCCAACCACTGCGGCCAACTTCTTAAGGGCTTTCTCTTCATACACATCTGATGGCAAATCAAGGAAGCTGATTCTAATCACTCCTCTATTAAAGCGTATCTGGGATGGCCGGTAGTTGCCTTCCCATCCGATGAGAGAAAGCAATTTCCCCTCAATGGTCCAAGGCCCCTTAGATTGCACATAAGATAAATCATCCTCATTACTGAACTTGAATACGTAGATCCCTTGTGCCGTTTCGGCCGCCTCATAGGATGCATATTTCTTCCACAATCTTTCCAATTTACTCCTCAATATGGATATCAGAACTCTCCTGCCGATGAACTTTCCAAAAAGAGCATTCTCCCAGTCTTGGTTGAGCCTAGCTAACTCCTCTTCATCGAACACCACTCTTTCCCTGTTCTATGTGCACAAGCTCTCTGCCGCCTTCCTCCTGATATAGGTAGCTTCCGAAGGTTTCCCAGCGGCTACATCTATCCAAGACCTCTGCACTGGTGGTGTATGGGTTTCCACGCCCCCTGCTTTAGCAACCATCACAACCTCCGTTCCAGAGAGTCGCTGTGAGGGTGTATGGATCTGGGATGAAAGTATCGTAGCTCCAGCCACCATCGCTGTACTCCCAACCTCAGCGCTCCCAACCTCCTCTGTACTTGCCTCCTGCTCCGTGGAGGACGACACCTTCTTCCTCAACTTACGGTCCTTCTTTCGTTCTTTTTTTTTTTCTTTTTGCTCATTACGCTTCTGTCGGAGCTGCCTGATTTGAGCCATCATGTTCCGTTCCTTCACTCCTCTGGTCGTCATACTTTTCAATGTTGGCCGGATGGGATGCAGGCGCAGGCTGGGTGCCGTATGAGGCTGCAGGCCCAGTCAGCATCTCCCTTTGATTCACCCCTGTTGCTAGGCTGGGTGCCTAGGGTAGGGTGTGGGCTCCTGGCCGTCCCACCTGCGGTGCCCATGTGGTGCAACCCCTCATGTCCACCCGCCGTTTAGTGCGGGGTTCTGCACTGTTATGTGGCGTTGGCGGTCGATCTATGGAGGTTGACTACGGCTCTATGGTAAAGGTAATATGGGTGCCTCTACTATCACTCCAGAGTTTTTGTACAAGTGGTTAGCTCGTGAATCCTGACTTGATATTCAAGATGTGAGGTTGTTCCTACGCATAGAATAAGTTGCTCTACTTAAGTTCATCAAATCACATAGAGTTCAAGTACCGATGAAACTAGGATTGCTTTGGTATTATTCTAATTTCACCAATAATTCAAGAACTCATAACTAAAGACAATCACACACTAAACATTCATTAGATTTAATTATATGTACAGTATCACTTGTTGTAATATGGAATGCTGAGATTACAAAAAATACAATCGCACTTTAATTAGCAATCATTCTTTTAATAGCTATGGAGGAGATGATCTTGTAGACTTATTTATGGGATTGATGGTGCTTGTAAGAATTCTTTGGGTTTCTTTATGTACCATAGCTCTTTCTTTATCAACCCTTGACTGAATGTGTTTCCTTGTGTGCCTGGTTTCTTTCCTCATCAATAAACTGCTAGGAAACATTAAATTTTCACATATAAGAACAAGAGATGATAACCACCTTCAAGCATCCTGATATAGCTGGGATTCAAATTGATGTAATTCAAGGGAAGGAACATGCTAATGAAGGCAACAATCCAATAATAGATGAGCAACAACAACTAGAAGTGGCAGGCAGCGGCCATGGAAGGTTGGGCGAGCAAGGAAAGGAACCAATCACGGTCACGTGATTGGTCAATCAACAAGATTTGGAGGAAAATTTTGTCTATCACATTGCATTTCCTATTTTTATTAAGCCATATGGCTGGTTTAGTTGCCTTTAATTCACCTTCTTGTTTTAGTTGAGATCTATCCATTCTGAGATAGACTCATTTGCTATTTAAGTTGTTCAAATAAATGGAAATGCTAAGAAGGAATTTTCCCACCATATTGGTGTAATGCTGAGAGGCTTGATCTTGAGTTTTCTCTTCAATCACTTCCCCTCCATCTCTCATTCTTCCATTCATCCACATTCATCATAGGTCAGACACGGCGAGAAGATCCGGCATCCCTACCAGTGGTGTCCCCAGCAACTAGTAGACCCGTTACGCGAGCTTATAAGGGAAGCTTCGTAACAACGTGGTATCAGACAATCCGACCTCCACCTGTGCCATGGGTGATACCTCGCGCCTTGATGCTTTGGAATAGCCCTTGCTGGCTTTTACTACAACCGTGCATGAGCTGCGATAAGAGCACACCAACCATGCCTCTTCCTCCAAGACGCAAGGATCCGGAGGCGGGAATGGTTCTGCTCTGCCAAAATTTGCCAAACTAGATTTCCCACGCTTCAATGGCACTGATGATCCGGCTAGCTGGATTGATCGTGCAGATCATTTCTTCAACTTCCAAGGTACCCCGGAATCCGATCGATTGAAATTGGCGGCATACCGTCTTGAGGGCGAGGGTCAAATGTGGTACTAGTTATTGTTAGATGATAACATGACTCCATCTTGGGATTCTTTGATGACCACTCTCCACCAGGGTTATGGTTCCACCATCTATGAAGATCACTTTGCGGACTTGACGAAGTTGCGGCAAACCGGTTCGGTGTAGGATTATTAGTTCCAATTCGAACGGCTTTTGAGTCATGTTCATCGGCTCTTGTCTCGCCAACAAGTTAGTTGTTTTATTAGTGGCTTAAAATCAAAAATCCGCGTGGATGTCCAGGCTGCTTGTTACACCCTGACCCAGAAAACCCATCCTGTCCGGGGCGTGAGGGTTCCAAATCTACTCAATCCATCTGTGGCGCATTTATAATAAAATAATGTATCTAAATTAACAATTGATCTGGGGTCAAATTATAATCTCTAATATAATTCAAGATTCTGATACAAAGCTGATCGTCAAAGTCATATATATATATAAACTATCTCAAAATTCTTATAGAAGGAAATTATACATTTATGTAATCCAAAAAGAGTAACTAAACCCCAATTCCTCAAACGTCTCTAGAGGTCGACACGCCACTAAGTGCCTATCCAACGGGTGCTATGGAAGAAGAGCTGACGCCTGCACATGTAAAACACATCCCGGGTAGGAATGAGCGATAAGCTTAGCAAGATTCTATACCACGACGTTCACAAAGGAAGGGAGCAGAAAAATCCCCAGTTCCACCTCATCTCAAGGGGAAAAACACACGTCACGTAGACTGCCAAGCCCAGGGCACGCACTCTAATGACCTCCACTGTCAACAGTCGTCCCTCTCAAACCAAGCGCTCCAGCGCTGAACAACAGAGGTAGGGCACATGGAGATACGTAACTTCGCCTACTGAAATGAGACTGAGATTGGAACCTAAGACGACCTCTACACCTCAATCAAAGTAATCACATCTAATTAGACAGTATCCTCGATAACATGGATTATCATATAATTTAGTCCTAGACCTTGCTACCCAGCCTTGGTCCTAAGGCTAGATCCGAGCTGCCCGAGCCTTTGGATCGGCGATCAACCCTTCACCCGCGCCTAGCCTAGAATGCATCTAATGAAACCAATTACATGTATGCTCACACACATGTAAGATAGGATTCCAGACATACAACGGTATATTAAAATAATATATAGGGCTAGGCGCAACACAAAGCTCGCTAAGGGGGGTGAACATAGCATGAGTCTAGAATAAGCGGATAAATAGGCGCACATGCCTAAGAGTCTCCACGAGACTAAGCAACAAGCTAGATTAGCAATCAAGTAGATTTCAACATTACGATGGCAAACAGGGGCCATCAACCAAAACTCTATAAAGAGGATACAACCCTAGCTAACCAAGCAATCTAGCAGTTGAATATTTTATTCTACACATCCCAAGTGGCGTGACCCCCTTGGTTCAACCACAAGCCACACACAGGGCCTACACATATATAAAAACGTATATATGCTACAATATCGAAAAGCTCAATATATTGAATTAAAGCTAACAATACTTCTAACTTCAAAAAATCATAACTTTCAATCTAACCGTTCGATTGACGTAAAACTTGATATGCCTATTCATTGGAAAATAGCTCAAAATCCCTTTAAAAATACCTTGGTATTAAAACCAAAATTGGCATATCAACCCTAAAGGTCACTAAGATCATCATACCCAAAAATGAAATCAATTGGATAACTAATTTCCACTTAATTTCACTAATTAAGGTAATTGCTATGTTCTGCACAATCCTTCCATTTAATTCACTAAAAACATTACATAAATCTGAAAACTATGAAACCAGTTGTAATTGAAAGATAACTCAGAGATCTACAATTTTAATGTTGAAGATCAACTGAGATCATGCACGCACAGTTCTGTAATCAAGTATAAACATAGATGTTCTAATTAAACTAGAAAATCCGGGAACAAACCAATGAAAAGTTGCTTAAATCTGATTTAAATCGAACCAAAATCCAACCAAGCTTCAATCATATATTCATCAAGCCTATAAGCATAATCTTACACAAAGAAATCAAGCAAACAAGCAATTAATCATCTTAGAACACTTAAACAAGGCTTAAGTGAAGAAACCTACCAAACTAAGCTAATCCACATTTAATCCTAGATTAAGCCATATGTTGAAGGTCTATATCTGCTCCTCCCCTTGCTGGAAACATTCCCAAGCCTTTGGATCAAGCTTACTTCATGAATTCTAAGGATTGGTGAAGAGAGAAGAAGAAACGGAAAAACAGAGCCTTCGCGGGCTCTTAAAGAGCCAGAGACCGATTGATCGTCCTTATGACCGATCGATCATTACTTCGAATGATCGATCGCCCCTAGGACCGATTGATCGGTCAACATCGGTTTAGTGTCCTTATCCATACACGTCAATGTTGGCGCCCCTCGAAACCGATCGATCGGTCGTCCCTTGAACGATCGATCGTCCCTTGAACGTTCGATCGCCCCTTGGACCGATCGATCGTCCCTAGGCTGACAGCTGTCCCAAAAACCAGTTGTCATGCATGAGCCTAAATCTTTCGATCCCAAGCTCACCTAAGGTTCTAACAAGTACATATATCATTTGTAGGGTGTGTGTGCATTTCGCGGGTGTGAAACCGACTGCCAAGGTTCAATTTACCAAATTGCCCTTGGGGTTCAAAAATCAACAATGCGATTAGACTAATCATGCTCGACACAGAAACATGCAAACAAGGAACGCCTCCTGACCTACGCGGTCGAGCCAGGTTAGAGGAACGGGTCCTCACACTGCTCGTCCCCTGTCTCTCAATGAAGCGATTAGCTTAGCCCGGTTATATGAGATGCGTTCATGGACCCCTTCTCGTCCGTTTGAGTGCCGTCCAGCTCCTACACTTTTGGATTCTAGCTCCACTGTCCCACCAGTTCCATTGGCTTTGATGCCACCTCCACCTAAGGAGCGCCTCCCACCTGTTCATTACCTCAGCCTCATGGAGCTCCAACAACACCGCGATAAGGGTTTATGCTTCAATTGCGATGAGTGTTTCGTGTCGGGCCATCGCTACAAAGCTATCTTCATGATTCTTCCAACTCCATTGGACGATGACACTGCCGACCCTGTTTCTTCCGATCCAGAGAATGGCCAGGACAATGAGGAACCTCCGGTCATTTATGTTCATGCGATCGGTGGCGCAGCTACACCTCAAACCATCCGTGTGTGTGGCACTCTGCGAGGACACCCGATTGAGATCCTTTTGGATTCCGACAGTACACATAATTTCTTATCTTCAGACCTTGCTTCTCGCCTAGGTCTACAGCTGAAGCCTGGTACCGGGTTCACTCTGACTGTGGCCGACGTCCATCGGGTACAGTCTCTAGGCCGCTGTCCGCAAGTTGTCGTCTCCCTCGCTGGTGTTATCTTCACCCTCGACTTCTTTGTCCTCCCTATCGACGGTTGCGATGCAGTGTTAGGGCACAATGGTTCTGCACTTTAGGCCCGATAGTGTGGGATTTCAAGTGTTTGAAGGTGTGTTCCCAATATGATGGCAAGCCTGTGTCTCTAGCCATGTAGCATTGTCTGGCCTTTGCAAATGCGGCGCTGGCTGGTTATGCTTGATTCGCTCTTCATTACAGCCGATGTCGACCGACGCCCCCAGGGGATTGCCCTTGGCAGTCAAACGTCTGGAGCCACCACATATCACGCCTCTATCCTCAGCCTTCTTTCAGAATATGATGACTTGTTTGCAGAACCCTTCGGGCTCCCTCCAACTCGACCACAAGATCACCGCCTCCCTCTGTTGCCTGGCTCCGGCCCTGTCAATGTGCGGCCGTACCATTACCCTCAATACCAAAAGGGGGAGGTCGAGCGCATTGTGTCTTCTCTCCTGGAGGCTAGTGTGATCCGACCAAGCTCCAGTCCATATTCCTCTCCAATTCTTCTTGTCAAAAAACCAGATAGCTCGTTGGGGATGTGCGTGGATTACCGTGCTCTCAACGCCCAGGCGGTGAAAGATAAATTTCCGATACCCGTCATCGATGAACACCTAGATGAACTTCATGATGCTACTATATTTTCAAAATCGGTTCTTCGAGTTGGGTACCACCAGATTCGGATGCACCCCGATGACATCGAGAAGACGGTGTTCCGAACCCACCATGGACATTACGAGTTTCTCATCATACCCTTTGGGTTGACGAATGCTCCCTCCACATTCCAATCTTTGATGAATTCGCTCTTTACGCCGTTTCTTCATCGGTATGTTTTAGTGTCTTTTGATGATATCCTCATCTACAACACCACTTTGGCTGACCATGTCTTACATCTTTCTAAGGTTTTTTCTATCTTACGGACTAACAAGCTTTACTCGAGGCGTGAGAAGTGTCAATTTGGACAGCCCCAGGTGCATTATCTCGGCCACATCGTCTCTGCATCAAGTGTCACCATAGACCAGGAGAAAGTCGCCGCCATGCTCTCTTGGCCACGACCGCAGTCACTAAAGGCTCTCCGTGTATTTTTGGGCTTAACAGGTTATTATCGTAAGTTTATTCAATCTTATGGAAGCATCGCCCGTCCCCTCACCCAACTGCTCAAGAAAGATACGTTTGCATGGAGCCCCAAGGCCGACCGCTCCTTCGTTGCCCTCAAGGCTGTGATGTCCTCGGGACCCGTCCTGACTCTCCCCGATTTTTCCCTACCGTTCGCGGTGGAATGCGACGCTTCCGGCACAAGCTTAGGTGCAGTTCTCATGCAACGTGGGCGGTCGATAGCTTTCGTCAACCAAGGTTTGCATGGCAGAAACATGCATCTCGATACCTATGAGAAAGAGATGATGGCACTGACACACTAGCTGTCCAGAAATGGAGGTCGTACCTGCTGGGTGGCAAATTCGTCATATGGATTGATCATCGCAGCTTGCGCCACCTCTGGTCCCAAATCGTCGCTACTGAAGCACAACATTGCTGGCTTGTCAAGCTCCTCGGCTATGATTTTACCATCGAATACAAGAAAGGGAGTGCTAATTCGGTTGCTGATGCTCTCTCACGTTGCCCACCGGCCGCTCATCTTATTGATCTCTCTCTGTTGGTACCCTCCTGGCTCAAAGAGATTCGTGACGAGGTTCGTACGGATCCAACGCTTCAGCGGCTTCTCATGCGCGTGCAGTCCGACGCCCTTGGTGATCCTTGGTCCAGCCATGCTAGTCTCTTATTCTTTTGTGATCGTCTTTGCCTTAAACGTGGCTCGCCCTTGATTCCACAAATCCTAAATGAATTCCATGTAGGTACCCATGAAGGCTAAGTCAAGCTTTGCCATCACCTCCGCCCAGTCTTTTATTGGAAAGGCTCTTCACGTGAAATCAAGGAGTTTATTCGCTCTTGTGATGTTTGCCAACATCACAAAGCAGAGCACGCTAGACCGGCTGACCTCTTGCAACCATTGTCGATTCCTACTACAATCTGGGCCGACATTTCAATGGATTTTACAGATGGGTTACCTCTCTCTCATGGAAAAACTGGAATTTTGGTCGTTGTTGATCGTCTCTCAAAGTATGGCCACTTTATCTCTTTCCGCCACTCAAATTAGGCTGCCTCTATATCATCTCTATTCTTTGATCATGTGTTCAAGCTCCATGGTGCCCCTACTTCGATTGTCTGTGATTGAGATGCGGCATTCACAAGCTCTTTTTGGACAGAGCTATTCCACCTTCAAGGTGTTTGATTTAATTTCTCCTCCGCCTATCACCCTCAGACGGACGGGCAAACTGAGGTCCTTAATCGCACACTCAAGATGTACCTCCGTTGTCTCTCCGATTCACGGCCCAGGATTGGACGCGCTGGCTCGCGTGGGCGGAGTATATTTATTGCACAAGTTTTCACTCGGCGATCCACTGTACACCGTTTGAGCTCGTCTTTGGTCGTGCTCCTCCCTCTTTTCTCTCATACGTGCCCGGCACAGCGCGAATAGCTGCAGTGGACAAGCTTCTTTCTGATCGCGACGTGTTCCTCTCTGCTGCTCGTACCAACCTCGTACGTGCACTGGATAGAATGAAACAGGTTTTTGATCGCTGATATAACTTCAAAAGTGTCGTGACTTAACAAGTATGACCAAAATTACAAATTTATAATCAAACTTCAAACTAACTACTTTGGGGGTAGCTAGCAGTGAGTCCAAGTCGATCCACAAGAAAATAGGATTGAGTTGAGATGCTTTGTATAGTCTCCTACTAATGAATTGAGGAAAGGTTTGGAATTAATACTAAACTACCTTGAAACTTAAGGGTTTATAGATGCAAGAAAAGAGACCAAGGAATTCTTAATCCGTAATACAGGTTCTACTAGGTCTTCCTAAGATTAGAGCACAATAATCACATTGAATGGCTTTTCTAATGGTTGATAGGTGAATGGCTAGTTCTCCCTATCACTCAACAAGTTCCGGTTAGGATCCCTTGTCGGCGAGAGCAATTATCTAAAAATCAGTGACCTAATGGTTAGTTATGATCACCACTAATGAATCCTCGGATTAGGATGAACTCATCGCAAGAAAATAAGTATTATATGGATTTAGGTATAAGATCAAGATGGTTCTCACACCTTGATGGCCAAATCTAGAAAGATAGGATAAATGGAGGATTAGGAGTAGAATGTAGTGGTTCTAGCACTACTATAGTGGTTCTAGCACTATGCAATCCCTAATCACGGAGAAGAGTTCACCTGATAAATCATGGTACTAGTATGATCCTCCTATTAGATGAGTCCAATCCAAGCCTTAACATGCAATAGTTCTAGATCTATCACACATTAGAATAATCCAAGCATCCAACAATAAATTAACACCAAAATTTGTAAAAGAATTAAGATCAATCCATATAAGTCATGCAAAAAGGTATACAAGCCCTAGATCTTAGAAATCCCTAGTAGAAACCCTAGTTACATCATAAGAATCCCTTGGTGAGGGGTTTAGCTACTCATCTTTAGGGGTTGATCCGTAGGTGAAGGTTGAGGAAACTCTTCCGCCATTGATCTCCTCCAAAAGAATCACTTAAGAAAAATCTCCAAGTCAAAAGAAAACCCTTATTCATGTCCAAGAGAGAAGCCCCCTAAAAACCCTAAAATATGCTTATTTATAGCCTAGGAGCATCCCACTCCCGGATTAGATCTTGGCCGTTGATTTCCTTCCTGGCAATCAAATGATCGATCCTTCCATGTAGGAGGATCGATACTTTGTCTTCAATTGCTAGCCACGCCCGTAAAGGATCGATCATTCACATAGGAGATAATCGATCCTTCCCTTGTGTGATTGATCACGCCCCGTGGATGATCGATCATTCCATGTAGGAAGATCGATCCTTTGAAACCTTGCTCTCTGTCAGTGTTGTCATGCATAACTGATCGATCCTTTGATGAAGTGATGATCGATCCTTTTGAATCTTACTCTCTGTCAGTGTTGTCGTGCATACATGATCGATCATTCCATGAAGGAAGATCGATCCTTCGAATGGGTGCTCTCTGTCAAGTTAATGCACTTGAATGATCGATCCTTTGATGAAGTGAAGATTGATCCTTCATGCTGGAGTTGCCCGAACGAGCTCGTTTTGACTTCAAACTTGATCTAACCCGTATTAGGATCGATTGTACCTGAAATAGGATAAAAATAGTTAGCGAAGCATTGCTCGGAAACTAACAAAGCCAAATTATAAGGGTGATTTGTGATCTTTTGACATCTTATCAATCGCCTTCACTAGGAGGTTTCATTTGCTGTTGGCGAACATGTGTATCTACGCCTGCAGCCCTACAGGCAGCACACAGTTGGTTCACGCTCCTCGCAAAAGCTCGCCCCAAAGTTCTACGGACCTTTTACAATTTTAGCTCGTATTGGTCCAGTCGCATACAAATTGGATTTACCACCAGGGTGTAAAATCCATCCAGTATTTCATGTCTCTGTCCTTAAGCGACATGTTCGGCCTAGTGCAGTCAGTCCTACACCACTTCTTGTTGATACGTAGCTCGAGCCACCAATTATCCTGCTGGTGGTGTTGGAACGACACAAGCAATGACGCCATCTTGAACTGCTCATTCATTGGCAAGGAAGAAGCCCGACAAACGCCACCTGGGAGCGGACGACAGACATGCGTCTCCGGTTTTCGTCCTTCACCCTTGAGGACAAGGGTGCTTTCAAAGAGGGCGAGAATGAGACAATTGGGATTCAAATTGACGTCATTCAAGGGAAGGAACATGCTAATGAAGGCAACAATCCAATAATAGATGAGCAACAACAACCAGAAGAGGTAGGCAACGACCATGGAAGGTTTCGCGAGCAAGGCAAGGAACCAATCACGGGCACGTGATTGGTCAATCAACAAGATTTGGAGGAAAATTTTGTGTATCACGTTGCATTTCCTATTTCTTTATTAAGCCATATGACTGGTTTAGTTGCCTTTAATTCACCTTCTTATTTTAGTTGAGATCTATCCATTCTGGGATAGACTCATATGCTATTTAAGTTGTTCAAATAAATGGAAATGCTAAGAAGGAATTTCCCTACCATATTGGTGTAATGTTGATAGGCTCGATCTTGAGTTTTCTCTTCAATCACTTCCCATTCATCTCTCATTCTTCTATTCATCCACATTCATCATAGGTCGGTCACGGCGAGAAGATCTGGCATCCCTACCAGTGGTGTCCCTAGCAGCCAGTAGACCCGTTACGCGAACTTATAAGAGGAAGCTTCGTAACACATCCATCCAATGCTGCTACGCAATTTTCTATTATATAAAATTTGGTGCATCCTATCAGATGAATAGGGATGACTGATCAAGTTAAGTCCAAATATATCAGACGATCGAGATGAAATCACGTAAATAAAAGTAGTGGAAGGTAGAAAAAAGAGTATGTAGCTTATGGTTATTCATGCCACATGGCACGGGCCGTCCAGTACTACTATAGCACTATTCTGTTTTCATGTCCAAGCCCAAAGACCAAGGCTGATAAATAGCAAGAACTCTTCTTGTAAAACTAACATTGGTACCACTGTGATCATTCTTTGGTTATATGCGTCATCCTGATGCATCCAAGCGTAGGTTATCACCATCCACCTCGTGCCTAGTTGCAAAATGGCACTAGACCTACAGTGGGCACACCTAGGCCTACCCCTGAATCTCATGTCCATATTAAGCCTCCCTAGCCCCTTCTTCTATCCTCCACTACCCCAATAGATTCTAGCTCTGGTCTTCTTTCCCTCCACAAAGTTTTCCAAATGGGATCCAAAACCCTGTTGGGTTTTGGCATCCTCCATGCTTTCTTGCCTCTTGTCATGATCCATGCCATGCATGGCGCGCCAATTGCAGAGGTTTTGGTTGCTAAAGCCGCCGGCCATCATCAACGTCACGGCGGCAACCGGACGGCGCCGAGGCCGAGGCCAACGCCGAGCGAGCTCAGCTGCAACATGTTCCAAGGGAGCTGGGTGTACGACGCGTCGTACCCGCTGTATGACTCGTCGAGCTGCCCCTTCATCGACCCAGAGTTCGACTGCCAGAAGTATGGCCGGCCTGATAAGATGTATCTCAAGTACAAGTGGAAACCCAGTGGTTGTGACCTCCCAAGGTTAGCACTCACTACTATATGAGTCTGTAACATATTTATAAAAACTCACTTAGCTATGTTCATATAATTAATGTAATCTTTGGAATGTTTGCCAAGCTTCGATGGCAAGGATTTCCTGTATAAATGGAGGGGCAAGAAGATCATGTTCGTAGGGGACTCCATAAGCTTGAATCAGTGGGAGTCTCTCAATTGCATGCTCCATGCTGCAGTGCCCAACGCCAGGACCTCCTTCTCCAGGAGGAACGACCTCTCCTCCCTTAGATTTGAGGTCATCTCTCTCTATCTCTCTTTATCTTTCTAGCATTTGGGTATCTACTAGAATGGTGTAGGGCGGTTGTTCTTTAGTTGGGTGGGGAATCTCGGAAGTCACAGCTCTCTCCACTAGACATAAACAAAGGTTGATCATGGCAGACACTCTGGCAGCAGCATGGCATGTTCTTTCTTCTTTTTGCGTTGGGTTGGACCCATCCCAAATTCCCAAACAGTCTTGTCGTGCTTAATTAATTCTGCATGCTGACTTGTTTGTTTGTTAGTTAGGTTGCTTCTATGATACACCACCTATCAAAATTCATCTTTATCATGTCAGACATATCATCCGCAGCCTTTCGTCTTAGTATGGTTTTTAGTCATTGTTTTCTACGTGGAAAGGTCGTACCTTTATCGATGATTGGCCCATCTTTTCTTTCAGACAAAACACAGTACAAATCTCGTTTCATTAGACTTCACGGCCACCTTTGAGCTTCTTACTGTTCTTGCAAACTTTTTGGTCGCACTTTTCGACCAGTTTGTTAGAATTAAGGCCTCTCATATAAAAAACTTGTTCCGAATATTTTTACTCACACTCTTTTTCATATGTAGTCTCTATCTGTGCTCTTGAGTTCATCCTCTTGATGCGATGATAGGCACAAGATTCTAGCATGTTAAACAATACCAGTATATCTCCATAAAAGAAGGCAAGACAAAAGCACACTTCATGTGAGGTTAACCTCTGTGTCACGAGACCTGGTGTTCTCCCCCAATTCTTCAAGACAGAATCCATCACGAGATACTCCTCTACAGTTCTACGCTAAAGGCCAATGCGTTTCCAGCAAAACAGCCACATGGGTGTCCATAAAAACAATCGCCTTAGAAGCTGTTTGAGATCTTGAGATGTTAACTAACACATACTGAGGATGATTGATGCAGGACTATGGCGTGTCGGTGATGTACTACCGCACGACGTACCTGGTGGACATTGTGAGCGAGAGCATCGGCCGTGTCCTCAAGCTGGACTCCATCCAGGGCGGCAGCGCATGGCTGGGAGTCGACATGCTCATCTTCAACACCTGGCACTGGTGGACTCATACTGGAAAGAGCCAACCGTGTGAAATCTTTCCTTCTTACTCCTTGTCCTAGAAACAATGGGTTTTGTTACTCCTCTGCTACTACTAATATACCACAACACAATACTGTTCTGCAGTTGGGACTATGTGCAGGATGGGAACAACGTATATAGGGACATGAATCGCCTGGTGGCCTTCTCCAAAGGGCTGACAACATGGGCCAAATGGGTTGACGCCAACATCAATCCGGCCACCACCAAAGTCTTCTTCCAGGGCATCTCTCCAACTCATTACCAGTAAGCAATGCACAAAGAATAAGGGAAAACTCTTTAATCATGTTGCTTCCTTTTCCCTTGATGTGTGATCTTGTGTGAATTAGAGGATCGGAGTGGGGAGATCCAAGAGCAAAGAGTTGTTCTGGGCAGACCCAACCAGTATCGGGAGTAACGTACCCGGGGGGCTCTCTGCCTCAGCAAGCCATAGTCAGCAATGTGCTGGGTACCATATCAAAACCAGTGTATCTGCTGGACATAACATTGCTCTCACAGCTCAGGAAAGATGCACATCCATCTGCATATAGTGGAGATCACTCTGGCATGGACTGCAGCCATTGGTGTGTAGCAGGACTTCCAGATACCTGGAATCAGATCTTATATGCAGCTCTCCAATAAGCGATTGAGGTGACATACAAGTCTTGAGCAACAAAAACAGGGTAAAGAAACAAGTTCTCAGAACATACTATGCAGACAGCAATAGATTCACGTATTATTCGATTGATATTTGCTTGCAAATAATAGTGATGGTTGTAAAATCAAACAATAGCTGTGTGATTGTTGAGGAGCACTTGTAATAAAGGAAGAAACTCCCCTTCAGTGTGAACAAGCTGCTCCGTTCATGAAAAGTTGTTTAAGTTTGTAAACTAATTTTTATGCAGTTATGCAAGTGCTCAAAGAGATTTAGATTTATCCTACTTTTGAGGAAATGCATGCTCTAAGGAAGACTACTGAAAAGAAGACCTCATCGAATTTCCAAATTTCGTGAGTAAAGTTTTCTAACAGCACTAAGCATTGACAACATAGCAGTCATCATTAGCTGCCATTATGGGCGGAGTGATTTTTATGTTCGTACCACGGGAGGCAAATGCGGTGGTGGACGATCTCGCACGACGGGCAAGACTTGGGGCTGCCGGTGAGGGGATCGTAGGCTAGTGGAGTATGAAGTTTGAGTTGTAACACCTAGCCTTTTTGGCTCAATTTGGCAAAAAAAAAAAAAAAATCATTTGCATCTCTCAAAACTTATTTTTCAAAGAAAATAAGCTGTTTTGTCTAATATACAAAGCACTAATAACCAACATAGACTGCAGCATTGACTACATAGCAGTCATCACTTTTATCACCCATTGCTTCCAGATAGACACCACTGGAACATATCATCCCTCCATCCACGACATCGATGCTTATAATTTCACCACTGCAGACATAACACAGGAGTTCATGACAATAGATGTAAAAAATCAGTTATTCACAGCGCTAATAGCATTGCAATATCGATCTTAAGTTCATACTGCAAAAAGAAAAAAACCCCAACATGTATTTCGGGTTATATACTCATTCAGTCTATCACAACTAAAATCAATAGTTCTGTACACGATGAAAATAAGGTGTAGATCCTATCCCAATTGGATGCATAATCTCAAGAATAAAGTAAATGTAGATTGGATTGCCAATTCACTCCAATGCATCTGCAAATTGGAAATGAACATACAAATTTTAGCTCCAAAAAGTTACCATGTCATCAACTTACGACATGTATAATCTTTACAAGATTTTATTGCTGATATCAAGAACCATTAGAAATGGCATCAAGAGGCACCACTACTAAGATGACAGATTTAATCATCTTAATAACAAACAAGTATACAAGATAAAACAGAAGTGTAGAGAATACTCACTATGGGAAGACAGACTTCACACGCTCGATGTCCAGGAATTGCTGGGTAGAACGAGGAACCCCAAGCTTAATCTTTAGCTTCATCTGATCAGCATTGACCCCAGGTATCGACCCTGCATCATTTCCAATTCCATCAACAATCTTGAAAAGGGCACATTTTTAATCCACAATTCGACAAAAACACACAAAACTAACATCCCCCAAATTGAAGAAAGAAAAAAGCATCATCCACCCCAAATGATAGGAACCCAATTCGCCTGGGATCAAAACAGAGCATCACCTATTCGGAAGGCTGGGATGGAGTTGGAGGAGATCGCGTCCCTGCAAGCGCGCATCGCCGCCGCCGTGATGTCTTGCCTGATTGATTAAAAGATTTAAGAGTGCATCCTAAGAAAAGGGCTAAAAGTAAGCAGAAAGAGGGGTACCCGTGCTGGTCGTAGCCGACGCCCATCTCGACGAAGAGAAGGTTCATTGAAAAGGCTCCGCCTTTGGAGCTCTCTTTCCCCTCATCCATCTCTATGGCTGTCGCCGCCGTCGCTCGGAGGGGGAGACAAGAGCGGAGCCTTCTCGAGGCTGATGTAGTTGTTCTAATGGTGACGGTGTTGGTGTTGGCGTTGGCGGAGGAGAGGAGGGGACGGTGGCTGTTGTTATCGGAGGAGGACCGGGGAATAGGAGCGGAGCCGAGGATGGTGCCGGCGTTGGTCTTGTTTGGAACTACTGTTTCCCATAATACCATCCTAACAATGGACATCTAACAAAGGATGACATTTAAATAGATCTATTTAGATCTCATATAACCGTTGAGATCATTGACATCGGAATCTTAATCAGTATTTTATTAATGATATGAATCATTTAGATCTCATCAATTGTATCAATTGACACGATGATAGCGGGAAGGAAATCGAGGTAACCAAATAAAGTTCTCCGGCGTTGACTAATATCACCGTATTAGGTTCATGAATGGGGTGGGTGATGCCGGACCAGATCTAGATCCAGTACTGGTCGAGTCCGATTCGGAGCAGCTCCCTAGACGATTCGGACGCGTTTGAACTCCATTCGTCCGACTCAGATCTTCGTACGACCGCGACCGTCGGATGAGCATAACTTTCGACCACGATGTCTGATCGGGGCGTGCGACTAGTCGAAACGACCGGCTCGACGTGCCTGTCAAGATTCATCGGAGATCGAAAATCTCTTCATGACCTTGACCTCCAAATCTCCAGATTCCTTTTCCCTTTCTTAAAATTTCGTTTTAGTGAAAAACTTTTATTTTCAGGCAATTTAACGGTCTTTCTATATTTTAGCAAGTTTCTTAATTCTAGTTTATTTTCTCCTCTTTGAATTCCGGGTTTAGTTATTTGGATTAGGTTAATTCATGTTTGAGTCTATGTATGAGTTGGTCTGGTCTCCCCTTAAACATATAAAAGGACGTTTTAGGGTTTGTAACAGTCAGTTTTTGATGAATGAGAATTAGGATTTGTTTTCTCCTCTAGAGAAATCTGGTTGTCTCTCCCATAGAGAGGTTCACGTTTACCCTGCGCCAGTGGGTGGCTTCGGATATCCAAGGCCCAAATAGTACTTACTACATGGAGTTACAGTGAGGGTCTGTTTTGAATCTTAGGCTGGATTATTGGGCTTAATAAGTGGATCTGGTGTTTATGTTCTTGAAACGGGCATCGGTTCTCTGTTTCACCCTCCATATATGATGAACCTATTTTTTTTCCCAGTGTCTCGATGCCAAAATAGGAGAGTTATTACAATAATGGCTCAAGTGGTTAGTATCCGATGCATGGTGGTGATAATGGACTGGTCTTGAGTTATAATCCTCGGTTCTCCAAATTTATTGGAATTGAGCATTTAACCCGTGACCGGGATCACTAATTCGTCAGCAGAGAGGGCAAGAGGGGCGGAGGCGACCAACAAGTGTAAGCAGATGGAACTTGAGTAGAGCAATTGCATTTGACTTGGTTGACTGAATAGATTGGATTGACTCAGTTGATCTAGTAACAACAATTCTTGTTTCTATTGCTTAGTCAGCATCTGATCTAGACACAGAGCGAGTTGTAGATCCCGTGCCTGCAGATGCAGATATCAAATCGAGTCACAGGTTTAGTCCCAGTTGGATAGACAAATAGTCTAGACGTAGTTCCACTCTTAGTTAACGTCCAGGGCAGGGGCGAAGCCAAAAAAATTTATCCGGAGGGGCAGAATGTACCTTAGACTTCATCAAGTACAAATTTTCTTAAGAGTTACAATATTTACAGAAAATCTTAAATTATACAAAATTATTGAACTAACTACAAGACTATGCGAGTAAAATATGATTAGTTGACCTCAAAATTTTTTTCCTTCAAGCATCCAAATGTCTTTTTCGATAACATGCTACTATCTATACATAGAAAAAGATGTCATCAAATAATGATAACATAAATGCTTTAAAAAAATAAAACCAATGGAATAGATGTTTCTTTACATAAAAATTACCTTTTATAATTGTCCTCGACGAGTTTTCATATTTTGAAACCACAAGAAGATTTTCTCATGATCAATGCTATCAAAAACATCCCTTTCAATATATGTAACCGAAAGAAATAGAACAAAAACCCAAGGATCCCCAAAGATAGTTAGAGATATTTCTTCATATAAAGCATAGCTATTTAAAGCTTTAATAATATCAAGGTAACTCTTACGTACAGAGCTCAAAACCCAAATAAATACCAACTAAAACCAAATAACAAAAACCAAAACCCTGAAGTACAAGTGAAACATAAACATCACAAAACAATGCATGTATAATGGTGGAGGAAAAGATAGGTAGAGCGAGCACATTCCTATAGAAGAAAGAAACTAAAGGCCTAATCCACAAAGAAAAACCCTATTAAAAATACAAAGAAATATGAGAAGCATAGCTAGATGATTTTTAAAAGGTAAATATGTGTGTGAGAGTGAAAGAGTAAAGAATAGGTTTTCGAAATTGTACCAGCCAAGAAGAGAACTCCACCGATAATTAAGATAACCAATTCAATGATTTCAAGAATTTAGCGATGATCATCAATAGACCCTTAGAAAACAATAAAAGAAGGAACATAATTACATAAACCGAGGCATCAATCACTTTCCATAGATCTCATGAGCACCAAATCAATCAACAACAATAGGTTTTCTCTCCCTCTCGTCCTTTCTCATTTCCGGCGCCGGCGGCCTTGGAGAAGAAACTTTGGCGACGTCGTGACAGGAGGTTTTTTGGGGCCGAGATACGCGTGACTCGGGATCGTGAGATCAAGAGATCAGATCAAGATCACACATTTAAACGAATCCTGATGTTTGATGTTGAATAAAACTAGAACTAAAATAAGTTTTAACTTAACGGGTCGGATTTGGGTTTGGATCCGACCCGGATTTGAAAACTATATCTACTTTTTAATTTTTTTCTGTAAATCCAGGGGGGGCAGCTGCCCCCCCTTGCTCCTTAATGGCTTCGCCCCTGGTCCAGGGTCTCGTTCGCGCTATGGTAGTAGATCTAGCAACATGATTGTGAGAATCCGTAACTCCAACATGGTCTGATCGTGTTAGGTCGAGGACTTGGCATGGTTGGTTTGACTCGGTTGGCCTTGTTGAACAATCGCTTCGATCGTTGCAACTCCAAAGACATTTTGGTAATTTTCCCTTACGGAGTTGGGTTTCACATGCGCTGGTACACACACGGTCTCGTGAATGATGTTTGTGTGGTGTATGAACCTAAGAGCGAGATTAGGAATCACCATTGTCAACCAAACTTTCCGATCACAACTTAATTAGCCCAACCTGGTTCTGACGGTCAACCTTATCATCGTCCGTCATATCGACTGTCACGCACAAAAATAGCTTGGATCATCCATTACATCAGCCTCCAACTTCACGGTCGACCATCACATCGACCGTACACTTCGGACACCAAAAAGGCTTCCCAGGGTCGATGCATGAATCATCCGTCAGTAGAAACTCAACATCCATACCATCTCGCAGTCGACCTTCACAACAACCGTCAATACTTAAGCTTCCTCGAATTGTACTTAAATAGCTCTTTTCTCCTCTTCTCTCGTTATTTCTCCCCTTCTCATTTTCTTTTATTTCCTTGGTTCTGGTCCAGAGAGAGAGAGAGCTCGTGGGTGGCGATCCGGCGGCTTGGAGGCGGCGACGACGTCGGGGAAGACCAATCTAGGCCACCCTAGGTTGGATTAGTGAAGATTGGAAGAAGATTAGCGTGGTTAAGGTAGGGATTCTCCCGTAAACCCCTGTTAGGGTTATAGTAAGGTGGTTATTGGGTTGTTTGTGGATTTCTCTCCACTATCATGCTTCCCTATGCTTGGATTTCATCTAACCATGGCATCATAGCATTTGGATGTGTTTTGATTAGGTTTTAATCATCTTTTTCCCGGATTTTCTTGGATTTCCCTTTTCAACTTAAACCTGTCTGTTCATATCTGATTCTGTGCTAATCTATGTGTAATCTCATGTAACCTTAACGATAAAAGTTTTAGATTTTCGAGTCTACTTTAAGATTCCGATTATTTCATAATTTTTTTATTTTTATATGAATTATGGTGAATTATCTCATGATTTGTGATGAAACAGACCTTTCATTAGAAATCAGGAATTTCAGTAGGTTTTCGATATCCATTTGAGTCGATTTTTGGATACGTTGTTCCTAATTCTTAATAGAACTGATTTGGAGATTTTCGTATCATTTTGAATAATTTAGAGGTGGTTATGGTCTTTTTATTGATTCTAGCCGTAGGTGGGAATTTAATGTTTTCATTCCTACGTTTGAGCCAAATTTCGAATTTTTGTTGGTTTTCAAGCTCAATTTGACTCGAATCTTTGATGTGTTATTCTTAGCAATGTTTAGGACTATCACGCCTAATTTGGTAGATTTTTAAGGATTTAATCTTGAAATATGTCATGTTTAACTAGCCGCTAGCATTCTTGAAATTAATGGTTCTATGTGAAAGCATGCTCTATATATATGTATGTATATCTATTATACCCTATTTGTTGAGCCTTACTTAGCCTTGTGGCTAAACCAAGGGAGTTATGCCCCTTGAGAATGTTTAGTTGCATAAATGGCCAACGGTGTGCCTTCATTAAATGCTTGTTTGAATGTTTAAATTATATGGCCGATTATGTGCATTATCTAAATGTTTGGTTTGATAGTTAGCCTCGTGGAGGCGTGTTGGCTATTTTGTGCCCTTGTTGTCTTAGTCCTCTTCTACGCTTATATTATGTTTACTTCTTTGGTAAGCTTTATGTTGTGCTTAACCTTGTATGTTGATATGACATATTGTTTCATGTTTGCATTTTTATATGTGCTTGATGATTCATCCATTTGGTTGCATTAGAAGCATAAGGTTAGGATTTGGGTGAATGGGTATTTCGCCGATCCGTGCGACTCGGGTATGTCGGATCTAGCCCTAGGGTGGGGCTTGGGTAGATTGTAGTTTAGGACGCGATTGTTGTCTTTGTTCGATTATGTTATCTGTCGAGGATTATTTATAGTTGAACTTGAATATTGCATTGCTTGAGGTGTAGAGGTCGTGTCGGTTCTCCCGAGCCAAGTGTTAAAGGGGTGTGTGTGTGTCTGATGTCCCTGACTTGTGTCCCCGTACTAGGGGTTGTTAGACGATGAGGGTCAGTGATGAGTGCAGCGGCGATATGCAAACCTTGTGTCCGTACCCTTAGCGGATCGTCCCCCTTGTTTCATCGTTGGGTGAGGGTGGTGTAGCCCTCGGGGAATCGGTAAGGCCGGTGCAGGCATTGGGTCACTCATTACACTTAGGTGGAGGATGACACGGTTATGTTTGCCCCTCCTTTGTATGCGTCGTAGAGTAGATCCCTAGTTAGCTTTCTTGCTTACTCTACCCGGACTGCGTTTGCAGGTACAGGTTCAGTTTCCCCCTTCTTTAGGTGATTACGATCTTGGAGGTGTTGTCTTTTCTGGTGGTGCGTGAGCTTGAGGAGTCATCTCACATTCTTTTTTTTAGAGCTTTATTTATAATTCCTAATCTTGATGTATAAATTGTCGAATTCGAGGAAGGATTTATACGAAGCCCCAATTGTTGTACTTGAAAGAGTTTGTATCATTATTTAATGTAAATTGAGGATTGTAATAGTTAATTTTTTATATTCTGGCTTTGTGATTAAATTGTTCAAATTAGTTGTGAAAATTGTAAATTGTGCATCACAGGTTGGATTGTAGTCTAGGTGTGGACTACCTTCCTTTGGTTTTGGGTACTCGCACCACATGGTAGCGCGGGTTGGTTGGATCATCTGATTCCTTGTGCTAGAGAGCAGTGGGGGCCGCCTTGTTCTGTGCTCTAACTGTTGAGATTGGTGACTGTGAGGGTTGACATCGGACAGCTGGTCGGTGGTCGTGGTGAGTTTCGGGGTTGTCGTTCCTGCTTCTCTCGAACAACAGGGTAGCCCTTGGTAGAGATAGAGGTTTTAGTCTCAGCGACAGCCATATCCACAATAGTGTCGTGCCGGTTCATTGAGAGGTAGCTTGGGCCACCATACTGAGAGGGAGCCCATAGGGTGCTCGAGTGCAAGCTGCCCGGGCCTTTCTGTCGACGATGCTGGTTGCGAGTGGTGCGTATAACGTGGAGCAAATCAGTGGGTTGATACCTCAGTTGGGGCAGGTACCCGGGGCAGACGTGGGGTTTAGATTGATAGAGGCTGGAGACGAGGCAACGACCAGTCTTGCTAGGGTTCGTACACTTCTGAGGAGAGAGCAGCTTTAGTAGCATCCCGTTTCAGAGCCACCGTCTTCGACTTGCAGCTTCAGCCTTCATCTTTCAGAGCTTCTCGCGGATTATGGTTTTCTTGTAGCTCTAGGTTTTCCCCCTTATGACTCATTCCCGTGCAGCCGTGTTGGCTTGGGACTGGAGTTGGGTGTGGCTTTGGGAGCAGCCACTGGTTGAGACAAGAGCTTGGGTTGATAGCTCTTGTTGGTTCGTTTGCTAGAGGTTGGGGACCTCTAGGTGCCCCAACCTCTAGGTGCTCATCGCCCACGTGTGGGACACGTTAGGGTTATACGGCTTCCTCGGCTTGCGCTGGTTGGCCGTGGGAATGTGTTGCTAGTACACATGACGTCGTCATTTTTCTCTTGCTGAAGGTTGCGAGTTGGCCTTCTGGTTGTCGAGAGCTGGGGTTTGTTCACCAGCTTGTGGTGAACTCCTTCCCTTTGTCCTTGAGGGTGCTTGGGAGAGTAGGCTTCCCTCGTGTTGTCGTTGTTTTTACAGCTGTCTTTTCTAAGGAACTTACTGGTTATCGCTTTCACGGGATTACTGAGTCTGAATTCGAAGTTTGTTCGGGCGGTCTTGATCATGGCTAGCTTGCATGATGGTACCAGTAGAGCAGAGTGAGTAGGGGACTCAGTTAGATGAGTTAGTAGCCTCAGACTTCTCCCGACCAATGTATTGCCTTAGAATGTTCTAGTTCCCATGCGAACGTTTCCCTCTCGTTTGTGCTTGATTTTTCGAGAAGCTGAACAGTGGCGCACCAAGGAGTACGTGTCCGTTGCAGTCCATCGTCGACATGCTTGTC
This sequence comes from Narthecium ossifragum, assembly GCA_963920575.1. NCBI lineage: Eukaryota > Viridiplantae > Streptophyta > Magnoliopsida > Dioscoreales > Nartheciaceae > Narthecium > Narthecium ossifragum. Next base: position 6,805,833 of record OY986970.1, read on the forward strand.
AACTCAGAGTTTCATCGATCTTCCCATCAGATGAAGATTTGGGATTGCGATATCCCAAGGGTGGCATTTCAAACAGGGTACAGATTGTATGAATTAGCAGTTATGTCCTTTGGATTGGCGAATGCGCGTGCGGCATTCACGAACCAGATATATAGGATCTTCAAGCCATACCTTGATCAACATGTGGTAGCTTTCATTGACGATATCCTATCTATCGCGTACTGAAGAGGAGTATGAACGACATATGAGGATCATGTTGCGGTTGTCGAGGGAGCACCAGCTTGTCAGCTTAGAGTTTCATCGATTTTCTCATGGGTCAGATTTCACACCAGCTGCCATCAAATGAAGATTCGGGATTGCGATATCCCGAGGGTGACATTTCAGATCGGGTACAGATTGTACAAATTCACAATTATCTCCTTTGGATTAGCAAACACACGTGTGGCATTCACGGACCAGATATAGAGGATCTTCAAGCCATACCTTGATCAGCATGTGGCACCTTTCATTGATGACATCCTATCTATCGCGTACTGAAGAGGAGTATGAACGACATATGAGGATCATGTTGCGGTTGCCGAGGGAGCACCAGCTTGTCAGCTCAGAGTTTCATCGATCTTCTCATGGGTCGGATTTCACACCAGCTACCATCAGATGAAGATTCGGGATTGCGATCTCCCCGAGTGTGACATTTCAGACCGGGTACAGATTGTACAAATTCACAGTTATGTCCTTTGGATTGGCGAAGACACGTGTGGCATTCATGGACCAAATATAGAGGATCTTTAGGCCATACCTTGATCAGCATGTGGCAGCCTTCATTGACGACATCCTATCTATCGCACACTGAAGAGGAGTATGGACGACATCTGAGGATCGTGTTGCAGTTGCCGAGGGAGCACCAGTGTTATGAAGCTTCTTGAGTTTGGCTGGGTACTACAAGAGGTTCGTTAGAGACTTCTCCAGGATCGCAGGATCATTGACTGTGTTGACTAAGAAATCGGTTTCTTTGTGTCAGAGGGTGCTTGCGAGTAGGCCCTTCTTGGAGCCGAGGGCGAGGTCGACTAGTGTTGTTCATCCCGGAGTGAATCGCGAGTTGTCGTGGTTACTATGATGTCAGTGCTTTTAAGGGTGATAGCAAGTGGGAGTTGCTAAAAGGTTTTGACCTTTTGGTTATGTTGCGTTTTAGGTAAGGCTAGTGCCATAGCTGATGCATTGAGCAGATAGGCCAGGGAGATTAGAGTAACTTTACCGGAAATGACAGCTCGTCGGTGGCGGAGATGGAGACAATTATTCACTTCATGCAGTTTTTCTTACTACTCGGAGGATGTTAGCATTTAATTCAGAGTGATGGCGACGTGAAACGACGATGCAAAACTTATGGAGGTCCGTGCTCTGATTGATCCTAGGCATGTGGATGAGAGCTAGACAACATCAACAAATAGTAGGTTGTGCTTTAGAAGTTGAACCGTAGTTCCAGAGTTGTGTGATGATGACATTCGAGCGTTCTACTCTTTCCCTTTGTTATCCACCCCGGAGGCACGATGGTATATCATGATCTTCATAAGCTTTAGTAGCGTGAGATGCAGAGTTCTTCCTCACCACTTCTCCTATCAGGAGGTGAAGGCGGAGCATCGGCAAACAGTAGACTCATTGCAGCCCCTTCCAGTGTCGGAGTGGAAGCGGAAGTATATCATGGTGGACATCATCACCAAATCGCAGAGGAATCGGAGAGGACGATCCAGATCTTGGAGGACATGCTTAGGTCATGTGTCCTTGATGCAGGAGGTAGCTAGGAGGAGCACATCTCTTTGGTGGATTTTATCTACAACAGAGCTAGTAATCCAACTTGATGTTGCATCATTTGAGGCGATGTACAACATATCGTGTCATCTCCCTGTTCATTGGACAGAGGTTGCCGAGACTTCACTCATCGATTCAGATATCATCAGATGGTATTCAGAGAGGATGGCACAGATTAGACAGAGACTTTCGATGGCTCAGAGTAGGTAGAAGAGTTATGCAGATTAGATGCGATAGCCGTTGGAGTTTTCGATTGGTGAGAGTATTCTTGAGAGTGTCTCCACGTAGAGGATCAGTTAGATTTGGCAGCAAGGGCAAGTTAGCATCGGGGTTCATGTGCCCTTTGAGAATTTGGATCGTGTTGGAGAGGTTACCTACATATTAGCTTCGCAGCTGCACATGTCAGTTGTGCATCCTACTTGTCACCTACCTGTGTCGAGGAGACGTCGTTCAGTTTCATCCGGCATTATTAGACTCGATGATTCGAGTTTGGGAAAGTATATTGCACGAAGAGCAGCCAGTTTAGGTTCTTGATAGGAGACACCGGTCATGAGAGGCAAGACAGTTCCATCGACTTTAGTCCTCTAGAGGTGCAGAGGTGTCGAGAGGGTGACTTGGGAGCGCTGGGGGCGCCGTGCACAGAAAGTGTTCCAAGTGGTTCTTACCTTGAGACGTATCTCCAGTGTTGTGAGTCCATTGTGGGCATTAGTGCCCGGTATTGTGTGGCGATTGTGGGCGTTCGTGCCCGGTGTTGTGTGGCCATTGTGGGTGTTGGTGCTCGGTGTCGTGTGGATGCTCGAGTTGCGAGCTGGCTAACCTTCTTGTCTTATGCAGGTGTGTTTTGTTCTTGCTCTGTTGTTTTGGCCCTACCCTTATCAAATTTCGAGAACGAAATTCCTTTAAGGGTGATAGGTTGTAAGGACCCGTACCTTCAACCTGATCTGACCGCGTTAGGTCGAGGGCTTGGCATGGTTGGTTTGGCTCGGTTAGCCTTGTTGAACAATCGCTTCGATCGTTGCAACTCCAAGGGCATTTTGGTAATTTGCCCTTACGGAGTTGGGTTTACACGCGCCGGTACACATGACCCCATGAACGATGTTTGTATGGTGTATGCACCTAGGATCGAGATCAGGAATCACCATTGTTAGCCAAACTCTCTGATCATAACTTAATTAGGCAAACCTGGTTCTGGCGGTCGACCTTATCATCGTCCATGATATCGACTGTCACACTCAAACATAGTTTGGATCATCCGTTGCATTAGCGTCCAACTTTACGGTCGACCGTCACATCGACCGTACGCATCGGACACCAAAAAGGCTTCCGAGAGTCGATGCATGAATCGTCCGCCATCCAAAACTCAACATCCGTACCATCTCGCGGTTGACCTTCACATCAACCGTCAATAATTAAACTTTCTAGAATTGTATTTAAACAACTCTTTTCTTCTCTTCTCCTGTTATTTCTCCCCTTCTCCTTTTCTTTTTGTTTCCATGGTTCTGGCCCCGAGAGAGAGAGAGAGAGAGAGAGAGAGAGAGAGAGAGAGAGAGAGAGTATGCATAGTCTCATGTAACCTTCAAGATCAAAGTTTTAGATCATCGACTCTACTTTCAGATGCCACTTATTTTATAATTTTCTGATTGTTATATGAATTATGGTGAATTATCTCCTGATTTGTGATGAAACATACCTTCATTAGAAATCAAAAATTTCAGTGGGTTTTCGATATCCATTTGAGTCTATTTTTGGATACGTCGTTCCAACTACTTAATAAAACTGATATGGAGATTTTGGTATTATTTTGAGGAATTTAGAGGTGGTTATGGTCTTTTTATTGATTCTAAGCGTAGGTGGAAATTTCAGGTTTTCATCTAGTTTCTTCCCTCCGTTTGAGCCAAATTTAAAATATTTGTTGGTTTTCAAGGTCAATTCGACTGGAATCTTTGATGTGTTATTCTTAGCGATGTTTAGGACTATCTTGTCTTATTTGTTAGATTTGTAAGGATTTAATCTTGAATTATGGCATGTTTAACTAGTTGCTAACTTTCTTGAAATTAATGATTCTATGTGGAAGCATGCTCTATATATATGTATCTATATCTATTATGCCCTATTGGCTGAGCCTTACGTAGCCTTGTGGTTGAACCAAGGGAGTCATGCCCCTTGGGAATGTTTAGTTGCATAAATGGCCGACGGTGTGTCTTAATTAAATATTGTTTGAATGTTTAGATTATATGGTCGATTGTGTGCATTATCTAAGTGTTTGGTTTGATGGTTAACCTTGTGGAGGTGTGTTGGCTATGTTGTGCCCTTGTTGTCTTAGCCCTCTTCTACGCTTATATTATGTTTACCCTTTTGGCAAGCTTTATGTTGTGCCTAACCTTATATGTTGATATGACATATTGATGCATGTTTGCGTTTTTATATGTGCTTGATGATTCATGCATTTGGTTGCATTAGAAGTATAAGGTTAGGACGTAGACGAATAAGTATTTCGCGGATCCGTGCGACTTGGGTACGTCGGATCTAGCCCTAGGGCCGGGCTTGGGTAGATTGTGGTTTAGGACGCGATTGTTGTCTTTGATCGATTCTGTTATCTGTCGGGAAATATTTATAGTTGAAATTGAATATTGCATTGCTTGAGGCGTAGAGGTCGTGTCGGTTCTCCTGACTTAAGTGCTTAGGGTGTGCATGTCCCCGATGTCACTTACTTGTGTCCCTATATGAGGGGTGGATAGACGATGAGGGTTGGTGGTGAGTGCAATGGCGATATGTGAACCCTGTGTCTGTACCTATAGCGGATCGTCCCCCTTGTTTCGCCGTTGGGTGAAGGTGGTGTAGCCCTCGAGGAATCGGTAAGGCCGGTGTAGGCCTCGGGTCACTCCTTATACTTAGGCGGAGGAAGACACAGTTGTGTTTGCCCCTCCTTTGTGTGCGTCGTAGAGTAGATCCCTATTGAGCTTTGATGCTCATTCTATCCGGGCTACGTTTGCAGGTACAGGCGCAGTCCCCCCCCCTTCCCCTTTTCAGGTGATTACGACCTTGGAGGTGCTATTTCTTCTAGTGGTGCGTGAGCTCGAGTAGTGGTCTCATCATCTCACATTCTTTTATTTACAGCTTTATTTATAATTCCAAATCTTGGTGTATAAATTGTCGAATTCGACGAAGGATTTATATGAAGGCCCAATTGTTGTACTTGAAAGAGTGTATATCATTATTTAATGTAAATTGAGGATTGTAATAGTTCATTCTTTATATTCTGCCTTTGTGATTAAATTATTTAAATTAGCTGTGAAAATTGTAAATTATTCATCACAGGTTTGATTGTAATCTAAGTTTTCTCATGTCCCGGTTTGGATGGGTTTTCGAGATCAGGGCATGACAATGACATGGAGCAAGGTTTTTTAATCATATGGATGCCTGTGTAAAGAGTTTGATGAGGTGATTTTAGGGGAGCTTAAGCTATCCAGGTGGCTATACAAGAAGCTGTTAGTCGTGGATTTACATCCCTGATTGTTGAGAGTGATTCCTCCGTACGGGTCAGGCGTTGGCTCTGCTTCAGGAGATTTGGTGGGCGGCGGGACTTATCAATGGAAGATTCCCAGGTACGAGTTAGGTGTTGGCTATGCTTCAGGAGATGTGGTGGGCAACGGGACATCTATGGAATTGGTGTGTTTAGTTGATCCCCAGGGAACATAACCGGCAGGCGGATTCTGTTGCTGTTAGGGCTAGAATAAATGGGATTACCGGCCATCCTAGTGCTGGGATAGACCGAGAAGTGGATGGTCGTGATTAACTTTACATAATCACCTAGCCTTTGAGTTTATCCTTTAAAAAAAAGGAAAAAAAAAGTCCCAGGATATTGTTGTTCTAAGGGCATTTGCCCACCTTAAACATGAGCAAAGGCTCAACTAAATTAAAATTGGACTGATCAAGTAATATAATCATAGCCATCTGACTTGACGAAACACCTAAAGTCGGAGTCCAGTATACATACTTATTTAGATTGATCAAGAGTGATGAATACATGTTTTAAGCGACAACAGTTTTGACTTAGTCGTATCAAGCAACTATGTTCAAACAGATGCTCTGGCTTGCAAGCAACTGATTGCTGAATTGGGACGCGCCCATGTCCGATGCATTAATATAGGATAGTGTTAGCTTTGAAATATAACCGTTGACTGGTCTAGGTTCAAATAGACTAACAACTCAAAATTAGAGATCATGATAAGGTTCAATTCCTTCAAACTAAGTTCGAAAAGAGGTGTCAAGTTAATTGAAAGTTAAAATTTAAACCTAATTTATGGTCTAATAAAAGGATAATTATAAAGTTATTCTATAATAAACCTAAATTAATACTAAGTTAATCTACTAGAAATTATAAATCTATCTAAAATATAAAATTAAATCTAGAAAACAATAAATGTCATCATAAAGGTAATTAAATCCCTAGAAAAGTAAATATAAATCTACTGTGAAGAACTAATCTACTTAAAAGTTCATAAAATCCTCTAAAAACCATATGCAACAATTTAACTTCAACTAAATTATGAAAAGAAGTAAAGAAAATTAGGAAATAACAGAACGTTTCCATTAATTATGAACTTACAGAAACAATAGCAAAACAAGGAAACATCATCAAACTCAAGCACGCATGCTCTTTGATCAAGTTGTGTGAGAGAGAGAGTACAGTGGTGAAAATAAGGCTATTTATATCTCAGTTATATAACTACTTGGTAACCCCCACTAAGCATGATCTTTCACTTTTAAATCTTGATCAGCCACGTGGCCCTTGATGTTTCCGTTGGTTTCTCCATGTCATGATTTGATCGATCATAGTTACTCCTGGCCGACGAGTTCACTTTTGATATGATGCACCTTCTCCAGGGCTTTCGTACCTGGTCTCTTGCTTGGTCTCGACTCCTCCTTAGCCAAAGCTATGGCTAGGCCGAGAGATACCTTTAAGGTTATAGGAGAAGTACCTTAGGTATTCGACGAGAAAGGCTCAAACAGGAGGAGAGAGACGGATGAAGAAAAGGATTGCCTCGCGGCTTCCTCTATGGTTGGCCGGCAATCCTTGGGGGATCCAAGCCTTGGGGAACGTGGCAGCGGATGAAGAGGTGGTGGAGGGAAGCACGACAGCCCAGGGGAGGTCGGGGACTTGGAGTTGGATGGCGGAGGCGTGGACGACAGCGGCTTACGGTGGTGATCGACGGGTGGAGAAAGGAGGCCGGCGGTAGGAGAGAAGGTGGAGGTGGCTGGTGGAGTTGGTGGAATTAGGGTTACAGCTATTCTTAGGATTATTCTAGTAATAACTCTACTTTATTCATCATAATTCGTCCATAACCTAATACAAATTATAGAGGTCTTTTTATAGAGCCCTTGACATAGTTTTAATAAGACTAGACAACATTCTTGCTTAAATCAGCAAGTAATAAGACTCTTTCTAATATAGTTCAGATTTAACTCAAACTTCCTAATAACTGTACAGAGATAAGAAACTAATAAAGCAAGTGATAACTGAACTCAAACTAGGAAACTAACTCAATCAAGATAACTACTAACTAGGAAATCAACTAAGTAAGCAAACCAGCTAGGGAATAGGAATCCCTAAGACCGACTTGGCTTAACCCGCTCCAAGGGGACCTAGTCCCACCCGGCCTTGACCATGGGTCCATGCTTGGGCGTGGGCTTGGTCTTAGCTGCGTCAGCTAGGGCTTGGCTTGTTCCAATCCTTCCTTGGGCGTGGGTCCGGCTGGTCCGGGTCAAGTGAGTTTGACCTCGTATCAACTTTCTTTCATGTCGTGATCTGGACGACAAGAGTGCATGATTGTGTTTTGATCGATGGCTTCTTCGCCTGCTCCTTGGTCGACGACTTCCTTGTTTGCTCTTTTTTGATCGATGCCCTTTCCGTATAAGGGGTATAAGGGGTTTGGTCGTCCAATTGGATTGGGCGATAGATTGATTGACCATCGGTCTTATTATATCCACGTGTCGGTCAGTTATTGGTTAGCTATAAAATTGGCTAACATTTTTCCCCCATGCGGTGATCGAGGAAATGTTCATGAGTGACGAGGTGGCCATATCTGACGCGATTTGACCGTTTTGCTTGTTTTTAAGAATTAAACTATTACTATTCTTTGGGAATCCGTACCGTCGCATTACTTTTTCTTCCCTATGCGTATCTTTTCGGATACCGTATTTAATGCGACAGAAGTTCTTTATTTAAGCCACATTCCTTGGCTTATAAGGAACTTTTACTGCTGCGTCTTCTTCCGTTTGCTTGGGTTTTTATTTCTCCACCTACCATTGCGGCGGTGTCTAAGTTCTCTTCTCTTTCCTTCAGTAAATCTCATCGACCAACATGGTTCATGAGGTTAAAGCCGATGATTCCGTACAGAAGGAAGCAAATACTGCTTTCGCAGAGTTTAATGAGTCCATGAGATCCGATGGGGTGCGGAGCGGATACATTGCCCAGTATGGTCCTGCTGATTCCAAGTAATTTGTTCTTGGTCCTTATTTTATTCATGAGAACATTCCTTCCATTGATAATGAAGCCATGTCTATTGTTTATCCCTTCCCTCTTTCTGGCGACTTGCCCCTTTCTCAACAATTAAATCTCTCCGTGCTTTCCTCTAAAAGTCCTATTTCCCCGTGGCCCTTGACCGATGATAAATTCATCGAGTGGCACAGTAGGATGATTAACAATCCTAAGTCAAAAAATATTTTTACTCATGCTGGTATATTGAACTTCTTGGACTTGAGCACTAGGATCCCTAACCAAGAACCTAGTTTACTCTTCTCGTCGTATCTCTTTTGGTCAACGGAATACAACAAGTTTGTTTTTCCTTTGGGTACTCTTAGCATTACATTGTTAGATATTTGTCTTTTGACCGGTCTCTCTCCTCTTGGCGCACTGGTATCGGTCAATATGAAGTTACCTCAAGATCATGACATGGTGTTCAACACCGATAAGAACTACGGTGTGTTCATCAATGCCTATGCAAAGCTGAAGGAGACCGATGACCCTCCAAACTCCCGTGAACGTTTAGCTTTTATTTATTACAGGCTGTGTAAATTCGTTCTTTGTCTTCCAGCCAAGAAACCTATCAAGGGCTATATTAAACTTGCCCAAGAAATTGTCGCTGATAAACAAGTTCTTTCCCTTTCTTCCTTTATTTTGTCGGGCATTTACAGAGGTGTTTACCTTACTCTCGAGCAATTGAGAGAAGGTTTTGGCCTGGATCGTCCAATTATGGCTTAGAGCCTATTTTCCTGGACTCCATATGCCACCATCATCATCATTGGCCAGGACTTAAGGCCATTTGTATCTTTTTTCATCGTTTCATTTTTTGACCGAAATGCCCTTGAAGCAGGAAAGATGTTTATGTTTTGGATCCTCACACCCATGAAGGTGTAAAATGACCAAAATGCCCTTTTGGCCTTGTTTTTCATGTAGTGTCCGTGTATATTTTGGATGGATGTACTCCTAAGGTGGATGGGACCTTGAAGGATTGATATGTGTGAGTTTGTATGTTCATTTTGAGTCATTACCCCTGGAGGCTGAAAATGACCGAAATGCCATTTTGAAGAAAAGATGGTTTTAGACTTGCATGTTTATATAGGAGGCCATAAAAACCATCTAAGGACTATTGAAAGAGTTGCAGAATGTCTGAATATGTCTATTTCATCGGAATTCACAAAATACCCTTGGGGTGACAATTACCAAAATACCCTTTGCTTTCCTGGTACCCAAGACAACGTGTGTAGAGTACTTTAAATATGTTTTAAATTTAATTGGGCATGTTTGAATGTTTTCAAGCCTTTGCAAAAGATCTAAGGCATGAGCATATGTGACAAGGGCAAATTCATAAATATTATGAATTTAAGCCTTAGTTAAAATCGGTGTCAACAATAGGCCCCAAGTTATTAAAGATCGGAATTAATCCAAACCTTCCAATTTTCACGTCTACAGTATTTTGGATCGATCCATAGTAAGCTTGGATCGATCCACTGTCCAAAGCAAAAAACAAGTCTATGTTAAGACCTTCCGGGTCGATCCAGGCAAGTCTAGATCGATCCAACTTCAGTTTGGATCGATCCAGGGATGGATCCAGAGAGAGCTTGGAGCGATCCCAAGTGTACCTCATCCCATAAGTGGGAAAAGGAGCTAATAGTCAACAAATCTCCACCTTGGTGAAATTTTCAGGCATCAAATATGTAGCCTCTTCATCAGCAAAGCTTCAAAGTAGATAAGTGCCAGCCGCCTACAAATTGCGTTCGAAGACGCCAAATCTGAAGGTAATCAAACATGCAAAATTTTGGCCAATTCCAAACAATGTTGAAACTTGACCCCAGTAACCACTTTGGTTAACATATCTGCAGTCCCAATCTTCTGAAGAAGAATATCTCCTTCATCGAAAATCTCACGAACAAAATGAAATCGGACGTCGATGTGCTTCATTTTTGAATGATGAACTTGGTTCTTTGCTAAATGTATTGCACTTTTACTATCACAATAGACAACAACTTGCTGCTGAGAAATTCCCAAGTCCTCAATCAATTCATGTAACCAAATAGCCTCTTTAATGGCTTCTGTCACTGCCATGTACTCTGCCTCCGTAGTAGACAAAGCAACTGTAGCTGCAATGTCGACCTCCAACTCATTAGCCCTCTAGCAAGAGTAAAAATATACCATGTAGTTGACCTGCGCTTATCCAAATCATCAGCATAATCTGAGTTCACATATCCAACTATATGGCAATCCGGCTGATCATCACATCCAAACATCAAACCAACATCCACAGTACCTGAGATATACCGTAAGCTCCATTTCATTGCCTGCCAATGCTTTTTCCCTGGATCATGCATGTACCTGCTTACCATACTAACTTCCTATGAAATATCTAGCCTTGTACACACTAGAGCGTACATTAAGCTTCCAACTCGAGCCTTGATGTCGAACCCTTCCTATACAAAGTCTGGGATCACATTTCCAGGTTTCGGACTGTTCACTTGACTCATGTCCCCTGGGGTGAGAACTCCGAAGTCGACACACTGGCTCAACTGGGATCAAGTCGAGAAGTTGAAGTTACTCTAACCTCCTCCAAAGTGTCAGCAAACTTTACGTCGAAGGCTGACTGGAGAGAGCCATTCATTGAATATCTCACAAGTCCATCCCAGGCTTGGGGGGGCAAAAGATGTAAGACAGAGGGCATCCAAATATCTCTTACTTCAAGCTGAACTATACAACAAATCTTTCGAGGGACCTCTCCTCCGATGTCTAAACATGGACGATGCTCTCCGGGCATTAGGGGAAGTTCATAACGGCATGTGTGGATCCCATCAGGCTGGGGTCAAAATGGCCTGGCTACTTAAATCACATGGGTTCTACTGGCCCGACATGACCAATGATGCCATAAATTATGCAAAAGGATGTACAATGTGTCAGAAATATGGGAAGATATCAAGCGTCCCAACATCCGAGCTACACTTGGTGGTAAAACCATGACCATTTCAGGGATGTGCTATGGATGTTATGGGTCCCATTGATCCGATCTCGAGCAAGGGATACATCCTTGCCTCCACCGACTACTTCACAAAATGGGTAGAGGCAATCCCAGTCAGGAAGTAACTCAAGCGATTGCAATCAAGTTTATTAGACAGCAAATCATTTTTTGTTTTAGACTACATGAGTTTATCACCGTCGATTTTGCCACTAGCTTCAACGGGCAAGAGATGCAATGGTTTGCAAAAGAATGGCGCTTTGAGATAGTAAATTCAACCCCCTATTATGCCCAGGAAAATGGACAAGCCGAGTCAACAAACAAAATCATAAAATATAATGTATAGAAGATGATTGACACTAATGGAAATCCGAGGAGATGACAAGAAATCCTAGGCGACACATTATGGGCGTACCGCACATCTCGACAAGAAAGCACATGAACAACTCCTTACGAATTAGTCTATGGACACGATGTCATGTCCCTTGTTGAAGTCCAAGTCGGATCTATGAGAATAGAGCACCAAGCTCACCTAAGTCCGACACAATACGAAGAGGCAATTCTTGGAGATCTCGACTCACTTGAGGGGGTCCGGGTATGAGCCTTGAATCAGATCGAAGCCCAGAAAAGAAAAGTCGCCCGACCTTATAATAAGCGATTTTGAGGTTGAAACTTTAACACTAGAGACTTAATTTGGAAAGTAATCATACCTTTGAAAACCAAGGATCCAGACTTAGGCAAATGGAGTCCTAATTGGGAAGGACCTTTCCGAATCTGAGATGACCTTTGTAGGAACGCATACCGACTGCAAAGTCTTGATGGTGTTGCCCACCAGCATACAATCAATGGCAAATTCCTAAAAAAATATGTACAATCTATTTGGGAAACAAACAAAGAAATACTTACACAAAAATTCCCAGAACTTTGGAAGAATTTCTTAAGGTCTACACTAAACAAGGGAGCTAATGCATAACAAATGTTTAAGTTGGAGGTCGAACCTCACTTACTATGAGTACCCGTTACTCTAATCTGGCTCGACCGCGTAGGTCAGGGGTCGTTTCCTGTTGGTCAGTTTCCGCGTTGGGTGCGATCAGTCGATCGCCTTGTTGAATTTGGACCATAAGGGTAATTTCATAAATTATGCATTGTCGGTCGATTTTACACCCGCGTAGTGCACACACGACCCCATGAATGATGAATGTGTTTGTTAGAACTTTAGGTGAGCTTGGGATTGGAAGATCCAAGCTCGGGTGCGAAAGCTTGTCTTTAGGACAACTTTTCGCCCAGGGGTCGTTTCAAGTTGGTCAGTTTTTGCGTTGGGTGCGATCAGTCGATCGCCTTGTTGAATTTGGACCCTAATGGCAATTTGATAAATTATGCATTGTCGGTCGATTTTACACCCGTGTAGTGCACACACGGCCCCATGAATGATGAATGTGTTTGTTAGAACTTTAGGTGAGCTTGGGATTGGAAGATCCAAGCTCGGGTGTGAAAGCTTGTCTTTAGGACAGCTTTCCGCCCAGGAGCGATCGGTCGCTCCAAGGTGTCAGCGATCGGACTCGAGGGCATCGACGCTGAGGTGTCAGCGAACCGACCTAATCCAACCGATCGCTGCTTTAAGCGATCGATCAGACACGGGTGCTATAAATGCTCGCGAACTCCCATGTTTTCTTCTTTCTCCCTTCTTCTCTGCACCGCCGCTAGGGTTTCATGAGAGAGGGTGTTCCAGTCTCTTGGAGGCGTCGCCAGCAAGGGGAGGAGCTGATCCAAGCCTTCATAGCAAGGATTAATCATGGATTAATCAAGGACTAGCGTTTTGAGGTAGGATTCTTAACCTAAACATTTGTTTAGGTGTTCTAGGTTGTTTGATTCATTGTTCTCTTGTTGTCTTTGTGTTAGATGATGCTCATAGGTATGATTAGTAACTGATTGAAGTTTCACTGGGTTTTAGTTGGATTTAATCTGGATTTCATCATCTTTTTCTTTTCTAATTTCCGGATTTTTATTTTTATTTTTATTTGAATAGTTGTGTTCTAGCTTAAATACAGGCTCATACGTGCATAATCTCAGTTGATCTTTAACATGAAAGTTGTAGATCTTTGAGTCTACTTTCAAAGAAAATTAGTTTCATATTTGTATGATTTATGTATGAGTTTTGGTGAATTAATTTTTGGACTGTGTTGAAACAGAGCAATGAGTTAAATGTGTGAAATTAAGTGGGAAATTAATATCCAATTGATTTGATTCTCGCATATGTTGATCCCAGTGACCTTTAGGACTGATCTGGAAGTTTTGGTTTTAATCCGAGGAATATTTGAAGGAATTATGAGTTGTTTATCAAATCTGATTTTAAACCGAAATTATAGGTTTTCAACAAATTCCTTTTTCCCGTTTAATCCAATTTTTGGATATGTGATTCGGGGTATGTCGATAAGTAGGCAAATCAAGTTTAATGTCAATTGCATTTAGGATTGCACTAGCAGAGCAGAGGGAGTTGAGGACACAGCTGGACGACTTGATCGGTAGAGGTCTCATTCGTCCTAGCACGTGAACTTGGAGAGCTCCTGTGTTATTTGCAAAGAAGGAAGGTATTTTTTGTCTTTGCATGGACTACAGGAAGCTGAATAGCGTGACGGTGAAGAAGTATCCTATGCTTAAGATAGATGACTTGTTCGACCAGCTTCGGGGATCGTCAGTCTTTTCGAAGATCCATCTCCGTATAGGCTACCACCTGTTGAGGATCCGGGATTGCGACATCCCGTAGACAACAATTCGTATGAGGTATGAGCTATATGAGTTCGCAGTGAAGCCGTTTGGCCTGACGAACACACCAGCAACATTCATGGATCTGATACAAAGGATCTTCTGACCTTATCTGGATCAGTTCTTTGTGGTGTTCGTCGACGACATCCTGATCTACTCACGCCTGGAGGATGAGCACGAGCAGCATTCGAGGACAGTGTTGCAGTTACTAAGGGAGCATAGGTTGTATGCTAAGGCCTCCAAGTGCGAGTTTTGGCTCCCAGGAGTGAAGTTTTTGGGGCATGTGGTGTCAGCGGCAGGCATTTCAATTGATCCAGCCAAGATTGAGGCAATGTTGCAGTGGTAGAGACAGAAGACAATGTTCGAGGTCCGCAGTTTCCTCGGTTTGGCGAGATATTATAGGAAGCTCGTGAGGGACTTCTCCAGAGTTGCAGGGCCATTGACCAGATTGACTCAGAAGACGGTCCCATTTGTTTGGGACGATGCTTGTGAACGGGCCTTCGTAGAGTTGAGGACTAGGCTGACGAGTGCACTGATCATGATAGTTTCCGTGCGAGGCGTCGGCTACAATGCCTTCTGTGACGCCAGTGGTGAGGGTCTAGGTTTTGTGCTAATGCAGGAGGGCCATGTGGTGGCCTATGGTTCCAGACAGCTCAAGACCCATGATTTAGAGCTGGCAGCAGTTGTCTTTGCTCTAAAGACATATCGCCACTACCTCTACGACGAGCGGTTCTAGGTGTACTCAGATTATAAGAGTTTGAAGCACGTTTTCACCCAGCGTGACCTCAACCTCAAGCAGCGCCGATGGATGGAGCTACTAGAGGACTAGGACTTCCAGTTGCATTACCATCCTGGTAAAGCAAATGTCATAGCATATGCTCTTAGCAGGTAGGCTAGGGACAGTAGAGTGACTTTGGCAGCGATGTCGGCTTGACATTGGCAGATGATTGAGACAGTTAGTCAGTTCGGGCTCGACTTCAAGGACCAAGCGTCATGCGCCTTCTTGTATGTTGTTCGCAGCACCCCAGTTCTTCGGTGAGAGTGATAGAGGCACGGAGCAGAGATTCGGAGCTCATGGAGATCCGTGCTACGATCGGCATCGAGCACATGATTGTGGGTTGGACAGTGTTAGTAGGTGGCGGCGGTCTACACTTCAGAGGTAGTACTGTTGCAGTTCCAACGGACCCCGTGTTGCGAGAGGAGATCCTTCGCGAGTTTCACTACTCCAGTTTCACAGTTCATCCCGGGAGCACCAAGATGTAACATGATCTACGCCGACGATTTTGGTGATGGGCAATGAAGAGATCTGTCACAGAGTTCGTTTCCAGATGCCTCACCTGTCAGAAGGTGAAGCCAGAGCATAGACGGACGCCAGGTTTACTACAGCCACTTCTAGTGCCAAAGTGAAAGTGAGAGCACATAGCGATGGACTTCTTCTCCGGGCTACCCAGGACACTTAGGGGGAATGATGCGATTTGGATCATCATTGATAGATTGACCAAATCAGCTCATTTTCTCCCCATGAGGACAACATACACAGTGTTAAGGCTAAGCCAGAGGTACATCGACGAGGTGGTCAGACTGCACGACATCCTGGTGTCGATAGTGTCAGACAGAGATACCATATTCACCGGCAGATTCTGGAGCAGCTTCCAAGGTTCCTTGGGGATGTCGTTGACATTCAGCGCAACATTCCACCCTCAGACGGACGGACAGTCAGAGCGGAAGATTCAGATCTTGGAGGACATGCTCAGAGCATGTGTGTTAGATGTTGGAGGTACTTAGGAGCAGCACGTAACACTAGTTGAGTTTGCCTACAACAACAACTATCATGCCAGGTTGGGTTTTGCACCCTTCGAGGTGTTGTACGGCAGACCGTGTCGCTCACCAGTGTCTTGGACAGAGGTTGGCGAGGCGTCTCTTACAAGTCCAGACATCATCATGCAGTCGTCAGAGCGGTTGGCTCAGATGAGACAGAAAATCCTAACAGCGCATAGTAGGCAGAAGAGCTATGCAGACCACAGGCGACGACCGTTAGAGTTCGCAGTTGGCGACAGAGTGTTGCTGAAGGTCTCCCCGTGCAAAGGATCATTCAAGTTTGGTAGCAAGGGCAAGTTAGCACTGTGGTTCACGGTCCCTTTCGAGGTTGTTAGATACGTTGGAGCAGTCGCCTACCAGTTGGCTCTACCCTAACTTATATAGAGCAGCCAGTACATATTTGATCAAACTCGACGACATCGAGGTAGAGCAGGATGCCACTTATAAAGACCAGCCAGTACATATTTTGGACAGACAGGATCATCTGTTGAGAGGCAGATCGATACCATTAATGATGGTTAGATGGAGGCATGGCAGTACAGAGAGCCTGACTTGGGAGCGAGAGGATGGCATGCATCGGGAGTTTCCACGACCGTTCATTCTAGCACGTAGTTTCCTTCTCATGGGCACTGGTGCCCCTAGGAGTAGCTTGTAGCTTGTTTGTGCAGGTAGGCCTAGTTGGTTCTTCTCTTTCCGACACTACCCTTAATCGAATTTTGGGATAAAATTATTTCAAAGATGATAGGTTGTGAGGACCCGTTCCTCTAAAATGGCTTGATCTCGTAGGTCGAGGGCCGTTTTGTCGCGCCCCGACCCACAGAGCGCACCCGGGCCGGGACCGCGAGGGGAAAACCACCTACAACTACTAGCCTCAACTGGCGGAAACAGTTGAGACTACAAGACAGCTGGCGGAAACAGCTGCCAAGAGGCACAAGCGGAAGCAAGCTAAACAACAACTATTAACATTTATTACAAACAGTAATAAAAGAGTTAACAGGGTTTAGAACAACAAGCTACAAGGGATCACAGTCCCCAAAAAGAAGCCACACCACCCACCGGGGTCTCCGCGAACGCACAGACGAACCCATCCTGACCCTCAGACATGGTCAGGATCCGGAGCGCTGCCACGAGACGACCGAGGGGGTAACACTGGGACAGAGCGGCCACCTGCACCTGCAACAAACACAGTCCAGGTAGGCATGAGCAACAGCTCAGCAGGGTCCTACTCTACAACTCCCACACACAAGGGTAAAGCAACCGGACGCCCTCTGATGCCAAGTACCGAGGCTTGCCAAGGATCCCACAATCCCATCAATAACCCGAAGGGTTCCTGTCCTAGGTGCGTATCTCCGATAACGCCACTGCTCAGGGGTGGGCAACTCCGACATTCCCTGACACAGGGTGGACACGACGCAACCAGTAGGACACCTTCTCCAAGCGGGATCTCCGCACTTGGCGGAACAACCGAAGTTAAGACTACCATCACTCGGTATTCAAAGCAACAGAGTCAACACAGACCCAACCTACCCTAGCATGCCTAATGCACAGGAAAATAGGGCAGGATAAATATGATAAAGCTGTAAACAACCAACATAGCAAGGGCACACCTTCGGTCCATTTATACTAAACACTCCCGATGGTCATGACTCCCTCGGTTCAACCACAAAGCGGTAAGGGCATACAGTCAGCCCATTTATTCTACACACCCCGAGAGACATCACTCTCTCGGTTCAACCACAAAGCGGTAAGCATTTATGCATGATCCATAGCAGGACAAGCCCCGAGGGCAAAACCGTAAAACCCACTTGCATGCGAAGCCCCGCGGGCAAAACAGCATTTAAACAAGTAAAAACCCTCCCTGCACTGAAGGAGATCGATCTCCAATAGCAGCGAGATCGATCTTCCTCGAGGCGAGGAGCACCAGTCCAGGTCACCCCCACGAGATCGATCTCCACCCATATGAAGATCGATCTTGTAGGTGACGTTGACGCAAACTGCACAGGCACCAGCCGCCAAGAGATCGATCTTCCTCCCAGGGAGATCGCTCTCGCTCGGGCGGGCTGGGCCACCCCAAAACAAGATCAATCTCATCCCATGAGATCGATCATGCTTGGGTTCTCCGGCGGCCGGACGGCGAGGAAACACCGCCGGAAACCACCACCATACCTCACCAAACTAGGTGGGCTGGTAGAACTCAGTGCCACGAAGCTACTCATGGCTTCAAAACCGAAAAACACCAACTCCACAAGGAGATCCGTCAAGATCAAAAACCGGATTCAAAACCCTCAAACAAGCCGGAGTCTTAGAGGAAGAACCCTACCTCTTCAACGCAGCTTCGATCCACAAGTCCTACCGCAGGACCTTCCTCGCCTTGCCACGAACCCAACGAGCCTTCAAGCTCCCGGAGAGGTGGCCGGAGGAGGAAGAACGGTGAGCGAAAGCTCTCAGCCGGAACAGGGGAAAGCAGAGCCGCGAGGAAGAAGAAGAGAAGAAGGAGAAGAAAGGAAGGAGGAGGGGAAGGGTTAAGGCCGGGGGAAAGCCGGCGAAGGCGGGGAAAAGCTGGGGGAGGGGAGGGCAAGTCTTCCCTCCCCTGACAGGGGAAGCGACGGCCATCGCCGTGGCCGTCCTTCGACACCACCACCAACGACTTCCAGGCACAGAGAGATCGATCTTCATGACCATGGAGATCGATCTCCCCTACCCAGAACGGCGACCACTAGGCACAGAGAGATCGATCTTCATCCCCATGGAGATCGATCTCCCTTGCCCAAAACGGAAACCTTGGGCTGAGACACAAGCCCAAGCACAGGACTACCGAACCAGGGTCCACCTAACCTTTCTAACAACACAAGCACCAAACAAGGTCTGTGTGTGCAAACCCAGTGTGAAACAACCGCCCAGGCGCAATTTCCCAAATTGGCCTTGGGGTAAACAGCAAGCCACAGGGATGGAGGGGCAGGTCCTCACACGTTTCCTGTTGGTATATTTCCGCGTCGAGTGCGATCGGTCGATCGCCTTGTTGATTTTGGAGTCCAAGGGCAATTTGATAAATTACGTCTTGTTAGTTGGTATCACACCCGCATAGTGTACACACGGCCCCATGAATGATGAATGTGCTTGTTAGAACCCTAGGTGACCTTGGGATTGGAAGATCCGAGCTCGGGCGCGAAAGCTTGTCTTTATGACAACTTTCCGCCAAGGAGTGATCGGTCGCTCCAAGGACGGATCGATTGGACTCGAGGGCACCGACGCTGAGGTGTTAGCGAACCGACCTAGTCAGACCGATCGCTACTTTAAGCAATCGATCGGACACGGGTGCTATTAATGCCCACGAACTCCCATGTTTTCTTCTTTCTCTTTCTTCTCTTCACCGTCGCTTGGGTTTTGTGAGAGAGGGTGTTCCAGTAGCTTGGAGGCGTCGCCAGCAAGGGGATTAGCGTTTTGAGGTAGGATTTTTAACCTAAACCTTTGTTTAGATGTTCTAGGTTAATTAATTCATTGTTCTCTTGTTGTCTTTGTGTTAGATGATGCTCTTAGGTATGCTTAGTAACTGATTAAAGTTTCATTTGGTTTTAATTGGATTTAATCCCGATTTCATCATCTTTTTCTTGTCTAATTTCCAGATTTCTGTTTTATTTGAACAGTCGTGTTTTAGCTTAAATACAGGCTCCTACATGCATCATCTAAGTTGGTCTTGAACATAAAAGTTATAGATCTCTGAGTCTAATTTCAAACCGAATTTGTTACATATTTTTATGATTTATGTGAGAGTTTTTCTGAATTAATTTATGGACTGTGTTGAAACGGGGCAATTAGATAAATGTGTGAAATTAAGTGGGAGATTGATATCCAATTGATTTTATTCTTGCATATATTGATAACCGTGACCTTTAGGAGTGATCTGGAAGTTTTGGTTTTAATCTGAGGAATTTTTGAAGGAATTATGAGTCGTTTATCAAACCTTTTTCCCGTTTGATCCAATTTTTAGATATGTGATTCGAGGTATGTCGATGAGTAGGCACATCAAGTTTCATGTCAATTAGATGAATAAATTTAAAGTTATCATTAATATATATATATATATATATATATATATAGGCCATATGTGTGGCCCATCCCTATGTAAGGCTTGTGGTTGAACTAAGGGAATCATGCCCCTTGGGATGTGTAGAATAAATGGACCGAAAGTGTGTCCTAGTCTTTATGTAAATCATAATTGCTTGTTGTCATTATCTGTTTGGCCGGGGGTGTGCCCCGTTGTAGAATTTTGGTTGACGGCCAGTGTATGCCATCATAATATGAAAGTTAGATTGAATGCTATACTTAACTGTTTGGTTAGCCTCGTGGAGGCTTCTAAGCCTGTTGCGCCTATTCATTCTATTTGCTTAGATCTTTGCTATGTTTACCCGTTCGGTGAGCTGTAAACTATACTTAAACCTGTATTTTATTTGGCATATTGTTGCATGCTCATATTTGTGTATTTGTGCCTGAACATTGAATGCATTTTCTCGCATTAGAAGCATAAAGATTAGGGCGTGAGCGATGGGTTGATCGTCGATCCTAGGGCTCGGGTAGCTCGGATCTAGCCGTAGAACCGAGGCTGGGTAGCAAGATCTAGGGCGTGAATTGTTGTTTTAATCTTATATTATCGACATTGATGTATAATTGGCTACAATTACTCTAATTGAGGTGTAGAAGTCATCCTAGGATTTCGGTCTCAATTTCAGTGTCAGAGGAAGTTACGTACCACCCTGGGTCCTACGCTCTGTTGTTTCAGCGCTGGAGCACTTGGTTGTAGAGAGGGATGACTGTTGACAGTGGAGGTCACAAAGAGCGAACCCTGTTGATAGTGGAGGTCACAAAGAGCGTACCCTGCGGGCTCTGTCCAAGATCCACCCGAGAGGCCCCACCCGAGACAATATTGTCCACTTTTGGCTCACCATAGAAATCTGGGAAAACTTTCCAATGGGTCACTCATCACGGGACCGCTCCAAGGCAAGCATGCTTAACCTTGGAGTTTTCTGACGAATCACTGCCATCACGGCTTTAAAACACGTTGTGTCTTATAAGGGTTACTAATATACTTATTATGTACGTGGGGTTGCTTACCCGATTACCTGGTTCAGCCACATGCCCTCCAGGCGAACACTGACACCCAGTACCCCAGGTCTCACAACCCAACCCCCTTAGAAGCCCAGCGTCTTCGCTGGCACAATCCGGCTAACAGACCTACAACCTGCTATGATACCAACTGTAATGGACCCCGCCGTCCGGGGCCGCTCAAGGCCTGCAGGCACCATCCAGGATCCACCCGAGGGCCCCACCCGACACAATATTATCTACTTTTGGCTCACCATAGAAATTTGGGAAAACATCCAGTGGGTCACCCATCCCGAGACCGCTCCAAGGCAAGCACGCTTGATGTTAAGTTACTAATTATTCATAATTAAATCCCCTAAATTACCTCTAACTTAGGCCTAGAGTAGGTGTATTTGATATCCTATTATTTGATTTCAGGTTTAAGTAGGATTTGAGAAGAAATACAAGAAATTCGGCCAAAAATCATTAAATTCTGCAAAAAGACTGCTTCGTCGACTGTTTGGAAATAAATCACCATAAATTCTACAAAACTCCAAATATTCTGAAATTCTAGGAGATGCAAGAAGACTTCAAGAGCTACAACTTTCATGTTGAAGACTTTATGAGATTCTATGAAGGCTAAAATTTGATAAAAGCTTAAATGAATTAATGACGTGGCAATTAATGACCCAGTCAGGCCGACTAGAGCGATGGATCGTTCCGATGACGTCATCAACCCAGAATTTAGGAAAATTAGAGTTTAAGTTCAACTATAACTCTTAATTCCGATATTAAGGGTTTCTACTATATAAAGGGGTTATTCCAGCCGAAAATAATCATCTTTTTGACAATCTTTGGAGGAGGAGGAAGAAGACGGAGAGGATGTGGATGGAGACAGCTTCTTATTCCAACCCGATAACTTTCATCCAAAAGATGAGTTGCTAATTATTGTACTTAGGATTATTCATGAAACCCTAGTGTAGTTTTTGTTTTTCTTTAGTTTGATTGTTGTAAACTTCTCGATGCATGATCTCATGAATATAGTTTTAATGTCAATAGAGTTGAAGGAACAGAGTTCCCTTGACGTACTTTCAGTCCTACATGATTTCGGTGATTGATTGTAGAGATTTATGAGATGGTTTTCATGAAGTTATTGGTTTGCCTTTGAGATAAGCTATGCTACGCGAAGATAGGTTGTGCCAAGGTCATTAGGAGTAGTATAATTTAAGGTAATCGTAGGACCAAAGACAATCTATGCCAAGCAAAGATAGGTTATGCCGTAGGAAACATTAACTTTCTTTTAGGGATTCATGTGAGCTTGTAGCCATATGATCCATAATGTTGAAAGAAGGGAACAAGATGATAACTAGAGAAGACTAATAATGAAACTAGGGCGGATTGAGTAATTCCTAAGTAACTACTCCATTGATTCAAATTGATCAACCTTTTATTTCTTTTCTTTATTAGTTTAGATAACTCTATTCTATTTTTGATTATTTTCCTTAGTTTTAGGGTTTTGAGAATTGATTTCAGTTTTCAACGTTTTCCTTGTGGATCGACTCCCGATTTCACCACTAGCCTATGTAGTAGTATTAGTGATTGAATAAGGATATAAATTTAAGATTTGATTGAGGTTAGCAACGTTTTAACGACGACGTTTGTCAGCGATTCCTTGACCTTGGAGTTTTCTAACTGATCACTATCATCACGCCTTTAAAACGCGTTGTGTCTTATAAGGGTTACTAATATACTTATTATCTACGTGGGGTTGCTTACCCAGTTACCTGGTTTGGCCACACGCCCTCCCGGCGAACACCGACACCCAGTACCCCGGGTCTCACACGGTGGACGTAACGCGAGTTTCCCCTAGAGATGAGATGGAATCCGGGACTTTACAGTTCCCTTTCCTTTCAGTGTGACATAAAATAAAATCCTACTGAGCTTTGTTGCTCACTCCTACCTGGGTTGCGTTTTACAGGTGCAGGCGCCAATTTGTCTTCTATAACTCCAGCTGGACTAGCTCTTAGCGGCGCGTCGACTTCCGGAGGCGTCTGAGGTCTCAAAGGGAATCTTGTACTTTGGCAGTTTTGTATATAGATATCCTTTGAGAATTAGATTAAATGTATAATTTTCCTCTTTGAGGATTTCTGATATAGACATGTACTTGATGTTTAATCTGTATAACTTTGATGTTGAATCTATTCGATCATGTTTCCTCTAATGTTGAATTTAGATTTAAGACTGTTAGTAGATTGATCAAATTACGGTTTTGCCATTGGAAATCAAATTGTTCAAATTAACTCTGAAATTTGTAATGTATCGTGACATATTGGAAGTGAATAGTAGTAGGTCCCCACACGTCCCGTTCTGGATGGGTTTTTTGGGTCGGTGCGAGACACTTACAACGTCCCACATCATTTCAAACAGAGTCTACATACATTCCGAGATAACGACATCAGTTGACCTCTTCTGAAGGGATAAAAGCAAAGCTTCAAAACGATGCAAATCTGCATCAACCTTTTCAATATCGGCGTCGAGCGTCACCTCCTAAGTATCCATCAGTCTACAATGCTCTTTCTACAAAGCTCTTCCCGCTTTGATAACTCCTCAGCCAATGTCGCCTCCAGCTCATAGATACGCCGATCTACATCAACCACCTGGGTATGCAAATTTGAAAGGACATTGAATGTCCAAGAGGGGGGGGGGGCGGGGGGGTGAATTGGACACTTTTTCGAAAAACTAGATCAATGGAAAAACTAGGTATGGGTGATCTAATACCTTAAATGCTTCTAAATGAGATGAAAACAAAATAAGGCAAGCATGCAAGAATATATGAAAGGAGAGTAAGAAATATTGCACCGATTTTATAGTGGTTCAACCTAACTCTTGGTCTATGTCCACTTCTCTAAAGATCCTCCTTGAGGTTCCACTACTTGCAAAACCTTTACAAGCTTTTTCTCCAAGCTTTCGGGTGCTTCGTAACCTTATGATCACCCTAAATCACTATTGGATGCCTCACAATGTACTTTTTCACACTTGAAGACGGTTAACAAAGGTTGTAGCTCAAGGGAAATAAGTAGAAACTTTTGCTAAAACTTGCCCAAATGCTCTAAAAAATATCAATAATAGTTGTGGCAAGTTTACAAAATAAGACTACTTATATATGGACAAAACCAGCTCACAAACCAGCTCCAACGGATCCCTATAACTCTCTAACGGCTAGTGTTTTAACTCTACATGTTACTGGCAGTCGATCCATGCATCGTCCGTCACATCGACCGTCAGGTACAAAACAAATGCCTTCTTGAGCCGCGGTCGATCCACTCATCGTCCGCCAAATCGACCGTGAGTCTCTGTTATGAAAAATGCTTCTCAGGGTCGATGCTCCGATCGACCGCTGGTTCTTCAAATCAAGTCATCATAGTCCGCGGTCGACCCGTGCATCGTCTGCCACATCGACCGCCAGCCTACAACATTTAAAAACAATTTCTCTCCAAGCCAACACTTAGCCAAAGTATATAAAACACAAGCAACCTCCACGATTGACCACGGCATCGACTGTGAGGCTCTGTCAAGAAAACACTTCCCATGGTCGATGCCTAGATCGACCGCGAGCCAACAATTTATTTGGCCAACTTTGGTGCATCCACCGTGCGACCTCGCCCGCGGTCTATCCATGCATCGACCGCCTGTACTATAATTTCTCAAATATGAAATTTAAGGCTTCCAATTAAAGGGGAATTTAATATTACGTATATATTTTATCATTTAATATATATTGGCATCATCAAAACAAGGTTAGGATCAACAATCTCCCCCTTTTTGATGATGACAACCTTTTAAATGTATTGATAAAATATTTTGGCTCCCCCTTAATCTATGCATCAATTTCTTTCATAAAATGTGTTCTAAAGTGAATTTTAAAGATTCACACAAGTCATATATCTCTAAAATGATATGAAAAGTTTCATTTAAGATATAATGACAAGATAACTTGGATTTTAACATGTGCACTTCTTTAAAACAAGTACATTTAAGCTTATATGAAGTGATTCATATTGAAATTGAGATCAACAATGTACCTAAGAACATCCAACTACTTTGCACTACAATAACATCATTCAAGATAATCCAACCACTTTGCATTACAAAAACTCTCATTCAACAACTTTCCATTACAAAAACCCCATTACAAAAATTCCATTCAAGCACAAAGTTTTCATTCCAAAAACAAAGTTTTCCAAAGTATACAAAGTACAAAAATGAAAATATAGGGCAATTTCTTTCATCATTCATCACAACTTTTTCTTTCCCCTTTGGCATCATTAAAGAGAAACAAGGAACTTTAGGATCAATCAAGTGGAGGTGTGGAAGAAGCATGTGGAAATTTGTCCTTGATGTAGGTGAAGATGTCTTCAAGTTGCTTGGGCACTTTCTCTTGATTCTCCTTGAGCTTTGTTTTGATTTCATCATGATGTTGGGCTTGATTGACTTCCATCCTTTCCAATCTTGCTTCTAGCTCATCAAGACGTTGTGATGTGGTGCGACGAGCCTGGCTATTGGAGGATTCACCTTGATGTCCTTGAAGCCTAGGTTCACCTTCCACTCCCCCTAAATTTTCCTCGTCATGCTCTCCTTGATTCTCTCCTTCGTCATCACTGCTCATATCATCATGAACAATAAATCCTAAAGCTTGCTTGGTTTTCAACATCCTCTTATAGGTGGATTTACTTAAGGGTTGAGCAAAAGGTCTTCTATCATCAATGGCAAGGTGGCGGGTAAGAGCTTGGAAGATTTTGGTTAGGAGTCCTCCAATTGGTAGGGATTGCCTAGTTGTAAGGTTAAGCATCTCTTTGATAATGATATAGCCTAAGTTTTGAGGCTTCTCCCTAACCATGCATGAAAAGATATAGGCATGAATGGGCTTCAAGTGATCATGGTGGCCAACCTTGGGAAATAAATTTGTTCCTAGGAAGTGGGGCAAGCACCCGATAGTTTTGATTTAGATCATTTAATTCAATGGGAATTTTGTCAACTCGACTATGTCTAAGGACGGCCCTTCTCCCTTGCATATCCCTATCAAATTTTGGGAGATCCTCATAGGAAGTAAAATAGGTGCACTCTCCTGCATTTGGTGCATTGAGTATCTCATTCAACCATTCAATTGTAATTTTGACTTCATTTTCATTAACATAGCTAGTAATGGCCACATTTCCTTCATCATCAATGTCTTCAATGATATTGCAATAAAAATATTGAACCATCTCGGGGTACATGAATTTTGGCACCTCTAAGAACTCCTTCCCCCCTATTTTTTCGAAAAATCTTTCAACAACATATTCCTTTCCTATGGGCATTTTAAGGACTCTACCCGAAACCATTAGTTTGTCCTTAAAATCTGGCCAAGAGTCATACTTATCTTTGTCTGGGAAGAAATAATCATCAAAACTTGGCGTAGATGTGAATCCTCTAAGTGAGCCTTTGATTTTCTTCGATCCCTCTTTGCTACGGCTTGCTTCTTCCTCTTTCCGGCTTGACTCGGTTCCTCAAGTGCCGCATTCTTGGTGTGAGGCATGATGGTAGAGGACGTGAGAGGAGAGGAGCGACGGACGAGAGAGAGGTCAAGATGAGCTAGGGCACGGTCGAACGGGGAGAAGAGGTGTTTGATCGGGGGAGAGGGTATATAAGGGGAGATGTGACAAATGATCAAAAAACTCTCGTTTAAGTCAGCACGATCCGTGGCGCTCGACCCATAGAGGTTGGCGGTCGACCGTCAAGTGCGATATGTGAATACAAAGAAAAATATGGACTGAGGGACGACCTTCAAGAAGTCTGGATCGACCGTCAGTTCAAGAAAATGAATTTTGAAATTCAAATTAAAATAATTTTTAAATCGAAACTTAACAAACTTTGCATACACATGCAAGTGAATATTATAAGCTAAAACAACTCATCAAAAAATAAAAATGCTCAATAAATCAAAATTTAGCACTCAAGTTGGACATGACATGAAATAGCAGATAAAAGATGGCCATACCTTTTGCTTTTAGCTCATTTATTTTGGACATCCATTTGACATCCTAAGCACCCTTAGTACATATAGAAACCTGTCTTCACTTAAGGGTTTGGTTAGAATATCCGTAATTTGATACTCGGTGTTAATAAATTCAAGTGCAATGTCTCTTTTTTGTGTGTGATCATGAAGAAAATGATGTCGAATTTCTATTTGCTTTGTTCTAGAGTGTTAGACATGATTCTTGGATAGGCTTATGGCACTAGTGTTGTCACATCTAATGGGCAATTTTTCTATATATATGTTGTAATCTACCAATTGTATTTTCATCCAAAGTAATTGTGTGCAACAACTACCCGTCGCGATGTATTCCGCTTCGGCGGTGGATAAGCCAACTGAATTTGGCTTCTTGGAGAACCAAGAAACAAGTGCATGACCAAGAAAATAACATGTACCACAAACCATAGTTTTGGGTTCCTATTAGATACCTAAAGATCTTCTTGATCGCAACCAAATGAAATTCCTTAGGACAAGATTGATATCTAGCACAAAGGCATACACTAAACATGATATCCGGTCTACTTGCGATCAAATAAAGTAAAGAACCAATCATCCCTCTATGAAGTGTTTGATCAACGGGTTTCCCATCTTCATCCTTTTCTAATTTGAGAGTTGTACACATGTGGGTTCTATAAATTTTGGATTGGTTAAAGTCATATTTCTTGAGTAAGTCTCTAGTGTACTTGGCTTGACTAATAAAGATCCCTTCTCGAGTTTGCATGATTTGTAAACCAAGGAAATAATTGAGTTCATCCATCAAGCTCATTACAAATTCACTTTGCATGCAAGAGGTAAATTCTTCGCATAGCTTTCCACTTGAAGATCCAAAGATGATATCAATTTGAACCAATAAAAGATCCTCTTCTTTTAATTTTGTAAATAGAGTAGTATAAATCTTTTCTCTCCAAAAATAATTATCCATCAATATCTTGCTAAGCTTTCATACCAAGCTCTAGGAGCTTGTTTCAAACCATATAAGGCTTTAGTGAGCTTGAATACATGATCCCATTGATGAGTGCATGAAAGTACACTTTGAACAGTCTTATAACCATCTCAATTGCTAGATTATTATCCTTAATTAAAATCTTTATTACTATTTTTATATTTATATGTTGTTACACATAGTCGTTTGAAAAATACAGAAAATTAGAGCTTGATCAAGCTATGCCTAAACGACTATTAAGTGATTTACTGAGTAACCGGGTGTTCGTGCCTCAGGAAGTGGGGAGCTCGCGTAAAAATGTAGAACCACTGATAGCTAAAAAAAGCGGAAACTATTAAGGATTTTGCTAAGTAACCGGGTCTCTGCACCTCAAGAAGCGGAGAGTGCTCGCGTAAAAGGCAAAGTGTCTGATAGTTGAAAAAAAAGAAGAGAAACAGAAAGAGCATGTTGTACTTAAAATGTGAGGGTTGGATGATTGGTCAGGAAGTTAGTAGTGTGTTTGCACTAATGATGGATAGATGTTGCCTCTGTATGTAACTTTTATTTGTCACATCACATGTGTTCATCTGGATGGTGATTAACATGTTTGAAGTGTAGAACTTAATTTCATGTGTTGGTAGTATGTGTATGAGCATAAGAAGTTTTCGTGCTCTGTACTCTATAGAACACTATTGACCTGATAGGTAGAACTCTTATTATGCATGTCTACATCCTTAGACCGTTGGTGTGCTTAATTATATTTGCATTGCTAGAGACTAGAAATAAGCTAGTTGGGTGTGATGAGTGCAAAAAAAGTGCACTCTGAATAGTCTTATAACCATCTCAATTGCTAGATTATTATCCTTAATCAACATCTTTATTACTATTTTTATATTTATATGTTGCTTCACATAGTTGTTTGGAAAATGCAGGAAATTGGAGCTAAAAGAAGCTGAAAAGATTACATGGGTCAACTTGGAAGATTAAATTGTACCTTCTCATGAAGAGCCAGATGATGTGTCATATATTTTTAGAAATCTCTTGAAGTCTAGTTTCTGTAGAAATTTACGTTTCGTGATTCCGAGTTTCCTAGAGGAAGTTATGACATTTTCAGTACAAATGGCACAGTATGAATATCGAAAAAGAAAATACGCAGGATAAATGATCGATCTTCTTCCCCTATAATGATCGATCATTTATTCACCCAGAGATGACAGAGAGACATGCTTTAAATGATCGATCTTCTCCTTTAAAATGATCAATCATCCTCAGGGCGTGACACTTCTACGGGATGAAATGATCGATCATCTTCCCTTATGATGATCGATCATTATACGGCGGCTTAGCAAAATAAAGGGCCAAGATCTAATCTGAGTGGGAATCTTTTGGAGGCTATAAATAGGCAACTTAGGGCTATTCAAAGGGAGCTTTTTGAGGACTTTTCTGGAGGAGCAAGGAAACCAAATCCATCATTCATAGACGAGTAATCTTCGGGCATGGCAGATAGATGACTGATTAAGACAAGGGATTCTTCTTCTTCGGTGGTTCATGTTTTGATCTTTATTGTTTAAAGTTTATATATGTATTCGATCTTCACAGATTATTATGTGGTTGAACATTATTATAAATCTACTCATGCTTCTTTTATGATATTGTTATCCCATAGTTATCTCTCTTCATTCTCCTACCTAGTCTCGTGAAATCTTTGCTATCCATTGCCCGTAGTGACAGCTGGTATTGTGTATTCTTAGATTCTGGTAGGACGGAGTTAGGGTTACAATGAGAAGAACCAAACATAAAAACAAACATTTAAATTCTATCAGATTCATAATTTCATATCTTCCAGTCGAGGTGATTAGGATGTGAATCCCTCGACTGAGTTTTGCATGAACCATTGGTAAGAGAAGAACCCAAGTCTGAGTGAGGGATTCCTGAAGCCTAGCCTCATCCAAATCCTGATTTTCTTTATTAACTTCACTTTACCATTACATATTCAATCTAACTTTCGTAACTTTTACGCTCTGTATTGTTTTCGATACATTGTTATTTGTGTTTCTGGATCCTTTCTACTTGTTTCTCTGTGGGTTCGACTTCTCTTATGTTGTACTGCACCGCGACTGCTGTGCGAGACACATTTGAGCGACATCACCCCTAACTTGTAATCCTCAAAACCAGGGGTTACTCAACATAGACTTATAGACTTCTTTCTTTAAGAAACCATTCAAAAAGACACTCTTGACATTCATTTGATATAATTTGAAATCTTTGTAAGGTGCAAAAGCTAGTACTAGTCTTATTGCCTCAAGTCTAGCTACCGGTGCAAATGTCTCATCAAATCCAATTCCTTCTTGTTGATTGAAGCCTTTTACAGTGAGTCTAGCTTTATTCCTTATAATTATCTCCAATTCATCCATTTTATTTCTAAACACCCATTGAGTGGCAATGACGGGATGATCACTAAGTCTAGGTTCCAAATTCCAAACTTCATTTCTTTCAAATTGATTTAACTCTTCTTGCATTGCTAAGATCCAATGATTATCCTATAGTGCTTCCTCAATAGTTTTGGGCTCAATTTGAGATAGGAAGGCTAGATTGGCACATGCATTTAATGAAAATCTAGTTTGGATTCCTTTGGATGGTTCACCAATGATCAATTCCTTTGAGTATGAAGATGCATATTACCAATCTTTTGGCAAATCATGATGTTGATCATTATGAGTAATTTCTAGAGATTCCTCAAGTCTATCATTCAATTCTTCAATATCATCTTGGGTCTCATCTACTACTTCTTTTAATTTGTCATTAGAAATTTCATCATCTTCATCATAAATTCTACTAGGACCTCTAATCTTTTCATCAAATGTAACATTCATTAATTCTTCAACCACCAAGGTTATTTTATTGAAAATTCTATAACTTTTCCTTTTCTCCGAGTATCCATGAAAAAACTCCTTCATCAGATCTATCATCAAATTTTCCAAGATTATCCTTACCATTGTTCAAGATAACATTCGCATCCAAAAGCTCTAAAGTAACTAATATTCAGAATTCTTCCTTTCCAAAGCTCATAGGGGGTTTTCTTCAAAATAGGTCTCAATGTTACTCTATTGAAAACATGACAAGAAGTATTAATAGCTTTGGCCCAAAAGTACTTAGGAAGATTATTCTCACATAATAGAGTTCTAGCCATATTTTGTAGAGCATGATTTTTCCTTTTTACAACACCATTTTATTGAGGGGTTCTAGGTGATGAGAAGTTATGAGAAATCTCGTTGTCATTGCAAAACTTTTCTATCAGGGAGTTCTTGAATTCTCCTCCATGGTCACTTCTAATGCACGTAATGAGAATTCCTTTCTCATTTTGGACTCTCTACAAAAATTTGTGAATTCTTAAAAGACTTCATCTTTGTGTATAAGGAATATCACCCAAGTGTATCTAGTGAAATCATCTACTAATACAAAACCATATGAGCTACCACCTAAGGTAGTTGTGATACTCAGTCGAGGGATTCACATCTCAATCACCATGACTGGAAGATATAGAATTATGAATATGATAAAATATAAATGTCTCTAACTATGATTGGTTCTTCTCATTGCAGCTCTAACTCCGTCCTACCAAAACCTAAGAATACACGATACCGACAGTCACTACATGCAACGTGTAGCAAAAGTTTCACAGGACCAAGCCTTAATCTTGTCTTACCAAATCCCTAAGAATATGCAATGCCAGTTGTCACTACGGGCATTGCATAACAAAAGTTTCACGAGACTAGGTAGGAGAATGAAGAAATGGCTATGGGATCACAATATCATAACAAAAGCATGACGAGAATTATAATGATGTTCAACCACATAGCAATCTGTGAAGATTCAATACACATATACGGTTTAAACATTAGAGATTAAAACATGAACCAAAGATAAAGATGAAACCCTCGTCCTTGCTCAGTCATCCGTCTACCATGTCTGAAGGATCTACTCGTCCATGGATTGTGGTTTGGTCTCCTTGTTCCTTCATAAATGTCTTCTAAAAAGTCCCCTTTGAATAACCCTAAGTTTCCTATTTATAGCCTCCAAAAGTCTTAAACTCAAGTTAGATCAGGTTTCCTATTTACGCTCGTGGTCGATCTAACGGTCGACTGTCAACTGTGCAACTTTATTTGGAAAAGCGGCAATTGATCTTCGCATCGATCCTGAGAAGCCTTTTTTCATGACAGAGGCTCACGGTCAATCTGGCAGATGATGCGACGGTCGACCCTCACTATAGTGAGCGCGACGGTCGATCTGGTGGATGATACGACGGTCGACCGCCAGTCTCTTTTACCATTCTGCACTGCGCCATTGGTACTAAAAATACTCTAACTTCCTCTATTAAACTCAGAATCACGAAGCATAAAATTCTCCAGAAACGAGACTTCAATAGATTTCCAATCATATATGGCACATCATCTGGTTCTTCATGAGCATGTATAGTTTAATCTTCCAAGTTGACCCATGTAATCTTTTTTGTGGGGAGTACACGATGCAGAGTGGCATGTTGTGAAGGGTTTTAATTATCACAAGGCCAAGCGCTTTGTCATCACTATACGTCGAGGACTGCTCCCCTTGAGGCTGGTTTTTGTGGCCTCGGTGATGTATGTCGAGCCCTACAAGCCCCACCGCGCCGCACGACAGTTTGGACTTGACCAGGGTGTCCCCAAAGTGGGTCTGCGATATCCTTTGGAGGAGCATCGCCATGGGGTTATACTTGCGCATTGGGATCATCTGATGTAGATAGATGCCAGAAAAAAATTCATGATCCCCCCCGATGACCGGGTTGGGAGACTTTCCCATTCTTGGGGGATGTGGTGGGTGGAGCAGACCCGCGGCTTTTTCACTGAAACAGTGCCGATGTTATTCCATGGGGACCCCTTCGGAGCTCATTGTCACTTGAGGAGAGGCATGCCCTTTCCTATTACAGCATTATTATTTCTGACTGTTGGGAATCCATACGTTGAGCAAATGCTGAAGAAACATCTAACAGGATTGACGCTCTCGAAAAATCCAAGCGGACCTTCTGGGCTGTTTTCGGGAAAGATCTGAGGCAAAGCTGAAACATTTTTCCCAACTCGAAGAAGACAACAACCATCCGAGAGGTAAATTTTTTCTTTTTCTGATCCTTTTCTTCTTTTTTTTTGTTTGATCCGTGTCTCCTTATTTGATACTGCTGCAAGCCTATGCTCTCCTTGATGGAGCCAACCCAATATTTACCGTTGGTAGAACTTGCTACAAACCCGATGAGTACGCTCCCTTTTTTTTTCTTCTTCGATCTGAAGAGCATATAACCCTCTTCTTCCTTTTTTAATTAGCCGGGTATGCTCTGCTCATGGGTTCATCGAGATATCAATGGTGTTGCTGAAAATTTCTTTTTTTTTTCAAGCGATGGTGTGTTGTCGATCTTGTTCCTCCGAGTAACTACGACGTTGCTGACTTTATGTCCATCTTTACATGCTCTTCTTCTCCTTCGCTTTGCTGAGCATATACTCTCTCTTGATTCTTTTTTTTATATGCTCTGTTCATGGGTTCACCGAGCAACCAACCAAAGTGCTTGTAAAAATAATTTTTTTTTTTTGCCAAGCAATGGTGGTGTTGTCGATCTTGATCTGCCAACTAACTGTGATGTTGCTGACTTTATATATATTGGCTTGCATGCTCTTCTTCTTCTTCTTCTTTGTGCCAAGCATACACTTTCTTTTGATTTTTTTCCGGGTATGCTCTGTTCATGGGTTCACCATGAGGTATGTAGGAACGGTGGAGGGGAACAACAAGAGAAGATAGTGGGAAGAAAGATAAGAGAATAGATGTGAGGACCGGCCCCTCTTTTCCCTTTTGGCTTGTGTTGACCCCAAGGGCAATTTGGGAAATTGTGCCTTGGCGGTCGTTCCACACTAGGTGTGCACACACAGACCATGTTTGGTGTTTGTGTTTGTTAGAAAGGTTAGGTGGACCCTGGTTCGGTAGTCCTGTGCTTGGGCTTGTGTCTCAGCCCAAGGTTTTCATTTTGGGCAAGGGAGATCGATCTCCATGGGGATGAAGATCGATCTCTCTGTGCCTAGTGGTCGCCGTTCTGGGCAAGGGAGATCGATCTCCATGGCCGTGAAGATCGATCTCTCTGTGCCTGGAAGTCGTTGGCGGTGGCGACGAAGTACGGCCACGGCGATGGCCGTCGCTTCCCCTGTTAGGGGAGGGAAGACTTTCCCTCCCCTCCCCCAGCTTTTCCCCGCCTTCGCCGGCTTTCCCCCGGCCTTACCCCTTCCCCTCCTCCTTCCTTTCTTCTCCTTCTTCTCTTCTGCTTCCTCGCGGCTCTGCTTTCCCCTGTTCCGGCTGAGAGCTTTCGCTTGCCGTTCTTCCTCCTCCGGCCACCTCTCCGAGAGCTTGAAGGCTCGTTGGGTTCGTGGCAAGGCGAGGAAGATCCTTAGCTAGACCTTGGGGATCGAAGCTGCGTTGAAGAGGTAGGGATCTCACTCAAACCTCCGGCTTGCTTTGAGGGTTTAAATCCGGGTTTTGTTTTCAATAGATCTCCTTGTGGAGTTGTTGGTTTCCGGTTTTGAAGCCATGAGTAGCTTCGTGTTGCTGAGATCTACCAGCCCACCTAGTTTGGTGAGGTATGGTGGCGGTTTCCGGCGGTGTTCCTCGCCGTCCGGCCGCTGGCGCGACCCAATCATGATCGATCTCATGGGATGAGATCGATCTTGGTCGGGGTGGCCCAGCCCGCCCGAGCGAGAGCGATCTCCCTAGGAGGGAGATCGATCTCTTGGCGGCTGGTGCCTGTGCGGTTTGCGTCCACGTCACCTACAAGATCGATCTTCATATGGGTGGAGATCGATCTCGCGGGGGTGACCTGGACTGGTGCTCCTCGCCTCGAGGAAGATCGATCTCGCTGCTATAGGAGATCGATCTCCTTCAGTACAGGGAGGGTTTTTACTTGTTTAAGTGCCGTTTTGCCCGCGGAGCTTCGCCTGCAAGTGGTTTTTACGGTTTTGCCCTCGGGGCTTGTCTTGTTATGGATCATGCATGAGTGCTTACCGCTTTGTGGTTGAACCGAGAGAGTGATGTCTCTCGGGGTGTGTAGAATAAATGGGCTGACAGTATGCCCTTACCGCTTTGTGGTGAACCGGGGGAGTCATGACCCTCGGGAGTGTTTAGTATAAATGGGCCGAAGGTGTGCCCTTGCTGTGTTGCATGTTACCGCTTTATTTATATCCTGCCCTGCTCCTGTGCATTAGTCATGCTAGGTTGGACTGGATGGGGTTGACCCGTGGACTCCGGTGATCTAGGACTAAGCGTGGGATGCCGTTACCCCGGTAAGGGTGTCCTACAAGTATCGTCCGGCCCACCCTGTGTCAAGGACCGTCGGAGGTAGCCCAGTCCTTGAGCAGTGGTTATCGGAGGGACGTAGGTTGGACAGGAACCCTGGGGGGGGGAGGACATCGATGGGATCAATGGACTCCCTGACTAAGCTTAGTCTTGGGTCAGGAGTTAGGGGTCTTGTTGGCTCTGTGGCTTGGAGTACTGAGAGATGGTAGTCTTAACCTCGGGCGTTCCGCCAAGTGTGGAGATCCCGCTTGGGGAAGGGTGTCCTACCAGTAGCGTCATGTCCACCCTGTGTCAGGGATTGTCGGAGTTGCCCACCCCTGAGCAGTGGTTGTCGGAGGGGCGTACTTGGGACAGGAATCCTTCGGGTTAGTGACGGGATTTATGGGGTCCTTGGCAAGCCTCAGTACTTTGCCTCAGGGTTGATTCGTTGGGTTTGCCTTCTTAGCGGGAGTGGTAGAGTAGGACCCTGCTGAGCTGTTGCTCATTCCTACCTGGACTGTGTGTTTGCAGGTGCGGGTTCCCGTTCTCCTCCGGTGCTTCCCCATCGACCGTCTCGTGGCAGCGTGCCGGATCCTGACCATGTCTGAGGGTCAGGATGGGTTCGTTTGTGCGTTCGCTGAGACCCCGGTGGGTAGTGTAGCTTCTTTTTGGGGACTGTTGATCCCTTGTAGTTGTTGTACTAAACCTTTGTTAACTCTTGTATTACTGTTTTGTAATAAGTGTTAATAGATGTTGTTTAGCTTGCTTCCGCTTGTGCCTCTTGGCAGCTGTTTCCGCCAGCTGTCTTGTAGTTTCAACTGTTTCCGCCAGTTGAGGCTAGTGGTTGTAGGTGGTTTCCCCCTCGCGGTCCCGGCCCGGGTGAGTTCTGCGGGTCGGGGCACGACAATAGAGGTGGCGGGGGCTTGCTCGTTGCTCCCACTTTCATTCTCAGTTTGTGTTTTATCTTCTTGCATTTCTATTGGGCTTTTTTGATCTCGTATCTTTAATTTCTATTGGTTTCAGAGTACCACCAGCAAGCTTCCCTCCCGGAAGAAATCTGAGCATTCTCATCAAACAGTCAAGAAACAGAAAGCTTCCCATCCTAGTAACGATCCTTCTCCAAGTCGGCCGGCGCGAAGGGTCTTGAATCCAAGTACTGGTTCTTCCTTGAACCAGCCAGCTTCTTTGAAGGAGCAACTGGTCATCGTTCTCCCAGCTGGAGGGCTTTCGAAAGGTGCCAAAAGAAAGCGACGCAAGGTTGATGTCGCCCAGGGGGTTCACACGGGTCCCCCAGTGGATCTTGCCTCGGCGGAGGTGATAGGAACTCTCGAAGGTATCTCCCCTGCCCTGGTCAAGACTGCTGCAAGAATACTTCGATTTGAAGACGAAGTTAGAGATTTCGATGGAGAGATTGTTGCTATCGATGATAACATGGTGTATGATTCTCCTCAAATGCTTGCTTCCAGGGAGACTACTGTTGAGGCTGAGGACGAACTGGTGACCCCAACTGGTGACGTGCCTGGGCACGAAGATGATGCTGCTAAAGAGACTGCTCCTCGAGATTTTGCCTTTGAGGAGGCGGTGACTGATCATGTTGCTATTGAAGAAACGGCGGTCCCTATTGGTAACGAAGCGTCCGGCGCGCGTCTCGTGTCTACTCTTGTAGGTACTTTTCTTGAACCTGAAGACGTTTCTGTTGAAGAAGCGATGAATGAAGATATTGTTCCCTCTGGTGACACAACACCTGGCGTGCCCCATGTGGTGATCCCCGGGGAGACCGTGGCCACCCCAGTTCTTGATGAAGTCATGACTGCTTTGGACGACGTGGGTATTGATGCTTCTTCCGTGCCAGCTGTTTCGTCCAAGCTTGCTACTTTGGATGAGTAGGTCGTCAGTTTCTACGCGGAGCTTGAGAAGCGACTGGTGTCACTTTATCTACCCGACCCGGCCGTGTCTCAAGAATTTAAGGGGTTAGAGCAACGCATCAATCGCCTGCTTGCGGCATTGCCTAGTTAGGAGTTCGGCTCATCTTCTCTAAGAAATGTCTTGCAATTACTTCTGTCACAAATAACTTCATGTGATACGGAGCTTCGCCAGGAAAAGAATTTATTACATGTGCATGACGCCAATGCATTCATATATCTTGAGAAAGCTGAGGCAACCAAGTCCGAGAGAGTGGTCGTCACAGGAAATCTCCTACGTGCTCTTGAACGACAGCGACTTCAGGGGGAACTGGTGGGGGGTCTCAGAGTTCAATTGCAAGTGGAAGACCATGCCCTGAAGCATTTGACGGAGGAGAGCACCGCTCTTGAGGAGAAGAAAGCCGCTTTGAAATCTACAATTGAAGGGATGGAGCGGAAGCACTAGGAGGTGTCAACTTCTCGAGACATTATTCTGGCGATGAGCAAGGCGTACAAGCTTCAGGCCGAATTAGCTAGAATTTATAATGCTTTGGCCCCATGGAGATCCCAGAATCCATGATGCATTTATTTTGTTCCCTCTCTTATTAGTATCAATCTCGGATGTGCCAAACTTTTACTTTCGAACACAATTTGTGCATGATTCACGCTTATGAGTTGGATTTATGGTATATATCAGGAAGTTCCTGAAACCCACACTTTTGATTTCATTTTCCCGGAATGTGATCGAAAGAGACAAGAATGTTTTCTTGTCATTTTTCCCTGAATGTGATCAAAAGAGACAAGTGATTTCTTGTTTGCTTGCCCATATATGCGTAAGCACCTTCCCAGGCTATCCACACATAGACAAAGATGCATGCTTGCCTTTTGCCCATGCATGTATAAATGGATCTCATGTTCTACGTGCAAAAAGGGTCCATAAGATATGGTTACCTACCTACATTGGCATAGGCATTTCCCATGTTTATGCAAGCCACCCGTACCATGTATGTGTATGATGCTCTCCTTTTTTTTCTTTTTTTCTTTTTTTTTGAGAAGGAAAATTTGAGTATAAAATTATGCGTATTTTTTATGTAAAGTCTATACTCATATATGGCTGGGAACTCGCAAAGTGCGGAGTACTTTATTTAGGCTGTCAATTTAGGCTCTTGAATCTCGGAGCCTACATGTTTAGGAGTAATATCGTTTGAGAAACTTGCCATTCACCGGAGGTGGAGTATATTCACCATCTGGGGAAATGATTTTATAAGCTCCATTGGTATAAACCTCTTGA
Source organism: Narthecium ossifragum (assembly GCA_963920575.1). Lineage (NCBI taxonomy): Eukaryota > Viridiplantae > Streptophyta > Magnoliopsida > Dioscoreales > Nartheciaceae > Narthecium > Narthecium ossifragum. The sequence continues at coordinate 6,844,327 of OY986970.1, forward strand.
ACTATGAAAGGTCCTTCCCATTTAGCATCAAATTTCCCGTGGGTTCTTCTGGCGACGACCATCAGTCGGACTACGGCGAGGACAAGGTCTCCAACTTTGAACGAGCGGCGCTTCACTTTCTTGTCGAAGGCTCTGGAAACTCTGGCTTGGTACATTTCTAGATTTTGTTGGGCCTCCATGCGCCGTTCTTCTAGGCTATTGAGCTCGTCGAGCCTTAATTTTGCAGCCTGGTCTTCCGTCAAGCCTTCATGTAGAGCGACTCTGAGGGAAGGGACCTGGATTTCGAGAGGAAATCCTGCTTCTCCCCCAAAGACAAGCGAATAAGGGGTTGCCCCCGTCAGAGTTTTCATTGTGGTACGGTACTCCCAGAGATTCTCCATCAGCTTCTCGTGCCATTCTTTCTTCTCTTTATGAACTACTTTCTTCAGGAGTTTGCAGAGGATCTTGTTAAACCCCTCTGGCTGTCTGTTGGCCGCGGCGTTATATGCCGATGAGAAGCGGTGCTTAATTTTGTACTTGGCGCATAATCCCTCCATGTTTCTATTTTTGAAGGGTGTGCCATTGTCTGAGATAATTTTTGCAGGGATCCCAAATCGATAGATAATGTGCGTCGTGATGAACTGTACTACCGTCTCCCCCCTCGTATTTTTTAAAGGAACAGCTTCCGCCCATTTGGAGAAGTAGTCTGTCGCCGCTAGGATGTATGAGTGACCTCTCGACGAAGATGGCTGGATGGGGCGTACGATGTCTAACCCCCATGCTTCAAAGGGCCAGGAGACGCTCGTAGGATGAAGTGGCTCCGGGGTTGGTGTATGAAGTCTGCGTGGATTTGGCAAACGTGACATTTTCTAACATACTCGATGGAGTCACACACCATAGAAGGCCAGTAGTATCCCAAATACTTTAGCTGGTGATACAATTTAGGACCTAACTGATGTGCTCCGCAGATGCCCGAGTGGATTTCTTGGAGGGCTGATGCCGCTTCGTCGTTAGAAAGGCATCGGAGTAAGAGTCCGTCGTACGACCTCCGGTATAATGCGTTATTGACACAAGTGTATTTTGTCACCCTTCTTCTTAGACTCAACCTCTCTTGGGAATTGGTAGGAAGTATCCCGCACATGAGATAATCGAGGAAGGGGCCTCTTCGGTCAGCTGTTTGTATTTCTGATGTGGAGACGACATTGACGAAAGTTGGCATATATCTGTTTGGAACTTCTTCAAGTAGGGGAGTGAAGACTCGCCTCTCCTCAACCCTTACTTCTAATGTTCCTGAGGGTGAGAGGACCATGGCCACGGCTAGACCGGCTACCGCATCCGCTAGACCGGCTACCGCATCCGCCTTTTGGTTTTGGGCTCGCGGGATATGTTGAATCTTCAACTCCTTGAAGCAATCGATGAGCTCCTTGGCTCTGAGGAAATAAGGAATTAATTCTTCTTTCTTGATTGCATAGGTGCCGAGGAGTTGATTTATGATGAGTTGAGAGTCTCCGTACACGTTGAGCGGGTCCATCCCCATTTCTAGCGCTATCTCTAATCCGATAACGAGGGCTTCGTACTCCGCCATGTTGTTGGATGATGCTGAAGTTAGTGCAAAGGAATACGGGATTAGGGCTTGCATCGGAGTGACAAAAATTATTCCTGCCCCTGCTCCTGAGTGTCTGCACGCTCCGTCAAAGTACATTTCCCAGGGTGGTCGAATGTCGGTGACGAATACTTCTTCATCTGGTAAGTCATCTTCTATAGTCGTATTGCTTGGCACCGGGTGAGCGGCGAGAAAATCCGTCAGGGCTTGCCCTTTGATGACCTTTTGTGGGACGTACGTTATGTCGAACTGAGATAGTAGCATTGCCCATTTTGCGAGCCGCCCGGAAAGGACTAGCTTTTTTAGAATGTATCCTAAGGGATCAGCTTTGGATATGAGCTGTATAGGATGCTCCAGAAGATAATGCCGAAGCTTCTGAGCGGCGAACACCAATGACAAGCATACTTTCTCCATCTCCGAATAATTATGCTCGGCCCCAACTAAAGTTCTGCTAAGATAGTAGAGGGCTCTCTCCTTGCCTTCATCGTCATGTTGCGCGAGCAAAGCTCCCAGTGATCTGGGCAGAGTTGTCATATACAGGATCAAGGGTTTTCCTTTGACGGGGGAGGCTAGAACCGGCGGGTTGATGAGACATTCTTTTATGCTTTGAAAAGCGTTCTGGCAAGATTTATCCCATTCGAAAGGCGTTCCTTTCTTCATCAGACGAGAAAATAGTTTGCAACGACCAGCCAAATTGGAGATAAACATTCATATGTAAGCAAGTCGTCCTTGTAGGCTCTTGAGCTCGTGAAGGCTACGAGGTGGGGGAATCAATAAGATTGCTTTAGCTTTAGCAGGGTCAACTTCGATTCCTTGTTTGCGAACCACGAACCCGAGAAGCTTACCGGATGTGACACCGAACGCGTACTTCATTGGGTTCATCTTTAGGTTGTAGTGATCTTGCCTATGCTTCGTCTTCACCACTAAATCATCAACATAGCACTCCACGATGTCATGAAGAAGGTTGTTGAAGATGACTGTCATGGCTCTTTGATAAGTGGCCCCAGCGTTCTTCAACTCGAACGGCATCACTGTATAACAGAATATGCCTTTCGGTGTGCGAAAAGCGGTAAGTTCTTCATCTTCGGGAGCCATTTTTATTTGGTTGTACCCCAAGTATCCATCCATAAAGGACAAAATCTCATGACCGGTCGCACGTCGACTATGAGTTTCGTAATGGGTCGCGGAAAGTCATCTTTTGGGCATGCTTTATTTAAATCCCTGAAATCTATGTAGATTCTCAATTGGCCATTTTTCTTTTTCACAGGAACAATGTTTGTGAGCCATTTGAGATACTGCACCTCCCGGATGAAACCTGCATTGATTAGTTTGTCGACCTCAGTGATGATTTTTGGAATTAGTTCGGGTTGAAAATGTCTCTGAGACTGTTTGATGGGGCGGATGTCTTCCTCTAGGGCGAGACGATGGATGGCTACCTTAGCATCCAAGCCTGGCATCTCCTTATAGTTCCAAGCGGACACGTCTCGATTCTGCCGAAGAAAGAGAGTGAATTGAGTCTTTTCGTCCGGCGTCATATGGGAGCTGATGAATGTTGGACGAGGATTGTCTTCTGCCCCCAGGTTGATTTCTTCTAAGTCATCTACGGTTGCTTGACCGCCGTCTTCTAGCTGTGGCGGCGCTCCTTGGAGATCGATGACCTCTATGGAAGTAGCGCATACTTGGAACTCATATCCAAGCCCTATTCTGTCAAAGGTTAAGTCTTCACCGTAACGAATAGCCTCTTTTTGCGACTCTGTCAAGAGATCTTCAAAGGGTTGTTTCTCGCCTCGACCTCCGCACAAACCTTCGCCAGAATTGATGTCATATCCCATGCGAGCCATCATATGCAACGGCTTTTGATCGTAAAACAGTATGGGCAACCTTGTGTTTGTTACATGTGTATCCGACGTGATCGGGGAGGCTTGTACGAACCTGATAGGCTGTCTGTACTTCATGTTCCCTTCATCGCCGCCTATTCCTTCATTCACCTGGGCCTTCCCTTTGTTTGGGGGCTGCTTGACGTAGGAAGGCAGGAGCCTAGGGAGAGGCACTGGGAAATCTTGAAGAAAGGATTTCGAAAGTTTCTCTTCAACAACTGTGAATATTGGGTCTCTGAGCTTTCTTTGACTGCTTGGAATATAGCGATATGTCTTCTTCCATTGTGGAGGCTTCTTCCCTTGCTGAACTTCCATGGTGAATCTTTTCGTGAATCCCATATCCGAAGTAGGTGTGGGGTCACGTTTCTTCAGCTTTAATGGCGGTTCTAGACAGAACTTGGCGTCGGCAAAGAATGCTTCCCCTGGTGTGAATGGCTTCATGTCGGTGAACACCCTCTTGACGTCGCCTTCAGGAGTCTGATACTTGAAACATTGATGGAGTGTTGAGGGAATAACCTTATATTCATGGAGCCAAGGCCTACCTAACAGTGCATTATAAGAAGTTCGAGCGTCGATAACATGGAAAACGACGCTCGTAGCCATGTCTTGAAATTTTAGTGCTAGATGTATAGAACCTAGCACATGTTGTCGAGCTTGGTTGAAGTCTTGGACTATTATGTTATTTGATGTCAACTCATCGATATCATATCCTAAGTCACGAAGCGTTTTGAGTGGCAGAAGATTAATGGCCGACCCGCAGTCTAACATTACCCGTGACGTAGGAACGTTATCGATATCACCAGTCATTAATAACGACCTATTATGGGGTTTTGCCCCGAGTAATAGGTTGTCATCTGAAAATTCTATGTTTAAACTTTCGACTACATGGGCATTAGTTTGGGGGACTTCCGCCCGGTAGTCGTCAGGAAAAGATAATGCAGTTATAAGAGACCAACGAAAATCATGTGAGAGACACAAGGCATCGTACACACTAAGCAATGCAGGTATTTTCTTTAAATGAGAAAGAACATTGTACTTGACAGACTCATTCGAGTTTACATCATGCATTGCTTGTTGCGGTTCTTGTTCCCTTCCTCTTGGGCGTGAAGGTTGGGAATCTGGAAGTCGGAGCCCAGAGCGGGTGACAATCTCGTAGACTTCGGCCTTCTCCTCTTCTGGGAAGCAAAGGGACTCGTCATCATCTTCCAAAACTCCTATGGTGAAGCAAGAGTAATCCTCGCTGTCCCAAGGGACATAATTTTGCAGCACATGTGGCTTCCTAGCTCGGATATCCGTGGAGACTTGATGAATGAACCCCTCGATCTCTTCACAATTCATCACCTTTGTCAAGATCTTGTATTTCAGAGATCTGTGCCGTTTCGGCCTCGACTGCCAATCTCGGGGAAGCGAAGGTCTTGGAGGGTTATATCTGGCAGCCTTAATCCTTTGGTTGAAGGCTTGTTTCTTCTTTTGTCTCTTGCTGAAGTAGGTCTTCCCGAAGCGATCATAACTCGGCTCCATGTCAGACCAGGACTCTTCATCATCCGACTCAGGGGGGCACAATTCTCCCAAGGTAGGCCAAGGGCTTCCCTCGACGGACACCAGGACAGGAGATATGTATTTCTCCAGAGGAGTAATAGACATATATCTATTCTCAATGTCGCTGGGAGGAAGTATTTGAGGGATGCGCTCCATTTCCCTATGAGCAAGTGTCGAGGGTGTGTACTCTTCGTGTAAGGATCCAGATCCGGCCATAGTTGTGATGATGTGTGTCGACTTTGTCCTTTTCTCTTTTTGAAGCTTCTTTAGGAGCCCTGCGTCCATGACTCCTTCGTCGATCAGCTTCTGGATCTTGTCCTTGAGGACGAAGAGTCTTGGAGAGTGTGTCCCAGTATTCTATGGTAGTGGCAATACTTAGGTTCGTCCACCTTATTTGCTTCTTCAGGGCGTCGTGGCTCCGGGAGCTCTAGAAGTCCAATATCCAGCAAGCCCCTGAAGATGTTGGAAACCTCTTCTCAGGGGGAAGGAGTACTCCTTTTCTATCCTCTCCTTAAGAGTCTTCATCCGCCGCTGTGTTGGTTTCGACGAGCATCCCTAGACTGAAATTGCTCTCTGGGAACGTAAGTCTCCAATGGTTTTGGCGCATGTGTTGTGGAGGTTTGCAGCACTGCCTTCCTCTTTGGTGGAACTTTATCTTTCTTGGCACGATCTAGGACCCCATCTGTTGTATGATTTTTTCTTGCTATATGGTGCAGGTAGTTTTCGATGTCTGTGGCCTTAGAGGCCAATTCCTCGAAGGAGAGCGGACGAACGCCTTGCAAGTAGGGTGCCATCTCCGGACGCAAGTTGTTCATACACATCCGTACAGCTTCTGCTTCCGTGATGGACTGTGGGCAGTGGATGCTTAAGTTCCTCCATATGTTGATGAAGTTCGCAACCTTCTCGTGTGGACTCTGTTCAGTTTGGGTGAGCTTCGTAATCCCCACGCTTCTTTGGGTACTATAGAACCTTTGAAGAAATGCCTCCTGCATTTGTTCCCATGAGGTGATAGATCCCGGAAGCAACTTGTTGTACCAAGTAAACGCCGGTCTAGAGAGGGTTTGGACGAACTGACGTAGTAACAGCGCACCGTTATGAGCCGTGTCCTGGCAAGCCACTAAGAAATGAGCAATGTGCTCATGCAGGGATCCACTCCCGCTAAACTTGGCGAATTGAGGTTGTCGATAGTTTGCTGGGTATGGGACCCGGTCTATATCGGCTTCATGTATCCCGGCCTCGTGGCATACTGGTTTTGCATGTGGAAGGCTCTCACGCTCTCAGCGACTAATTTTTGTACAGTGTCAAGAGGCTCTCACGTTCTCGCAAGAGAATTATTTTCAGCATGTGAATTATTTTCAGGAGGTACTTGAGCCCTGAGGTTGGCTATCTCGGCATCCTTTAGTTGTAGCGCGTTCCTCAATTGCTCAAACTCCTCTTCGACTGTGGTAGCAAAGACTTGGTAGCGCTCAGGTGAAGGGGATCTGCTTGTGGGCGATTCGTTCACCGGGGACTCAGGGAGAGTAGGAAATTGGCATTCATATGATACCTCGGAAGCCACGTCTTTACTGCCAAGGGAGCGGGTGACGCTTCTAGTCCATGGACGGTTTGGTAAATTGACGATGACACATTTTTTAGGTTCTTCGACGGAGGTTTTCTTCCTTCGTCTTTTTGGCGGAACATTTGAAGATGTATTGGAGGAAGTGGACATTTCGTCATCTTGAATTCCAACGGGCATTGCTGCAATGATATCAAATTCGTTCTCTTGAAGGACCCCCTCTGTGTTTGGACTTGTCCATGATGGAGCCTCGAATGAATTGGTCTTGAGAGATACTCCATAATAAGGATGGCTTGAGCCCCCAACATGAAACGGAGGACGATGTGCGACCGCTTTTGACTTTGTATTCTTCTTCTTTCCGACGGGCTTCTCTGCCTTGACAGGGATATGGGTGAACTGTGGTTGGTTGTAGCTTTCTTCAGGCTAGAGACTGTCGTCATTGAAGTGAAGGGCGTTGGCGTCGCCTATATCAGAGTTCGCCTCACCTTGAAGACTCTGCAGCTCTTGGGTGATGTAGTATGTGTAGGCTACCCGCATATCCTCGATGTAACTCTGATGAGTCGGGTGTTTGGGCTCCGCATTCCTCTGTTGGCGTTCATACTCCGCTCGGAGTAACTGAACATAGCAGTACCGAACACGGAGCGATGCCTCATCATTTCCTGTCGCGTGGAAGCCAATCCAAGGTTTGTCGGGGTACACCTCATAAGGGGCTTCCTAGTCAACCTTAGGGGCTATCTCTGCGATAGATTATTTTGGTTTTACCTTTCGGATCCTCGGCACATGGTACACAGATCGTCTGGATTGCAGAAGTTTTCTTGGCCACCATGGGTCTTCTCTTGAAAGTAACGAGAGTAAAGCCGTCGTCATCGGTCGGAACGGGTTCGATGCGAATGACTGCCCCCGGCTGCCTCTGCGGAATAGACGTCTTTGATTGTCCGGCTGCCACTGTGCGCGGCTTGCTCGTTGGAACTTTGTCATTCTCGGCTTGATGGGTGCGAGATCCAGCTGAGGAGCCCCCGACACCTCGGTGATTTTGGGGAGTCTTCAACTTCATTTGGTGGCTCGAACCATTAGACGGTGCCGACATCTTTGGCTTGAGGTTTTCAGTTGCTCATGGGTAAACACGAGATCCACTTGCAATTATCTTGCTTTCGCCAGGTCCAACTGAGGGAGCTTCATCGTTATGCTTCCTTCGACGAACCTGGAGCCCGTCTTGGCGAGTCATCATCTCTTCATGGGGTCCTACGATAGTCTTCACTCGTGCATCGGAGGTAGCTGCTCCTGAAGTGGTGAAGGAAACTTTTGATGGCGTTGTCGGCATCGGAAGGCCGTCGCTCCCAATCGGGATGTCAAACAAGAGGTCGCCGAAGCGAATAGTGACAAACGCTTCCAAAGTTGCCTATGCCATATCCCTTATTTAAGAAGTAAGACTTGTCAAGATGTAGGTGTATATATGTATTTTGATTTTGATTTTGATGACGATTTTTTTTTTCATCATCATCTTTTTTTTTTTGGATCTAGAGATGGGAGGTAAGGTGTGGTCCCACCGGGCGTGCCAGATTTTGTTCGTGGATAAAACGTCTATCTCCTTGGGACAAGATCTCTATTTTATTTCCGAGCAAATAATTTTTAATTTCATTTCAAAAAATTGCAGGCGCCACACCCCTGGATCGCCAAGTCAGCAAATCCATCATTTACATCCCCTTAGGGAACACCTCCGATTCTAGATCCAATAAGCATTTTTTATAACAAAAGAAGAAAAAAATGAAAAGTAAAAAACAAGTGACGTGAGGTCTTAAACCGCCACCTATATTGCCATGCACGCCATCTTTGCCGCCGGGGCTTCTAAGTCCGCTGGGCTTGGGAGAGTTGTCGCCGTCCAACGGGATCCGACCTCCGTTGTCGTGGGAGGACGGCAATGAAGTCGGTTTGGACAAGCCTAGGCTGGAACTGAGGGATGCAACGGCTGGAACTGATAGATGCACCGGCTGGAACAGAGGATGCACCGGCTGGAACAGAGGATGTGCGGCGAGCGGCTGGGAGTTGAAACTTTTGTCGCCGGAACAGTCTTGAGAAGACGATGGCGGACATCCTTCTTCACAGTGGCTTTGCATCCCTGTGTCGCTGGACCGCTAGGGAGATGGAGAAAACGTCGGCTGGAACAGAGGAAACAGGGGAAACTTTGCCTTCGAAGCCGCCGGCGACGAGAGAGGGAGAGCTTAGGCCCGATCCTCGTCGCTGGTGAGAAAGCAGGTTGGAGCGCCTTGCTGGAGGTCTGGGCCGTGCGGCGAGAGGAGGGGTGGAGCTTGAGCCGCGGGATCGACGGAGCTTCTTGCAGCGGGAACCCAAAGACGCGAGCTCTAGATGGGTTCCGGCTATGTCGGCGAGACCGGCGCCGTCTGGTGGTGCACAACGTTGGAGCGTCAACAGGACCTCTCCGTCTTCAAGCCTTCGAGCTCTCTTTCTCCGACGTGAGCGTCTTGGCAAGAACTTGTCGTCTTTCTTCGGACGTCTTGCGTAGCCTGCCAACGTTCTTCAACCAGCCTTCCAGCGTTTCTTCAACCAGCCTTCACCACTCTTCAACCAGCCTTCAACGCTCTTCAACCCTCCCTTCACACCCCATACCTCTTCTATTTATAGGCACGAGAGGTGTGATACGACTTGAAAAGTGTCGTGGCTTAACAAGGCTGACCAAAATTACAATATATTCCGGTGCACTACTTTAACTACTAAGAACTAGTAGATAGTGGAGAGTCCGAGTCGAGTCCACAGGGATTTCAGGGATTTAAATCAAATACTTAGTAAATCTCCTACTAATAAGTTGAGAAAAGATTTAGAATTGAAATTAAACTAAACTTATACTAAAGGATTGAAGAATATGAGAGAAAGGACCATAGGATTCTTAATCAGTAACTAAGGTTCTACCAGGTTTTCCAAAGATCAGGGCATGCAGACACAATAAATGGCTTTCTAATAGTTGATAAAGGAATGGCTAATTCTCCTTATCACTCGACAAGTTCTGTTTAGGATTCCTTGTCGGCAAGAACAATTAACGAAATATCAGTGACCGAATGATTAGTTACGTTCACTGCTAATGAACCCTCTTACTCAGATGAGTTCATCGCAAGCAAAGCCAAAGATATGGATTTAGGTGTAATATCGAGATGACTTCGCATCTCGATGGCCGAAACTACAAAGATAAGATGCATGAAGGATTAGGGATGGAACGTAGTGGGACTAGCACTACTATAGTGGGACTAGCACTATACGATCCCTAATCACGAATAAAATTCCATCCGAGATATCATGGTACTAGCATGATCCTCTTATTTGGATGAATCCAATCCACGCCCTAACATACACAAGCTCTAGAATCAAGTGCAAGTAAGAACGATCCAAACATCCAGCAAGAAATCGACACCAAGATATAGGAAAATATAATCAATCCATAAAACCAAATAATCGTGTATACAAACCCTAAATCTGAGAAATCCCTAGTAAAAACCCTAGTTACATCATAAGAATCCCATGGCTAGGGTTTTAGCTACTCATCTTCAGGGGATAATCCATCGGTAGAAGTTGATGATCTCCTCCCACCATGGATCTCCTCCAAAGAATCGTCGAAGAAAAGATGTAGAAAAGATAGGCAAACTCCCTCCAAAAACGTCTGGAAAAAAAAAAACCCCTTAAAATCCCTAAACAATGACTACTTATAGCCCAAGAGACAACCTCCCACGGATTAGATCAGAGCCGTCGATCTTTGCTTCTGGCCGCGTCCGATCGATCCAACTCTTGGAGTTCGATCGATCGGAGTCCTTAACTCCCTTCATATTGCGCAACACCCGAGCTGGATTGATCCAACTCTTGGAGTTCGATCGATCCTACGCCTTATTGCTGGTAACTCCCGAGCTGGATCGATCGGGCTTGACTTGGCCGATCGATTGAATCACCGTTGTTAAGCTACATCCCTTGCTGGTTGAGTTGGATCGATCGAGCCTGTAGAGCTCGATCGATCTGGCTTGCCCAAAAACGCCAAAATAGATTGTTTTAACTCCAGAATTGATCTAACTCGTGGAAGGACATGTTATGCCTGAAATGGAATAAAAGTAGTCAGTCCAGCATTGCTCGGGGCCCAACAAAGCCAAATTACAAGGGTGTTTTGTGCACTTTTCAAGTCTTATCAAGGTGTATGTCTTTACATGGAATGGGATCATGGATCCCTTAATCAAAGGGTGATGACTATATTTAGAGAATGTTGATCCTTTTATATAAGGATAGCTACAACGGGATTGTTACGAGCGGTCTACACGTGATCCTCTCGTAATGGGTCTCTACTGCTCCAATCGATCAGAATCGGCCTTATCGGACTTGATTTGAGTCCAATTGGCTGAATTGGCTAGCTGGATCGGATCTGGCTTGAGCCTGATTGGATGAGACTTGACAGGGTCAAGTCTGAATTGATCTGGATCAGGTGGACCAGGTTCAATTAGTTGGATCTGGCTGAATCAGTGGTTGGGCTGAACCGGACTGGACTTGACTGAACCAATTTGGTCAAGTGGCTTGAGGAATATCCGACGGCTGAGGATCGCCGGAGTGGATCGCCGGCGTAGGGGCGGCGGCGGCGGTCTGGATAGTGGCAGGACGGGTCGCGGGTTGTTGGGGAAGAGATCCACCGGAGTGGATTGGTCGGAGGTGGGCTAGATCGGCGGGATCTAGAGGTCGAGGGCGGCGGGGTTGGGTTCACCGGCGTCGGGGACGACGAGGAGCTCGGCTGGAGGCCGGGAATGGTCAGGGATGGTTGGGATCGGGTCTACGGAGGCCGGGGAAGGGTTTTATGAAGGGTTACGGGTGAGATCAGGTCGTTTGGCGGATGGCGGACGGTGGCTGTGAAGATGAGGTTGCCGGGGAAGACGCCGGAGACAGTGGAAGGCGATGGAAGGGATATGGCCGGAGTCGTGGGAGGTAGGGGAAGAAGATGGCGGGTTTAGGTGGCGACGGGGCTGGCCGGAGAGGGAGAGAACGGCTGACGACGGTGAAGCTAGGGTTCGGCCACGAGAGGGAGACGATGAACAGTGGCTAGTGACGAGGAGAGAGAGTGCTGACGTGGCGCTGACGTGGAGGAGAGAGAAAGTGACGGGAGAGAGAGAAACACTGGTGGAGGCGGTGCCGGCTGCGGAGAAGATGACCGACGAGGAAGAAGATGGATCTATGGTAGATATCGGGTGGAAGCTATATTATCTCTACTCCTATGATATTCTACTCCTATGATAATCTATCAACTACTCATAATTATTCATAACTCTTCATTCATCATGCATCATAACCTAATACAAACTACTAAGGTCCTTTTATAGAGACCTGACAGAGTCCTAATCCACTAGAAAAACCCCTTGCTTGATTAGCAAGTAATAAGGTTTCTGACTCAACTCAACTTCCTAACTCAAAGGGACTCTTAATTAATTCCTAACAATCAACTAAGACTCAATAAAAGACTAATGATAAATACTAACTAAATACTCTAGTTTGAACTAGGGAAGTCCAAGTCAAACTAGGAAAGAGGCTGAACCAGTTTGGTTCCTCTTCTGGGTTCGGATCCAGTTGGTCGAGTCGGATCGACTCGTATCAGGGATCATGGTCCCTAATCAAAGGGATGCTGATTGCATTAGAATGCTGATCCTTTTATATAAGGATAGCTACCATGCAGCCCATCTGTGATTGCTTTTGATTTTATTTTTTTAATATGGTATGGGATGATTGACCATGCAACCCGATTGGAGATGGTTTCTTTAAGTGTTCTAGCGGATCCTCTTCTGAAATTCGAGAGTGATGTTCGAATTCCAAATTTATCACGATTTGAATATTTTTTGAATATTTGTCTAGCTTTAATAAGTCACATGTGAATATTCAGTCCCGTACAGAATATTTATCTGAATTCTGAATGTTTACAAGAGTTTTACCAAAATATCCTCAGCGGTCATATATGTCGGACCAAAGTATTTTGGAGGGTGGAATGGTCAGATTTCAGACAATTATATCCCGAGGGTGTGAATTGACTGAAATACCCCGCAAGGTTAAGGGTAGAGGTAAGGTTACCAAAATACCCCTGGGGCTTAAATGTTCTGAATACCCCTTTAGTTGTGGCTCATGTGTTGTCCAAATATATATTTTGGACGAAAATACCCCCCGAGGTGAACGGGACGTCGAAGGTTGATGTGTGGCCATAATCATCTCCTGAGAGTTGCAAATGACCAAAGTACTCTTATCATGGGAAATTTTGGAAAATTACCTTAGATTTGTAGGTTTACATGGGATACTGTCAAAACCATCTAAGGATCGATGAAAGAATTCTGAAATATCTGAATTTGTGTGTTCTTTATCAGAATTTCAAAAAAACCCCTGAAGGCTATAATTACCAAAATACCCCTTTTTTATGTAAATTGATGTCAAAATCAGAAAGGGTTAATTTGGAGTATTATTTGGAGTTTAGGTCTATATTTTGACCAAAATACCCATAATACCCCATGGGGGTGAAAATTATCGAAACGTCCTTTGGTTTATATAGGATGCCATCAAAACCATGTAGGACGAATCGAGATGTGTTAGGGAGTTTAACCATGTAAAATATCTAATGCATGTATCTATGTGACATGGGTAATTTCGTAAATATTACGAATTCTACCCTTAGTCAAAATCGGTGTCAACAACATCGTTTGGACATCGAATTGACAAGATTTCATCGTTTCTAATTTAGGGTTATTGTAGTAACCAAATTTGATGATTTTATTGGATCTTTCATTGATTAAACATGCTTAATTAGTGATGTGCTGTCGTAGGCACTCAAAAATAAAACCAATATTCTTCAAAATAAATGTAGTAGTGCGAGTACGAGTCGATCCCACGAAGAGTATTTAGCCTAGTTTTGTGCTAAGTGAACAAAGATAGGGGGGTTTTTAAACGTGAGGAAAACAGTAAAGAAATAATCTAAAGCGAAGAATTGAATTAAATCAAGAGAACAAACCTTGGTCTGAGTCAACATCCACCATCGGAATCCAACAACTGATCATAGATGCAAGTATCAATCAATTCATACCATGAATATTCACCGTCCGAATTCAATTCGAATCTCTCCTCAATCTTAGTTAATTAGAAAAAAGCGATCTAATCAACCCTAACTACTAAACAACCTAAGACAAGCGCTGTAGATTTAATCTAGTAGCAGCGTTAAGAATAGGGAGATCGATGAAGCTAAACAACACAAGCACAAGCGGTTGCATTTAATCTAGTTGAATATTCTTCCTAAGACCTAACAATCTCTGAAACGCAGTAGATTATTAAACCCTAGTTGCTTCGTAGATTAGAGGGATCAAACAATTCTGGATTTAATATCAAACCTAGCAGTAGATTGCAATGAATAATATACTAGTAGGCCTCCAAGCAATTAGACAAGACAATCATGAAGATTTAATCACAGAAGAACATCCAATACTCATGTATAAACTGAACAATAAAAATAGATTAGATCTCACAGTTTCATTGATTCCGAGGTTTCAATCTCCTCGACCAAGGATCAAGATTTAGCCACGCAGGGCCATCGAGAACAATCCTCCAAACGATTTCATAAAGCAAGAGAAAACCTAGGAAAATATAAAGGAGGAGAAAGAGCAGCCAAAAGTGTCCAAGAATCCCCCTCAAACCCTAGAAAGAGTCCTATTTATAGCCTTAAGTGTATCCATCCTCGGATTAGATCAAAACCGTTGATTTTATTCACTGGGAAAGTCCGATCGATCGGACTATGGGTGTTGGATCGATCGGTTGCGTAAAAATCCTCCATCTCTGGCTATTCCTGAGTCCGATCGATCGGACTTTAGGTGTCGGATCAATCGGGCTCAGTAGGATGGATAGAGGGATCGATCGGACCATTTTCAGCTGAAAAATATATGTTCTGTTACGATTCTGCATAGTCGGATCGATCGGACTCTGGGTGTCGGATCGATCGGACTTTCCAGCGTATTTACTGTTCTGCCATCCAGACTGCGCCATCGGTACTAAAATTACCGTAACTTCCTCTAGTAAACTTGGACTCACGAACCGTAAAATTCTCCAGAAACTAGACTTCAAGAGCTTTCCAACAATATATGGTACATCATCTGGTTCTTCATGAGCAGGTACAGATTAATCTTTAAAGTTGATCCATGCACTCTTTTCAGCTTCTTTTCGAACTTAAGGACTTCAATTGCATCTTAAATCAAAATATAAGAATAATGAGTGTATTTAGGAACTAAATAAGCATAAGAGACTAAGTATTAAGGGATAAAAATATAACATTATGCATCATCATCAAATAGCTTTTGTATGATGATATTAGTGTTCCTAGTGACATCTAGGATTGGTATGTCTATTTTGGTAAGTTTTAGATATTCTAATCCACGCTTTCGGCTTAACGAGCTAGTTACTAATCCTCACCTAATTAGCAATTAAAGTGTGGGCATGTCTAATATCTTAATGTGAATTGGAGTATGCTTAATTAGTAGAATTTAGATGTTTATATCTAAGCTTTTTGGCATTTCTACTTTGTTACTAATTCAATTTCTTAGCTAGCTGTTAATTGAGAAGCATGCTATTTTTGTATATGGATTATATATCCATATTTAAGCCCTATGTGAGGCTTGTGGTTGAACCAAGGGAGTTTAGATAAGTCACTAATTATTCATAATTCAACCCCTTAAATTACCTTTGTTTGGCCTAGAGTAGGTGTATTTGATATCCTATTATTTGATTCCAAGTTTAAGTAAGATTTGAGAAGAAATATAAGAAATTCGGTCAAAAATCACTAAATTCTGCAAAAAGGCTGCTTCGTCGACTGTTTGAAAATAAATCACCAGCTATTCTACAAAACACCAAATATTTTTAAATTCTAGGACATGGAAGAAAACTTCAAGAGCTACAACTTTCATGTTGAAGACTTTGTATGATTCTCTATAGATTGGCGCCAGTGTTGAAGCAAAGTTGGATCTATGAAAGCTGAAATTTGAGAAAAGCTGAAATTAACTAATGGCGTCGCAGTTAATGACCGAGTCAAACCGACTGGAGCGATGGATCGGATTTGAGTCCGATCGATCGCTCCGATGACGTCATCAACTCGGAATTTAGAAAAATTAGAGTTTAAGTTCAACTATAACTCCTAATTCCGGGATTAAGGGTTTATATTATATAAATGGGTTATTCCAGCCGAAAATTGGCATTTTTTGGACCACTTTTGGAGGAGAAGGCTAGGGTTTTGAAAATAGAGATCTTTTCACGGGGATCGACGCCTTCCTTCCCAACACCTATGGATCTTTTCCAGAAGATGAGTAACTAATTCGTAAACTTAGGGATATCATGAAACCCTAGTGTAGCTTTTGATTTTCTTTGGTTTGATTCTTGTAAACTTCTTCTCAGCATGATCTTATAAATATGATTTTAATGATTAGAGATTTGAGGGAACAGAGTTCCTTTGAAGTATTTTCAATCGTATAAGCTTTCTGTGATTGTTTATAAAGATTTATGAGATGGTTTTCATATGATTTATGGTTTGCTTTTGAGATAGGCTATGCTATGCTATGATAGGTTGTGTCATGGTCATTAGGAGTAGTATAATTTAAAGTAATCGTAGGATCGAAGACAACCTATGCCAAGAAAGATAGGCTATGCCGTTAGGAATATAAATCTTATTTTAGGGATTCATGTGAGCTTGTAGCGATATGATCCATAATGTTGAGAGAAGGGAACAAGAGGATAACTAGAGAAGATTGAAGTTGAAGCTAGGGTGGATTGAGTAATCCCTAGGTAATTCATAACTTGGTTCAAATCCCGATCACTTTACTTGCTCTCTTAGATAATCTTTAGGTAATTCAACCAACCTTTTGATTACTCCGCCTAGGAATCAGTTTCGAGAATTGATTTTACTTTCCAACATTTTCCCTGTGGATCGACTCCGAACTTCACCACTAGTCTACCTTGTAGGATAGTGATAGAATAAGGATTATATTTTGATTGAAGTTTGCTACGTTTTAACGACGACGTTTGCGAGCGATCAATTTTTGGCGCCGTTGCTGGGGACTTTGACGGTTAACTAATTGATTTTGTCTTAACTCGTTTTCTTTGCTTAGTTAGGTTTTTATCTTTCTTATTTCTCCTTTTCTTTATTTTACACTTTTTAGGAATTTTCTGACAATTTTCTTGAATTTTTGCAGCATTGGAACGGATTTTCTTGAAGAAAAACACAATTCGCCAGCCACTTGGAGCGACCGGTCGGACTTGAATCCGATCGATCAAACTGCGCCATCTGCTTTGAAGTGGACTTCGAGTGAAGGAGCTTGTGGTCTGGAACGACCGATCGGACTAGAAACCGATCGATTGGAACTGCGCAGTCAGCTAAGCCTTTTTGCTTCAAACCTTTTCGTTTCAATTGTTGTTTGCCGGGTTTTGTCCTCTCCTCCTAATCTTCTGCTTTTTTTCTGTTTTTTTTGTGTGTGATCTTGCATGCAAGGTAGACAATCCTTAAATACCCCACTGGAACCTTTTGATCTAGAATTAGAGACCACACTCCGAAGAGCTAGAGCCTTAGGTCAACAATATTTGAGTAATTATTAGGAGGCCTTGAGTAACTTGCAATCTATTCACGAGACCGTTGTCACCATGGCTGAAAACGAGGGACATGTCATCAACTCTAATGCTAATCTTGGAAGGGGAGGTAATAATAATAACAATGGGGGGTACAATGTGTTCCTTTAAGAAATCACTTCTTGCCCACTGCCTACACTTACACTCCTTCCATTAATCCTCCTGCAATAACAGCCTCACACTATGAGATTAAACCTCAAACGATACAAATGTTACCCCACTTTCATGGTTTAAATAATGCGGACCCATATGAGCACATTCACAATTTTATCGATACCATCGCTACACTGAAAATGGAAAACTTTAATGATGATGCCTTTAAGTTAAAACTTTCCCCTTCTCTTTGAAAGATAAAGTTAAACACTGGCTTCAATGTTTACCTCCACGCTCAATCACAACTTGGGACCAACTTCAAGAGGCATTTTTAAGGAAATTCTTCCCCATAATTAAAACTGAGAAATTTCTGACTGAAATCCTTACCTTTGTTCAATATGAAGATAAGTCTTTTCATGATGCATGAGATAGATTTAAAGACCTTTTAAGAAAATGTCCCCATCATGATATTGATAAGTGGAAATTAACTCATAAGTTTTATAGAGGTCTTAATGAAAGATGTAAAACTAGAGTTGAAGCTTGTTGTGGGGGTATTCCTTTAGACAAAGATGATAATGAGCTCTAAAACCTTTATGAACAAATCTCCATCGATTCCCAACAACAACACACAAACCCTAGGAGTCGACCTACAACTAAAGGAACCTTTGAACTTTCTGGATTAGAAGCCATTACTGCCCAAATAGCCCACCTTAACAAAAGGTTTGATAAACTGGAAATGAGTCAATCACCTGCACCTTCATCGTTTCAGGATCAACCTCGAACATGTGCACTGTGCTCTAGCCTTGAACATCACATTACCGAGTGTTCAGGAGCAAACAAACGCGGCGTATGGTTTCACTAAACCTGAGAATAATTCATATTCAAACACGTATAATCCAGGTTGGCGGAACCATCCTAACTTTAATTGGAGACCACCTCAGCAGTCTGATACTCTCCAAGGCCAGTGTAGTTTTTCCCGTGTCCCCACGAATAGATACCCATCTGTACCTTCTGCAAATCCAAACCCAGGGTGTTCTGCACAATACCAACAAACTGCACCTCCACAAGCACCCTCTGACCCAACTTTGAACACAATCATGACTACTCTTGCAAATATTGAGTTCTAGCATGAATAACATGAATGCAAACATTAATGCTAAGATGTCTGAGTTTAAAAGTGAAATGACTTTGATGAGAAACGATATTAATTCTCATGCCCAATCTATATTCAAAATAGAGACACAACTGGGGCAACTAGCTAACACAATGTCTAAAAGAGAGGATGGTCGTTTACCTAGTCAGCCTATGACCAATCCTAGGGGCCTATACCACATTGATAACCAGAACTTTGAAAGTGCACGAGTTGTAGTAACCCTTAGGAACGGTAAGGAAGTGGAAACACGTTCTGACACTGCCCAGAGCGACCAATCACTCTCAGAACCGACTGGTCGGAACTATTCTGATCGATTGGATTCTGGTTCAACCGGTCGGTCTCAGTCCCCTCAACCTGATGACACTCCCGATCAAATGGATGCGAGTCCAGTTGATCAAAGGGAGCCTGACCCTGCTAGATATGTGCCCGAAGTACCTTTCCCTTATGCACTTATGGACCCTTCCTTCAGACCCAATAAGAAATCTTATGTAGAGGAAATCACAGAGATCTTTAAGCGAGTGAACATCAATATACCACTTCTAGAGACCATCCGACAATTCCCTTCCTATGTAAAATTTCTGAAAGACCTTTGTACCCAGAAACGCAAATCCAAATCTCAGGTCTCTAAGAAAATCTTTCTGACAGAGCATGTAAGTTTGATCCTGAAATATGACACTCCACAAAAACTTAAGGATCCAGGCACCCAAACAATTTCTTGTTGTATAGGAGACTATTATATTGATGGTGCTCTTCTTGATCTTGGTGCTAGCATTAATTTACTGCCATATTCCCTATATCAGAAATTTGGCATGAATGATTTGAAACCTACGACAGTAACCCTTCAGTTAGCTGATAGATCCCTCAAGACACCACGAGGTATCTTGGAGGATGTGCTGGTTAGAGTTGATAGCTTCTTCTTTCCGGTTGACTTCATTGACTTAAACATGGAGCCCGTTGTTCTTTGCAAGAAATCCGTGCCTATTATCTTAGGTCGACCTTTCCTAGCTACTGCGAATGCTTGTATTAATTGTTGTACAGGTGTTATGGATATCTCTTTTGGCAACATGAAGAAACGTTTGAATATATTTAAGGATGCATGTTTGCCTACAAATAATGACTGCTTTGCTATTAATGTTATAAATGATTGTGTGTATATTTCTGATTCATCCTTATTTGACATTAACTTGGATACTGGACAATTTGGTGTTGATTATGCTGAAACAAACTTGTGCACAAAGAGGTCAATATTTTCTAAAGTTGAACCACTACCTCCTCCTTTATCTATATTTACACCATCGTCCCAGCCAACAACATGTATTTTGAAATTAAAACATTCGACCCCTTCACTTACGAATTATCTCAAGGATAACCGCATTACTATGGGGGACACATATCGTAGACCTGGTTGTCAGATGAAACATGATGATGGTTTGTCTTTTATAAAGGGTGGGGTTTTTAATACACTTGTGGGGAGGAAAGAGTCAATAGGACTACATCGTCAAACACTTGACCTACTGCGGGGTAGGGTATGGTTTAAATCATTGTGGAGAAAGTTATCCTATTGGGAGTGATCGAGTCCGTTAATCTGACGGATCCATACTATAACTGACCTTTTCGGGAAGTCTAGGGAAAGACGTAAAATTGCGCGCTTGCTGGGAGGCAACCCAGTTTTTAGAAGGTCTTTTTAATTTTTAGGATTTTTCCTGAGTTTTTAGGTTTTTTCCATGATTTTTCCCATTTTTCCTATTTTCCTTATTTCCCGCTGGATTTTCTCTCTCCTCCCCCACTGTTCCTCGTCGTCCCAACTCGATCGGCTTCATCGGCTCGTCGCCGAGCCATTACCCATCGCTGCCCGTCGCCACCTCTCCGGCCGCCCCCAGCCCTCCAAAACACTACCAAAACCTCCGCCATCCTTCCGCCTACCAGCCTCCGTCTTCCCCTTCCTTTTATAACCTCTCTTCTGACGCCGGTGTGCCCCCCCCTCCCCGCTTCCGTCGGCCATCGTCGGTCTCCTTATCCACGACCTACCACCGCTCTACAACCCATCCAAAAGCTTTCCCTTGCCACCACAAACCTTTCTCCACCATCAAAATCATTTTTTGTCGCCTGGATCACCATTATCCAGCTCCCGCCATCGTCCCTTCCTCCTGCAATCACCATTACACCAATCCACGGCCTCATGCAGCTCTGAACCTCCTCTAAAACCTTCTTTAAGCTACCATGATCCTTCCTCAACCCTTAACCACCTCAATTGCTGCCCGGATTCCACTTCCGACCATCTTCTACCGAGCCGACCATCTCCAATCCATCACCTGGAAGTCTCAATTCTTTGATCAGATCCCATGGATAGACTCCCTGATCTTCCATGACTCTATCCCCACCAGTCCCGTCCTCCAACGATGAGGTTTCACCGTCGATCCATCGCCGGTGAGCTTTCAGCCGTCCGATTGTCCCAGGTCACGATCTAGCTGTAGAACGCTCCAATTTTGCATCCGATGGTTTAGATTTTCAATCAGGACCACACTCAAGTACTCCAGACTATTCACATCTCATCTACTATATCTCAGCTTGTTGCCTACTATTTTCATTGAGTCCTAGGATTAGTAGTCTTTAGGAAGGACACATGATCGGAGTCTACGAGTCCTCTACATTGTAGTGTTCCGCAGCCCTGAGCTAGTTTGGCCAGTTTGACCAGTCCGGACCTGCCTCTAGGGTTGATTTTTGCACTTACAGTAGTAGTTGACTCCGCGATTGATGACTTGACGGCAGAGGTTCGCCATGGCTTTGCTAGATTGGCCATCTTAGCAGGCCCACACCTCTACTTCCATGAGACCGCTTGATTTTAGAGATTCTAATGAACATTAGCTACAAATAAGGGAACTTTTTGGATATTTTGCGTGCTGGTATGTGTTGGTTATTATTGCTTCTTGGTGCTGGGATGAAGATGATGATATCTCCTTTACTTCTGTCTGTGCATTTTCTATTTTCTTTGAGGATGAATGCTTGTACAAGATTGATATATCATGAAAATAGAAAGGAGACTCTGCCAAAATTTTCTATGATTCTAATACTTTTTTTGAACTTCTAGGTGTTATATTTTTGTAACAGGTTATGTGGGGAAGGAAGTATTTATTCAATGATGGCAGTGCCTAAACTAAAATTGGATGAGAGAGAAATCAATTTCTGAGGCGTTCATTATGGTTATCTCTACCCTTTACTTCTTGATTTATTTTTATGACTTATGGCATGTTTGGTTCGCACAAGGAATGGGAATGGGAATGGGATTAGGAATGGGAAAGGAATGGGATTGGGATTAGGAATGGTCTATTACCAAGGTGATTTTGTGATATCAGGATTGGGAATGGGAATGAAGCATTACCATGTTTGGTATACAAACAGAAGCCTAGGAATGGAATAGGAATGAAATACAGATGACTAAAATACCCTCCGTTTCTTTTCTTTGTTGTTTCTACGATGAGAGAAAATTGTAGATGCAAGTGAACTAAGCTGAACAAATTATACAATACACACATTTTTAAATGGGGCACGTACTAATAAAAAACAACAAGGAAACACCAAACTTGGTTCAAATCACGAAACTTGGCTCAAATAGGACTCATGGCATTTCCAAATATATGAATCCAGGTCTAACGTAATTTTAAAACAAATGAGAAGCATTCATTACTCGTTGAAGATATGCCAAATCATGTCGTAGTCAAGTGGATCATGAGTTGAAGAGAAGGCAGGCACTGAACATGGTTTTACAAAGGCTGAAAATATGCTCTTCATTAGCATGAAGAAGCATGAGATAATATGTTATATCATAACGATCTCCAGCAGTCCAAGTCAATTCTTCTTCAAGCGGACCTTCATCAATGTAAACTGGAACTGGATATGGAGCTCTACCTTCACTGAGAAGCTGCTAATAGGTGTGAATAACACCAGGGAGTGGAGTATCGGGTGGTAGTTGATACCACATGACCAACCCTAGGTATCTTTTCCAGTTCAGTGATATATCATGAAATGTGGAAGTGCATTTACAGAAACCATAACATACAACGTAGATAGACAGATTAAGCATTCCAACATTTAAATCCACTTAATTAGCCACAAAAAGTTTAACAAAATCCATAATAAGTCCATACAAAAGCATTTAAAGCTAAAGCCAATAGCACTTAAAGCATTTAAAATTGACTACAACCAAGTCCATGTTTGGCATAAATTAACTACAATAATATGACAAAAGATCAAATATGTCCAAAATTGATATGAGCAACTTCATTCAATGCCGGTCGAGGTATCTCTTGACATATCGGGCTCTTTGTTCCATTGGAAGGCTAAAAAATAGGAAATTAGTGTATCATCTGCACCCATTTTGTATCCAACATCATCTCTCTCATCTTCATTCAATAATTCCAATTTCTGTTGCTCAGAAAAAAATTTATCCTTCCTCTTAAGAAGTAACTTCTCAGTACCTTGATCACTCACAAACGTCGTCGTTAAAACGGATGTAAAACGCAATTTAGAAATTTGTAAACCTTTCTTTCAACACTAAATTAATAAGATAGAATAATGGTGAAATACGGGGTCGGTCCTCAGGAAAAACTTTGACTAACAAAGAAACATCAGAATTAATTCTCAACACTCTAGTCCAAAAGCGAAGAAGGATTGATTTGGGTTTTAGAAACGGATTAATTAAAACTAATTAAGAAAGCGATTAGCGAAATTGGAATAGATAAATGAGAGAAAACCTAGGGATTACTCAATCCACTTTAGCTTCACTTCCTGTATTCTCAAGTTATCCTCTTGTATTTTTATCTCGACATTATGGATTCACAGCATCTTAAGGTTACATGAATCCCTAAAATAATGTGATTGCTTCCCTAAGGCATAACCTATCTAAACTTAGCATAGATTGTCTTCGAACTTAATCTGAGTACAACCTATCTTCATATAGCATAGATTATCTCAAAGGCATACACAAAAGCAACATGAAAACCATCCTACGAATCTCTACCATCAAGCACATCAATCAAGTAGGTCTGAATGTTCGTCAAGGAACTCTGTTCCCTCAACTCTTTATAAAATAAAACCATATTCATAGGATCATGTCTTTGAAAAGATAACAAGAATCAAACTAGAAAATACAAAAAAGATCTACTAAAGCTTCATGAGATCCCTAACCCTAAGTACAGAATTAGCTACTCATCTTTATGATGGAAGCCTTAGATTCGATGAAGAACGATTGGGATCCACGTTGTAGCTCCATCTTCTCCATAGAATCCTCCAAACCCTAGTTCTCTCTTTTCTCTCTATGGGGACCTCTAATTTTTGGCCAGCAAACACCTTCTTATAGATGTATTCCCAGAATTAGGGTTTTGGGTTGAGTTGGAGCTCAAGTGCAACTCAGATTTCCTAGTTTAAGTCTAACAGCCTATTCCAGTCGCGACTGGGTTCAATTCGTCTGGAATTTGGAAATGTGTTCAACATGAACGATGTAGATTAGGACGTCTTCTGTCATGTCCCGAAGATTTGACATTATTTGGACTTTTCTGGAATATTTGACGAATATTCTCCTGAGCGTCGACGGGCCAGTCTTCCAACATCTGTTTATCTTCATATTCTTGAAAACTGCTATTAATCTGTCTGGAATATCGCGAAGTGTCCAACATGAAAGTTGTTCATCTTGAAGTCATCTATAAGTCCTCTAAAGTTCAGGAATTTAGAATTTATCTGCAGAATTTGGTGATTTCTTTTCAAACTGCCAGTGGAGCGGCGTAATTTCCACATATTAGTCCTTTTCTGTATTTTCTAACTTGAATCTTCATTAAACCTGAAATCAATTAACAAACTATCAAATACAAACACACTCAGGCTAACAAATATAAATTAAGGGGTTTAAGTATGAATATTTAGTGACTCATCATACCTATAGCTTGGCTAAGTTCATGAGTCGCATGCTGAATTTTGGAACCAACAGTTGAAGTAACTTGATGAATAGCCTCAATAACTTCAGCTCCCGTATTGGACTTCTTTCGCCGTTTTACCCAAGAGGAAGTAATTTCACTTGGACTGGCAATGTCTACATGAGTTGCACACATGTTTACATCTGCTTGAGAAGCAAACATGGTGGCATGACTTGTAGACATTGGTACATTCTCCTATGCAAATCAATCGGTATTGTAAGGTGATATATATTGACTTTCATCAATTTTTTCAATTTTTTCTTCCCTATTTTCCTCAACCACATCAGCAGGTCCCTCTACATCTTTTCCCATTGTTCGATCCTTGGCAAAGATTACACACAGTGTTTCAAATTGGTCTAATTTCTTGTGTCTGAAATTAGCTGCTCTTTTATGACTTTGCAAAAATTTAAAATGATATGTAAGTACCATAAAACATTACTACAAAACTAATAATAATAGTTGACTTATCATTGAACTTAAGGTAAATTTACCTTGATATATTCATCCCAAACAGCTGGCTCAGCTACCACATATTTGTTGACAGGATCCCAACCAAATCCACTGGTATTTGTACCATAAATCATGTCATAGACAATTGAAAAGTCTCTTTTCATAATTTTTAACCATGGTTTTATGTGTGGTTTTCCTTTTATTCCAGCATTGGGTAATTGTTCTTTAACGGCAGCCTCTAAAATTATTAAATATCCCCCTTTGAACCCATTATCTGCATTATGAGTGCCCTTGTTATACAAATCCAGCAATGCAGCAATAAGTATGGTGTCCTCTTCATCAGTCCATTTGTGCTTCGCTCCTTGAGACATGACTATCAAATATCAACCAGATAACAAAATATAAGCATATACCCAAGGAAATAAAAAATCATATATACTTTATAACATACACAAAATAGCATCACCTACAACTTTATATGACACAAGCATCAAGTTCAAAATAGCATTTCAAGCATCAAGTTCAGAGTACATTATCCAAAAGTACTAGTGTCAATAGTACTAATACAAATAAACAATGCAAATAACATTGGTTCATCACAAAAACATCTCTAATTTCTTGATGTTCTCCACTGATTGAACATATCCTCCGCCAATTGATTTCTCCAATTACTCAATGCATCACTAGTTTCAATTGTGCTAATTGGATCACCATGAACATCATTAGCTGCAGCTTGACGATCTAACTTGGGTTCCAAAGGGTCCTCATTCATTTCTTTCCTTATAAGATTATGTAATAGACAACATGCAATAATTATGCGATTGTGTGTTCTAACTGGATAAAATGAAGGACTCCTTAAAATTGCCCACCGCATCTTCAACAAGCCAAAACATCTCTCAATGACATTTCTTGCAGATGAGTGCTTCATGTTAAAAAGCTCTTCAGCAAATCGAGGTTAATGCCCTTGTCACCAATCATTGAGATGATACCTTATTCCTCTGTAAGGGGCTAAAAATCCATTGCAATTTGTATATCCCGCATCAACCAAATAGTAACAACCTAGATATCATATTGGTTATTAAAAAATTAATACATATGTAAGATGTTAAATAATTAATGAAGAGTTTGATTACACTCTTGCCCTGAGGAACTTTTAAACCATTTGGTCTACTCAATGCATCGCGAAGCACCCTTCCATCTGCGGTTGAACCCTCCCAACTGAGCAAAACGTATATAAACTCCATATTCGGTGAACAAACACATAACACGTTTGTGGAAGTCTCATTCTTTCTATTGCGGTATCTTGCTCTGTCATTTATAGGTACTCTTACATTGATATGTGTCCCATCTAACACACCAAGACAATTCTACAATTCAAAGAGATGCACCCTTCAGAATTATAATTAAACATATTGAATAGTAATTTATAACTCAATTTTATACCTTAATCCACTTCCATCGCTCATATGTGGAGTCAACAGGTACTGGCTCTAGTTTTCTTAGCAACTGTTCATGTAATCGGGTCACAGCATGTAGAACCCTATTGAAATGTCTACTAATAGTTTCTCCCGAGTGCATAAACCAAAATTTAATCACTCTGTTCTTCACATGATGGGCAAGAATGGGTAAAAACATAGCAACTTGCTCATTATTCTGCAAGTGCTTTGTTGCTGTTAACCCCCCTATAGTATCTACCATGTAGTACAAAGTTTCTAAAGTCTTTTTGTCCATTCTAAGCTGCGGGCCTGTTTGGTTGCTCAGGACTGGATGGAGTGGAGTCACTTTTTGGAGTGCAGACTTTTGTAAAGTGAAGTCCTGTAAAGTGGCTTGTCAGTTTTTGCTGTTTGGTTGGTGTTGTAGTGGAGACTGAGTTGACTGACTTCTGAACCTTCTGACGTTTGATTGGTGCTGGAGTGGAGGCTTTAATCTAAGCCTTCGACTGGAGATTCTCTCGCAACCCCATAACAACGAACGAGATCTCGAGGGCACTTCTTCAATAATATATATAAACTTAAATATATCACATCCACTGGCAAAATAGAACAACGAAACAAAATTAAAGATTGCATCCAATTTTTTAAAAAAATCAATGAGGAGAGAAGCGCTTTCGTTCATCCTCCCCCCGATCTCCTCGCCGGCTTCGACTTGCACCTCGTCATTATCAGCAGTGCCGATGACGAAGAGATTCTCCTCTCCTCCTGTTGTCGTCGTCGTCCACTGTCAGTCTTCTTCTCCTCCTCCTCATCTCTAACAACGCCCCAATTTCTGAGCTTCGGCCTCTCCTTCATCCCCTCTCCTCCTCCTCCTCTCCCCGATGCTTCTATTTGCCTCTCAGCCTCCTTTGCCGGAGATGGAGACACTCAGAACCAAGGGGCTAACAATGATGACCAGTTGTGAAGCACGGATCTGCATCTCATCAGCAGCAACGCGTTCTTCGGCGGTGTCGTGGTCGCCGACGACACGAACATTTTCTTATCCGTCTCCATTTCCTCCTCCTATTCCTCCTTGTCTTCTCCCTCCTCTTCCCGATCCCGATCCGTTGCACACTTTCTAGCCGCTAACCCCGACAGTGTACCGGCGGGATCAAGATCCATTACCTCGCCCTTCCTTCGGCGGTAACTCAACTTCAGCGGCGGCATAGCCCACCGCCCTTCCTCTGGCGCCGGCAGCTTCTCCGCCCTCCCCGGGCTCGACGCTATCATCCCTAGCTACCGATCCCTAAGTTGGGCTCTGGTGGTCACCGGCCGTAGAGGGATGGGCATGAGTGGAGTGGGGAGGAACTGGCCATTAATTCACAGTTGCCCCACTCCACTCAACCGACTCTAGCTCTTTTTTTGCCAAAGTCAAATGGCTGACTGGAGCCCTTTTCAGGAGTCCAGTCCCTCCACTCCATCGAGTTGATGGCTCAACCAAACAACCTAAAGTGGAGGAAGTGCTGCCAGTCCACCCACTCCACCCTCCACTCCTGGCAACCAAACACCCCCTAAATGCAAGTCTGTTCACTTGCATAAACTAAATGGTGAATGTAAGCTTTCTGAATCGCAAAGTCCAAGTAATAAGACTTGTTTCTAACTCTTGTAGTATAAAGTGATGCACCTAGAAAAAGAAGATTTAAAAGTAGCTCTACTAGGTAGAGAATTTGATTCCATGTAGAAATGACAGCTGCATACTTTCTCCTGAGCATCAATTTTCTAGTTGTCAAATTCAAACGAACCATAGCTGCATATGACTTATAGTCAGAGGCAATCTACTAATATCACCCTGTGACTTCTAATCATAAATACACAAGTATAGATGTAAAATTGTTTTACTGCAAATAAAGAAGTGAAATTGCAATGAATTGAAATACTGGAAGATGCTGAAAGGGAGCAGCACCAAAAACCACAGCAGTCTAGTACTTCTGAAGTAGTTGCTTGTCCTGAAAAAAATACGAAAATATAAGATGCATGAACCTTCTACATAGAGATGCATGAACACAATGCATGAACCTTCTGGTCATGTTCCTAACAGAGGATTTAAATGGATTAGTTTGCGATTAAATTAACTCATTTTGTTTCTAATAAAACTGGGAATTGAAACTGCCATTATCTCAGCTAGATATAGACATTACGAACATGAAGGAAGGCTAGAACATCAAGGAAGTCTACAATCGATATCAATTAATGTCCATGAATGATATAGACATTATCTCAGCTAGATATAGACAAACATGAACTCAGCTAGATATAGAAATTACAAACTAATCATGAACAAATAGCTTCAATTCAAATTTAACTATTCGCCTGGGAAGGCTAGAAATTGGTTGAAGAAATTGGTTGAAGAAAGCCATGATAGAAATTGGTAGTAGAAGCTACAATATCCACAAGATCATCAGGATTGTAGTTAGTTAACGAGATCTTCTAACACGTACACAATCTAATCTTAACCTTCTTTTATATATGATCAACTGCTCAAACAAATAGCTACAAAGCCTACAAATCATTACAAATATTCTAAACATAGTTTGTCCAAAAATTGATCGCTTACAAACGTCGTCGTTAAAACGTTGCAAACTCAATCAAATATTAAATTTATAATCCTTATTCAATCACTAAACTACTAGGTAGATATAGCGATGAAGTCGGGAGTCGATCCACAGGGAAAACGTTGGAAATCAAAATCAATTCTCAAAACCCTAAAACTAAGGAAAAGAATCAAAGATAGAATAAAGTTATCTAAACTAATAAATAAAAGAGATAAAAGGTTGATCAATTTGAATCAATGGAGTAGTTACTTAGGAATTACTCAATCCGCCCTAGTTTCACCTTCAATCTTCTCTAGTTATTCTCTTGTTCCCTTCTCTAAACATTATGAATCCACAGCTTCTTAAGCTTACATGAATCCCTAAAATAAGGTTTATGTTTCCAACGGCATAATCTATCTTTGTTTAGCATAAATCATCTTTGGTCCTACGATTACATTAAATTATTCTACTCCAAATGACCTTAACATGACTTATCTTCACGTAGCATAGACTATCTCAAAGGTAAACCAAAAACCACATGAAAACCATCCTATGAATCTCTACAATCAATCACAGAAATCATGTAGGACTGAAAATACGTCAAGGAACTCTGTTCCCTCAACTCTATTAATAATAAAAAGTAAATTCATAGGATCATGTCTTGAGAAAAATACAAGATTCAAACCAATGAAGATAGAAAACTATGCTAGGGTTTCATGAATAATCTTAAGTACAATAACTAGCAACTCATCTTTTGGATGAAAGCCATCGGGTTGGAATAGGAAGCTGTCACCATCCACATCATCTCCTTCTTCTTTTTCCTCCTCCAAAGATTGTCAAAAAGATGAGAAGTTTTGCTGAAATAACCCCTTTTTATAATAAAAACCCTTAATCCCGGAATTAGGGTTATGGCTAAGTTGAGTTGGACCTCTAGTGCAACTCGGAATTCCTAGTTTAATTCTGACTGCCTCTTCTAGTCGCGACTGGGTTCAATCCGTACGGAATTTGGAAATATGATCATCAAAAAAGATGTATATTAGGAAGTCTTCTATCCTGTCCCGAAGAGTTTATAATATTCTGACTTATGTGGAATATTTGGCGAATATTCTCCTAAGCATCGACAGACCAGTTTCCACCAGCTGTATATCTTCATAGTGTTCAAAACTCGTATTAATCTGTCTGGAATCTCGCCAAGTGTCCAACATAAAAGTTGTAGCTCTTGAAGTCTTCTATCACGTACTAAAATTCCAGAATATTTGGACTTATAAAGAATTTCTGGGGAATATTCTCCTGACAGGCGACGAAACAGTCTTTATCATATAAATTCATCTTTTTAGCTGAATTTCTTGTATTTCTTCTCATATCATGATTTAATCTGAAATCAACTAACAAACAATTAAATACAACTACTCTAGGCCTAACAAAGGTAATTTAAGGGGTTTAATTAGGAATAATTAGTGACTTATCACACCCCCCAACTTACACTTTGCTAGTCCTCGAGCAAAGAAAAGATAAAAAGAAAGCAATAAAACTAACTAGCCACTTTTGTAGGTATCACGATTGCACTTAGCATGTGGAACAAGCCTTTAAACCCATGGGTTACCCCAGTGGAGGAGTTATAGTCTCCTGAGGGTTTTCAGGGATGACACCCACAAACATCTATACATTCCATTGAATATGTCATTCGAAATCAATCATAATACTCATCAACTCTAATGCATGAAATAGAATTAATATCCATAAATATACCCTTCATCTCATAGTCGCATAAAAACATAGTAAATCAGAACATGTCATAACATATTTCCAACACTTCAACATATTTATTCTTGATTAAAAATAACTTTTAACACTCCCGTGTGTGAATGGAATTCCACATGCTTCAAAGCATCAATTATATCTAAACACTTCAACTATTCAAGATCACAATCCTATCCAAGCACATATCTTCCACTTATCACATAGCAATATCTGTTTTTTTCTTTTTTGTTTTTTCATATATGACATGTGCAATGTTATGATTTCTTAAGCTTTCTTCATGGTCCATGTAACGAGGTTCAAGCCAGTGACTCCCAAACCAGACGGTTTTAGGGCACTAAGTGTAGAACACTCTTCAGACTCTAATGCTCAAACCATGAAAGCTACAAATCATAACTAGTCATTTTTTTTCAGGAAATTCAACCGTTTTACGCGAACACCACGCTGGCTAGGCGCACTGCCCGGTTACTAAGTTGAAGATTTTTTTTTTTATACTCAGATAATTGCATGTGTTCATGTATTTTCTGTGTCATGACATAAAATTGTAAACCTATCCCAGTATCATGCTTAGAATTTAATATCAACCGCTTAACATGTGGAAGTGAACATGCGCATTAGAATATGTCAAGCTATCCTTAGATCATGGTAAAAGTGTTAAAGTATAGAAATAGTATCATGCATAGCAAAAATTCACTATTTCTTATATGACATACAAGTCTCAGAATAATTCATAAGATAAATTTCTAAAACATGCACCTTTGTCAAATCATAACATAATCTCATTCTTTTGACACAATTCAAGGGATGTATAATATTTGGTTACCATAAAAATATATGAGCATAAAATTTATGAATGCTACCCCCCAACTTAAATGTAATTGTCCCCAATTACACTAAGTCATAAAAATAAATCAAGTAATAAAGGGTAGAGATAACCATAATAAACGCTTCAAAAATAGATTTCTCTATCTTCCAATTTTAGTTTAGGCACCACCATCATTGAATAAATACTTCCTTCCCCACCATAACCTGTCACAGAAATATATACCTTTCTAAAAAGATCAAATATAACAAATAAAAGTCCAAAGAGGTATTAGAATCATAGAAAATTTCGGCATAGTCTCCTTTGTATTTTGCATCATATATTAATCTGTACAAACATTCATCACATAAAAATATAACATGTACAGATAAATATTAAAGGAGATAATACATCAAAAATAATCTTCTAGACATCACAGATAATGAAATAAAGGACCAAAATATCCAAGCAGGGCAACCATCAGTTATCATTCGCATAAAACATCATCACACACGGCGGCCGTCCGCGGCGAGATCAGAAATAAAATCGGCAAAAATAAGAAGAATTTAACATCGGATGTTGCTCTAGGACGTCTAGAAGATCAAAGAATGGTCAACATGGTCCTGATTGAAGATCTATACCGTCCGATCGAAAATCGGATCACTGTGGCACCTGGATCATGTATAGCCCGCTCGGACGGCTGAGAACTCACCGGCGATGATCGACGGTGAAACGGCGTCGCCGGGGGACGGGAAGGGTACAGGAAGAATTGTGGAAGCCCAAGGAATTCTCTGGTGAGGTCTGATCGAAGAATGGAGGTCCCCAGGTGGTAGAACGGAGGTTGACAGATCGGAGGAAGTAACGGCCGGAATTGAATTCCGACGATCGGAGCTCAAATCAAGGACGGTACCGATTGAGAAAGAATCGTGGAAGGCCAAGGAAATGTTATATGGGGTTTGATTGAAGAATGGGGCTTCCAGGCGGCGGATAGGAGGTGGTCGGAGAGGTGGATACCGCCGGGGTCAGACACAGTGATCCAGCCAGCAAACATTGGTTTTACTGATGGAGGAAGCTTCGTGGTGGCCGTAGGAAGCTTCTAGAGGTATTTTAGGGCAGTGAACGGCCATGGATGAGGAGATCGGCGACGGCGGAGGGAACATGGGAGGCTTACCGGCGTCGGAGGAGAGAGTGTCGAGGGAGGAGGAAGCCGGGGATGAAGAGGCGGAGGGTTGGCGGAGGTTTTGGGACTGGTTTGGAAGGGTGAGGGCGGCCGGAGAGGTGGCGATGGTGGGCGGCGTCGTCGGCTCGGGGACAACCCGATGGAAGCCAGGTAGAGCCGGGACGATGAAGTCCCGGCTCGCTGGTAAGCCGACGGGCTGAGCTAATGATAGGACGAGAGAGAAAATCACAGGAAAAATTGGAAAAATAGGGAAAAATGGGAAACAAAATCTAAAAAATTAGGGGAAACTCCTAAAAACCAGAAAAAAAATCATAAAAATTAATATAAACTCCTAAGAATTGGGTTTCCTCCCAGCAAGAGCGTAATTTTACGTCTTTCGCTAGACGCTCCCGAAACAAGCTTTAGGAGGCCGATGGTTCCATGTGAAGAAATACATGGCCTGAATCATGGTGAAGGTATGCAGGCATGCTTCATCAAAGTAAATAGGAATGCCCATAGCAAACAAAGTGTGCACAAGAAGAGAAGATTTGATACGATTTTTGATGAAGGGACGATAAAAGTTAACATGGTCTTCACTCATGTTAGGTTTCTCCTCCTCACAAAGTTCAACTAATGGGGATCATATGATAGGTAGAATCTCAACTTGAGGCTCTAAATAAGGAATATTGCTAACACTCTCATCCTCATTATATTTATCACTAATATGCACATCATCATCATTCAACTCATCATGTAAAACCGGCAATTCATCACAACAATTCTCATCATCACTAAAAAAATTAGCTTCTAAAGCATGATCAAAATACATATAAGGTCCAGTTTCATTAGGTATGCATTCAGGAATATTATTTTTAGAGGCCGACAAAATATTGTCACTAGTTGTATAATTCGGCAAAGTATTAGAACACATATTCAAATGGCATGCATCATTCTCATTAGAAACATAAGCTTCTCCAACATTGTCACCACAGACAGCCGGAACAGAATTATTTGCATAGTCCTCATTCTCATAATATAAATAAACCCTGTGGGCTAATTGTTCTATTTGTGTCTCTATTTTTTTAATTGATTGATCATTAGAGTTAACATCTCTTCCAATTTTTTCCATGTTAGCATTGATGTCGGCATTCATGTTATTCATACTAGCATTCATGTTGGCAAGTGTACTCATGATTGTGTCCAACTGTGTGTCAGAGAACACTTGAGGGGCAGGAGGTGATGCATGTGAAGGATATTGTTGTCCAAAACTAGGTTCAAAACTTTGGTCCGGTGTTTCTATGTTTCATGGTTGAACGTTAGGAGGTTGATAACCTTCAAATTGCCAACTGGGGTATGTATAATTTCTAAAATTCGGATTATAATTATATGAATGTGAATTATATGCCGGATTTGAGAAATCATATGTGTCATTATTGTAAGCGGGCTCATAACCAAAAGGCAAATCATCATTGGACATGTCACACCCCGATCCAGAAAACCCATCCAGGACGGGGCGTGAGGGTCCTAACACTATTCATCATCAACCGGCGCGGTACAAAGCGGAAAAGACGGATAATTTAAACAATTACATTCCAGAGGCTAAACAGATTTAATTATCATATAACATCAAGTTGTACAATTCAGATTAGATACAATAGCTTCCAAGAGATAGATTTAATACAATACTCCAAAATCCTCAGAAGCTTACATCATATACACATACAAATATCAAAAGGGTACAACTGGTAATCCTCCAAGCAACCTCAAGCGCCCCTGGATGTACTCACGCCGCCAAAAGCCGATCCAGCCGGCTCCACCGAAGAAGAAATGCCACCTGCACCTGCAAACGCAGCCCGGGTAGGAGTGAGCGATAAGCTCAGTAGGGTTCTACTCTACGGCACACTGAAAGGAGGAAAACAACAACAGAGTTCTCTTCCAGCTCAAGTCTAACTGATGCCACGGGTCCCACAACCCTGTCAACTCCCCAAGGGATCCTACTCTTCTCAACCGACCACGCTGGGAAACCCAACCAACACGCCGGGAGGAAAGAACCGGAACCAGTAGGATCACCATTACCCAGCAGGAAACCACTGCCTGGGGACCATGTCAGGGACGTCGACAGCCATCCTTAGAACTTAGCTTCGGAAGACAACCCGACCTCTAAACCTCAAACACTGATCATAGTCAACTAGCGCAATCCTCAATCACAAGAGACTTGATCATACAATCACACCCTACTCCTGACTACCCAGCCCCGGTCCTAAGGCTAGATCTGAGCTACCCGAGAGCCTCGGATCGGCGACCTAAACCATCGCCCACCTAACCTCAAATGCCTCTAATGCATACAACGCATGAGCCTAGGCAAACATCTATCCTAGATGTCTCTACATGCCACATCAACAGTTACACGTTCAACAGATATACAATAGCCCTCGGCATTCGCCGGCAAGAGGCTAAGGTTCCACAATTCCTCATTAACTAGCACTCATAGTTAGTTAATGGCTAAGCAATCAATAAAGCATTTAACTACAACAAACATGTATTAAATGCAAGTGAAACCTTAGATTTACCCGAAAGGAGAGTTATTCGAATCGATTCTCAAACCCGATGAAAATCCTTTGAAAACCTCACCAAATCCCCCTACATGCTTCCCAACATGTTTAGATACTAATCCCAAATCAAATCCACCAAAGAAAAGCCAGAAAACCAAGTCCAAGTGGTCACGGACGATGCCACGGTCGATCCGGGGATCGACCGTGAGACCACGGACGATGTCACGGTCGATCCACCGATCGACCGTGAGGCCAAAACGAAGAAAACCTCATGGGCGACGGTCGATCGGCCCATCGACCGTCGAGAGCCCAAAACGGGACAGAGCCTCACGGACGATGCGACGGTCGATCCGACGGTCGACCATGAGGCGGGATGAAAAAGAGAGAGGACCCACGGTCGATCGACCCATCGACCGTGGGAGGCTAAAATCCCGACAGAGCCTGACGGTCGATGCGACGGTCGATCCGACGGTCGACCGCCAGGCCCAGAAGGCGTAAAACAACATGTGACGGTCGATGCACCGATCGACCGTTGAGCTCTTGGCACAGTTCATCAGAACAGTGCCGGAAATCCATTTCTTTGGATTTCAAGTATCAAATCATGTTGGAATTAAATGAGATTTTGCAAGCAAGTGTATTTAGCAATGAGAAAGCTAATGGAATGTAGAAATCCAGATTTTGACGGTTAAATCTCCTATCTAGGTCCAAATGGATAAAAACCGACAAAACGGCGATAATACGGAAACTAACCATTCAAATACTGAAATCTCAACGTAGGAATACAGGAAAGGAGTTACTCTACACATACAAAGAGTTACAAACCATTCTAACATGTATTCCTACAATGAAAGCACATAAAACCTATCCTAGGAGAACCCGATCCAAGGATCGAGGTAGAAACACCTACTTGAGCAAGTAGGGTAGCTCCTCCACGCGTCCCGCTGGTCAAGCCGACAAGATCCGCGATCCGAAGCCCAAGACTCCAAACCCTAGCTCAGCCGAATGAGAGAGAGAAGGAGAAAACGACAGGTGAAGGAGGAGAGAGGGAAAGAGAGAAAGGGACTTGGCTTATATAGACATTCTAAATCTATCTCAGCCGTCCAAATCGATCTTTCCCGATCGAGCTCCGATCCTCCGATCGGACGCACCCTAGGGAATCTAATCAAACACATACATCAATCAAAGTCAGTGTGTGGAACGCGGGTGTGAAACCGACCACCAGAGGGTATATTTACCAAAATGCCCCCGGGTCCAAAACCGCCACACAATCGCCCGATCGTGCCCGACGCGGAACCAAACCAACAGGAAACCGGCTCTCGACCCACGTGGTTGAGTCAAGTCTGAGGGACGGGCCCTCACAGGACATGGCACTCGGTGGCATATAAAAATTAGTCATGCATGCAAGATCACATAGACAATGACCACACCAAAGATAAAAAAATACAAACAGTGGGTTGGTGCAAGAGACGACTCTCGCTGATGTGTGCTTTTGTGCGACTTGCAGAAGCGTCTCAAACAGCTAGATAAAATAACTCGGAGTTTAGAACAAGCTTACCTGATTGCGCAGTTCCGATCAATCGCTCCCGTGTCCGACCGATCGCTCTTGGCTATGGGATGCAGGTCCAAGTCCGAGAAAATCAACTTTAGTAGCTGTAAAAATCAGAAAATTGTCAGAAAAATTCCTAAAATAATGAAAAATCAAGAAATGTGTAAATAAGAAAGGTAAAAGCCCTAACTAAGCCAAGAAATAGAGCAAAGAGAAAATCAATCAATCTACCAAAAGTAATCCCCGGCAACGGCGCCAAAAATTGATCGCTTACAAACGTCGTCGTTAAAACGTTACAAACTCAATCAAATATTAAATTTATAATCCTTATTCAATCACTAAACTACTAGGTAGATATAGCGATGAAGTCGGGAGTCGATCCACAGGGAAAACGTTGGAAATCAAAATCAATTCTCAAAACCCTAAAACTAAGAAAAAGAATCAAAGATAGAATAAAGTTATCTAAACTAATAAATAAAAGAGATAAAAGGTTGATCAATTTGAATCAATGGAGTAGTTACTTAGGAATTACTCAATCCGCCCTAGTTTCACCTTCAATCTTCTCTAGTTATCCTCTTGTTCCCTTCTCTAAACATTATGAATCCATAGCTTCTTAAGCTTACATGAATCCCTAAAATAAGGTTTATGTTTCCAACGGCATAATCTATCTTTGTTTAGCATAAATCATCTTTGGTCCTACGATTACATTAAATTATTCTACTCCTAATGACCTTAGCATGACTTATCTTCACGTAGCATAGACTATCTCAAAGGTAAACCAAAAACACATGAAAACCATCCTATGAATTTCTACAATCAATCACAGAAATCATGTAGGACTGAAAATACGTCAAGGAACTCTGTTCCCTCAACTCTATTAACAATAAAAAGCAAATTCATAAGATCATGTCTTGAGAAGAATACAAGATTCAAACCAAATAAAATAGAAAACTATGCTAGGGTTTCATGAATAATCCTAAGTACAATAACTAGCAACTCATCTTTTGGATGAAAGCCATCGGGTTGGAATAGGAAACTGTCACCATCCACATCCTCTCCTTCTTCTTCTTCCTCCTCCAAAGATTGTCAAAAAAATGAGAAGTTTTGCTATAATAACCCCTTTTTATAATCAAAACCCTTAATCCCGGAATTAGGGTTATGGCTAAGTTGAGTTGGACCTCTAGTGCAACTCGGAATTCCTAGTTTAATTCTGACTGCCTCTTCTGGTCGCGACTGGGTTCAATTCGTACGGAATTTGGAAATTTAATTATCAGGAAAGATGTAGATTAGGAAGTCTTCTATCTTCCTCCGAAGAGTTTATAATATTCTGACTTATGTGGAATATTTGGAGAATATTCTCCTAAGCATCGACGGACCAGTTTTCACCAGCTGTATATCTTCATAGTCTTCAAAACTGGTATTAATCTGTCTGAAATCTCGCCAAGTGTCCAACATAAAAGTTGCAGCTATTGAAGTCTTCTATCATGTACTAAAATTCCAGAATATTTGGACTTATAAATAATTTCTGGGGAATATTCTCCTGACAGGCGACGAAACAGTCTTTATCATATAAATTCATCTTTCTAGCTGAATTCATTGTATTTTTTCTCATATCATGATTTAATCTGAAATCAACTAACAAACAATTAAATACAACTACTCTAGGCCTAACAAAGGTAATTTAAGGGGTTTAATTAGGAATAATTAGTGACTTATTAGCTATCTATACTCAAATTTAACTATTTTCTACCTTTTGGCTCAACTCCTCCAGAAGATAAAGAACTCCGTTTAAGCCCCCCACATGCTATTCTGCATCAGCCTATCCAGATCATAGCTAACATAGGTTAGGGTTTTTTTAAACGAACCATACCGTTTCTACAAGTAACATAAGCACGAAAGATATGATCAATCAGAGTTGAGGTTGATCAATTGTTTAAAGTACAGGATATATAAGAGAGACATTGCTAGATCTTCTGCATCATCATCAAGCTGGGAAGGCTAGAACATCAAGGAAGTTTACAATCGGAATCAATTGGAACTCATAGAATGTAAACGAAGTAGAGGAAGCAGAACAAATGCCTACTACTCCATCTGTAAGTCATAGAATGCAGAGGAAGCAGAACAAATGCAGAGTAACTCATAAATGGCCTACTACATCTTCTACGCTTTTTTGCTTCAGAGGGAAATGAGTACTGCTAGAGATTCAAAGGTCACGAAGGTGAAGAAATTGGTTGAAGAAACTGAGTTTAGGTGAAGAAATTGGTTGAAGATATTGAGGATGGTTGACGACCATGCTCAACTTTGGGTAAAATATACCATGTCTACTTGAAAGCCAAGTATACTGCCTCACGGTGCAGGTGGAGGAGCCGGAGACGGCGAAAGGCTGGGGTGGAGAGAGGCCATGGGAGTTTACCCTGTGCCGGAGATGGTGGAAGGCTGGGGGTGGAGAGAGGCCATGGGAGGTTACCCTGTGCCGGAGACGGTGGAAGGCTGGGGGTGGTGCTGGAGACGGTGGAAGGCTGGGGGTGGAGAGAGGCCATGGGAGTTTACCCTGTGCCGGAGACGGTGGAAGGCTGGGGGTGGAGAGAGGCCATGAGAGTTTACCCTGCACGGCCTGGACTTGAACGACCTCGCGTGCATTGCCGGTGCGCACACGCACTTCGATGCCGCCCCTGCGCCATGGCCGCATGCCGACGAGGCAGAGGAAAAGTTCCGGGAGATCAAGGCGATTCCAAATGATGGAAAGCCGGAGCCGAAGGAGGAGAGAGGTCGGGAGAGAGGACGCCGTAGGAGGAGAGAAAGAGGGGAGGAGAAGAGGGACGGGGACTGTCGCGCCTCGACCCGCGAAAGCCCTACCGGGTCGGGCGACGCGAACCGGAACCTAACTAAATGCGGAAATAATGGCGAGGGGTTCCCCCCAACTTACTGATTTCATTAAACAGTTCATAAGCACCCCTGAATAATACAATAACTTCAAACCTCAAAAGATATAATATAATATTCAAAAACCTCAAAGGGGTTACAACAGTTTATACATCATATTCCCGTAGGAGACTAACTATAACAAAAGTGTAGAAAGGGATCATCGGTCCTCAAACCCCGCCAGACACCGCCGCGCCACCAAACACCTGCCCGGTAGGGGCTACTGAAGAAGAGCTGGCGTCTGCACCTGTAAAAGGCAGCCCGGGTAGGAGTAAGCATAAAGCTCAGTAGGGTTCTACACTACGTCACACAGAAGGAAGGGGGAACGCAACGGTATCGCCCTCAAGTAAAACCTGGGTGTACACAGGGGCCCCATAACCCCACCGCGTGTCCCTGAGGCCCAGGGGCAGCACTCAGTAGTAGGAACAGCACTGGCGACACACAACTGCAGAAACCCGACACTGCAGGCGGAAAAAGCACCTCTGAGTAGACAACACCTCTACCCCAGGGTCAGCACAGTGGGACACCGGCTACACCTCAGCATCTGACTCAAAGCCGACACGACCTCTATAATCACCAAGCAACCTGTGTACCAGTCATCTAAGCCTATCATCAAATTCGACTTGACACCACAATTCAAACCGGGTCCTAACTACCCAACCCCGGTCCTAGGGCTAAATCCGAGCTTCCAGCCTCGGGACGGCACAAATCACCCACGCCCTAACCATGCAACTAATACACATCAGAGAATGCATGCTATGAACATACACAAGCAAGAGAAATAGGCATGCAACAGTATGTCAAGGCAGCATACAAGTCTAAATGGATCGCTGCAGCGGTGCTACCAACCGCTGCCAGCCGATCTGCAGCGAGTCCCGGAATTACGACGGTACCACGACCGTCAACCGAGAACTCCTGCAACGGGAAGCAACCCCAAAAACCGAAGAATAATAAAAGATAATATTATATTAAAACACCAAAACATTCTCTACATAGCAGCTAATTGACCCCGCCGATCCGACGTCCAAACGACGTCGAATTCAAGATCCAACTTAGACTCATGTAGGTCTACATGCCGGGATCAACATATCCAAAATCGGGAAACATCCAACGGTTCGATTACCGGAAAAACACTAATCAAAACCACTAAAAATAGTCCACAAAACCTCATCCACCATCCTTGGGATCGATCCGGAACATTTGGATCGATCCAGAAAGTATTGGATCGATCCGGAACATTTTGGATCGATCCAAACAACTTCTGCTTCATACCAGCTTCAGATCAGTTTCGTCGCAGGCCACAAGAAAATTCACCACAATTCATAGAAAAATCGAAAAAAATACGAAATAAGCTGGAATGGAAAGATAACTCAGAGATCTACAACTCTTATTCTCAACACAACCCAAGATAATACATGTACCAATCGAAAAACGCGTCGCAAACCGGCTGTTCTTCAGGAACAGCAGAAACCGGAAAATCCGAGATAAAACATGCATAAATCCTACTGAAACCTTAACCAAAGTTCATGAAACTTAAACCAAAGATTATACTAAGTAACATACATCCAACAACACAATTAGAGCAAGATCTAACGGCTATACTAAGAGAACACCCCTAAACCACTCTCGTAGGTAGAACACCTACCGGAAACGCACTCCTCGGTTGATTCCCCGCTAAACAGTCACAAACCCAGCTCTAAACCACGCCAGAGATCTTCCTCACGCCGTCACGGATCCAACGAGCTTTCAAGCTCCCAAAACGGTGGCCGGAGGAGGGAGAAAAGTGGAGAAGAAGGGGCTGCCAAAACAGGGGAAACAGAGCCCGAGGGAAGAAGAAGAAGGAAGGAAGAAGGAGGGGAAAGAGAAGAGGAAGAGAAGAGGAAGAAAAGTGAGGGGGAAGGCCGGGGAAGGTGAAGGAGAAGGTGAAGGAGAGGTCCTCTCCTCTGACAACGGAGAGCGACGGCACATGGCCGTCCTCGCCGCTCAACAGCTCTGCTGCAAGCTCAACTTCCCTGCAACAGTACTCGGATCGATCCAAGGCCAAAATGGATCGATCCAAGATAGGCTGGATCGATCCAAAATGTTTGGATCGATCCGAACGGGTCAAAAACCCACCGACTCGCTCACGAGTCCGATCGATCGCTCAAGGGCCGTAAGCTGCCCAAAAGCAAGCTTCAGCGTGCCCGAGCTGGGATCTTTCGATCCCTGGTCCACCTAACCATTCTAATCAAGCACTAACACAAACAAGGTCAGTGTGTGCACACGCGGGTGTGAAACAACCCAACAAGGCGTAATTTACCAAATTGCCCTTGCGGTCCACAACGAGCCACGGGCCCGACCCAGGCGGTTGACCCAGGAATGGAGGGGCAGGTCCTCACAAGGACGGAGAAAAAGAGAGAAGAGGGGAAGAGAGAAAGACCGTACCTCCGCCGATGACCACCAACAGATCGGGATCGAGAAGATGACGGAGCCGCAATCTGCGCTTCGAGATAGGTTTCCTCGGAAGAGGTTTCGCATGGGAGAGAGAACGCGAGGAAATTAGAAGATCGCGGGGAGAGAGACTCCAATCAAAGGGTAGATTAGTAATTGTATGTGCTTATCTCCCGATCGTCCGGAACGGAATGGGCCAGTTCGAGGTATGAGATGGGATTGGCCTATTCCCAAGTTGTCAGAAATGAAGCATTCCATTCCTGACGTTAAGTGCCAACCAAATATGGGAATGGGATTTGACCCGAGAATTGACCATTCCATTCCCAATAATTTTGTGCAACCAAACATGCCGTTAGTGTAATTGGGGACAATTATATTTATGTTGGGGGCTAGAATTCTAGGAATTCAAGCTTATTATTTTTCTGGTAACCAAATATTATACATCCCTTGAATTATGTCAAAAGAATGAAATTATGATATGATTTGACAAAGGTGCATGTTTTAGAAATTTATCTTATGAATTATTTTGAGACTTGTATGCCATATAAGGGATAGTAAGTTTTTATTATGCATGACATTATTTCTATACTTTAAAATCATGATTTAAGGACAACTTGACATATCCTAATGCACATGTTCACTTTCACATGTTAAGGGGTTGATATTAGATTCTAAGCATGAGACTAGGATAGGTTTACAATTCTATGTCATGACACAAAGAATACATGAACACATGTAATTATCTGAGTATGCGAAAAAAAGGTACTTTCAACTTAGTAACTGGGCAGTGTGCCTAACCAGCGTGATGTTCACGTAAAACGGTTGAATTTCCCAAATCAAAAGAAAAGAAAAAAAAAGTTTCATACTTAGTAACCGGGCAATGTACCTAACAAGTTGTGTTGTTCGCGTAAAACAGTTGAAATTCCTGTAAAAAAAATGAAAAAAATGAAAAGAAAAATGAAAAAAAAAACAGAGATTGTTTTGTGATAAGTGAAAAATATGTGCTTGAATAGGATTGTCATCTTGAATAGTTGAAGTCTTTGGATATGATTGATACTCTGAAGCATGTGGAACCACATTCACACACAGGAGTGTTAAAGTTATTTTTAATCATGATTAAATATGTTGAAGTGTTGGAAATATGTTATGACATGTTTTGATTCACTATATTTTTTATGTGACTATGAGTTGAAGGGTATATTTATGGATATTATTTCTATTTCATGCATTAGAGTTGATGAATATTGTGATTGATTTCTAATGATATATTCAATCGAATGTATAGATGTTTGTGGGTGTCATCCCTGAAAACCGTCAGGAGACTATAACTCCTCTACTGGGGTAACCCAGGGGTTCAAAGCCTTGTTGCACATGCTAAGTGCAATCGTAAGACCTACGAAAGTTGCTAGTTAGATTTATTGCTTTCTTTTTATCTTTTCTTTACTCGAGGACTAGCAAAGTGTAAGTTGGGGGGTGTGATAAGTCACTAATTATTCCTAATTAAACCCATTAAATTACCTTTGTTAAGCCAAGAGTAGGTGTATTTGATATACTATTATTTGATTTCAGGTTTAAGTAGGATTTGAGAAGAAATACGAGAAATTCGGTCAAAAATCACTAAATTCTACAAAAAGACTGCTTCGTTGACTGTTTGGAAATAACTCACCCGATATTCTACAAAACCCCAAATATTCTGAAATTCTGGGAGATGAAAGAAAACTTCAATAGCTACAACTTTCATGTTGAGGACTTTGTGTCATACTTTATATATTGGCGCCAGTTTTGAAGCAAAGTTGGATCTATGAAAGCTGAAATTTGAGAAAAGCTGAAATTAATTAATGACGTGGCAGTTAATGACCCAGTCAAACCGACTGGAGTGATGGATCGGATTTGAGTCCGATCGATCGCTCCGATGACGTCATCAACCCGGAATTTAGGGAACTTAGAGTATAAGTTCAACTATAACTCCTAATTCTGGGATAAAGAGTTTCTATTATATAAAGGGGTTATTCCAGGCGAAAATTGGCATCTTTTGAATAACTTTTGGAGGAGAAGGCTAGGGTTTTGTAGATGGAGATCTTTCCGCGGGAATCGACGGCTTTCTTCCGAACACCAATGGATCTTTCCCAGAAGATGAGTAACTAATTCGTAAACTTAGGGATATCATGAAACCCTAGTGTAGCTTTTGATTTTCTTTGATTTGATTCTTGTAAACTTCTTTTCAGCATGATCTTATAAATATGGTTTTAATGATTAGAGATTTGAGGGAACAGAGTTCCTTTGAAGTATTTTCAGTCGTATAAGCTTTCTGTGATTGTTTATACAGATTTATGAGATGGTTTTCATGTGATTTATGATTTGCTTTTGAGATAGGCTATGCTATGTTAGGATAGGTTGTGCCAAGGTCATTAGGAGTAGTATAACTTAAAGTAATCGTAGGATCGAAGACAACCTATGCCAAGAAAGATAAGCTATGCCGTTAGGAACATAAATCTTATTTTAGGGATTCATGTGAGCTTGTAGCCATATGATCCATAATGTTGAGAGAAGGGAACAAGAGGATAACTAGAGAATATTGAAGGTGAAGCTAGAGTGGATTGAGTAATCCCTAGGTAATTCATATCTTGGTTCAAATCCCGATCATTTTACTTGCTTTCTTAGATAATCTTTAGATAATTCAACCAACCTTTTGATTACTCCGTT
This sequence comes from Narthecium ossifragum, assembly GCA_963920575.1. NCBI lineage: Eukaryota > Viridiplantae > Streptophyta > Magnoliopsida > Dioscoreales > Nartheciaceae > Narthecium > Narthecium ossifragum. The sequence continues at coordinate 6,889,079 of OY986970.1, forward strand.
TAGGAATCAGTTTCGAGAATTGATTTTACTTTCCAACGTTTTCCCTGTGGATCGACTCCGAACTTCACCACTAGTCTACCTTGTAGGATAGTGAAAGAATAAGGATTACATTTTGATTAATATTTGCTACGTTTTAACAACGACGTTTGCGAGCAATCATGTGTGCCCTAGATTATGTGAATTGTATTTACCGTTTTTTGTTATAATTGTGTGGTCGGGGATGTGTTCCGTTGTAGGAATTTCGGTTGACGGTCGTTTATGTCGTCGTAATGCTGAAATTTAGATTGAATGTTTAGTTGCTTGTTAACGGCTTGTGGGCGCCGTGGTAATATTGTAATTATTTAGTTGTTGCTTGGACCTTACCTATGTTTACCCTTTGGTGAGCTGTATGCTACGCCCAGCCCTGTATATTGTTGTGCCATCTTGTTGCATGCATGTAATGTTATTCTTGTGAGTATGAGCATTGCATGCATTTGATTGCATTAGAATCATAAAGGTTAGGACATGGGCGAATAGGGGATTCGATGATCTAATGGCTCGGGCAGCTCGGATCTAGCCTTAGGACCGAGGCTGGGTAGTAAGGTTTAGGTTGTGGTTGTATTATGTCGAAATCATATCTTATCGATGTTGATGTTTAGTTGACTACAATTACTCAAATTGAGGTGTAGAGGTCGCTCTAGGGTTCCAGTCTTAGTCTCGGTTTCATTTTATTATGGGAAGTTACGTGTCGCCCTGGGTTCTACCCCTGTTATTTCAGCGCTGGAGCGCTTGGTTGTTGAGAGGGATGACTATTGACAGTGGAGGTCACAGTAGAGCGTGACCTGGGGTAGGTGGTGGACGTGACGTGTGTTTTCCCCTAGAGATAAGATGGAACCCAGGACTTTGTAATTCCCTTTCATTTCCGCGTGACGTAGAGTAGAATCCTACTGAGCTTTGTTGTTCACTCCTACCGGGGTTGTGTTTGCAGGTACAAGCGTTGTTCTCTTGTCATGTAGTTACGGCGTCGGAGGTAGTCTTTCTCTTGGTAGTGCGTTAGATCGAGGAATCATCATCAGCTTATTTCAATTCAATTTGTGTACAACTTTAAATTGTAATCTTGAGGAGAGATTACAATTTGTGTACAACTTTAAATTGTAATTCCCTTTCATTTTCGCGTGACGTAGAGTAGAATCCTACTGAGCTTTGTTGTTAACTCCTACCGAGGTTGTGTTTGCAGGTACAAGCGTTGTTCTCTTGTCATGTAGTTACGGCGTCGGAGGTAGTCTTTCTTTTGGTGGTGCGTTAGATTGAGGAATCATCATCAGCTTATTTCAATTCAATTTGTGTACAGCTTTAAATTGTAATCTTGAGGAAAGATATATTTGTATTCCAAATTGATGTAAATTGATAAAGATTATTGTACTGAGAGGACTTGTATCGTTGTTATATCACTTAATGTTAATTGAGTCTTGTAGTAGTTAGTTTTGTCTTATGCTTGATGATAGAATAGTTTAAATTAATTGTGAATATTGTAACTGTGCACCATGATTTAAAAGTAATATTTATAAGGGAAGCTCTCTCTGTTTGATTTTAGATTTAGGACTCTCACGCATCGGACCGGATAGGTTTTCTGGGTCGGGGTGTGACAACAGTTGCTTTGTCTACTACGAAGGCAAAGTACATGGCAACGATAGAAGCCATTAAAGAGGCTATTTGGTTACATGGATTGATTGAGGACTTGGGAATTTCTCAGGTGTATGTTGTTGTCTATTGTGATAGCCAAAGTGCAATATATTTAGCAAAGAACCAAGTTCATCATTCAAGAACGAAGCATATCGACGTCCGATTTCATTTTGTTCGAGAGATTTTGGATGAAGGAGACATTCTTCTTCAAAAGATTGGGACTACAGATAATCCTATAGATATATTAACCAAAGTGGTTATCGGGGTCAAGTTCCAACATTGCTTGGAATTGGCTAAAATTTTGCATGTTTGAATACCTTGGGTTTGGCGTCTTCGGACGCAATTTGCAGGCGGCTTGCACTTATCTACTCTGAAGCTTTGAGATGAAGAGGCTATTTGTTTGATACTTGGAAATCTCACCAATGTGGAGAATTGTTGATTTTTGGCTCATCCCAGACTTGGATCGATCCAAGATCACAGCGGATCGATCCAAAGTGAATATGGAGTCTGGATCGATCCGAAGGTCGTTCCAGAGACGTGTTTGCAGGTTTGCACAGTGGATCGATCCAACCCTGTTTACAGAGGCTTGTTTTCAAGTTTTTTACAGTGGATTGATCCAACCTTACTCTGGATCAATCCAAGACACTCTAGACGGGAAAATTGAAAGGTTTGTATTAATTCTTATCCTTAATAACTTGGCGCTTATAGATATGGGTTTTGGATATCTTTTTTAGGGCTTGCTCTTAATCCTTTGGAACTCTGGAGAGAGGAAGTTTGTAACCCTAAATCTTTGAGATATGAGAGATTAGGAATTTGAGAATTAAGCATTGTATTTGTAATCCTCTTTCATCTTGATAGTGGATTAATCGCTCGTGTTGCCCGTGGATGTAGGCTATTGCCAAACCATGTAAATTCTCATGTCTTTGGTGTGTTCTCTATTTTCTCCCCCTCTATTCTTTGATTATTGTTTGGGTTTGTTGGTGTGGATGTTTTTCTTCTCGATTGTTAGTGAATCTTGCATTGGGTGTGCCTTCCGGCACAATAAAACTTATATGAGGACAGGAGTCAGTGGGTTCAGGCATACGTGAAGGATGTATTTTGGGTCAGGATGTCGACGACCCAACGAAGTGAGAGCATGAATGCTTTTCTTGACGGGTATGTGAATTCAAAAACAAGCCTAAAGCAATTTGTGGAGCAATATGACAATGCACTCAAGAGCAATGAGGATAAGGAGGCTCAAACGGAATTTTAGAGCTTCAATGAACGCATTCCATGCATAAGTGCCTATCCTTTCAAGAAGAAATTCCAGCTTGTCTACACCAATGTAAAGTCTAGAGAGTTCCAAGACAAACTCGGGAGTGTGATGCAATGCATTGTTGCTCTCACACTAGTTGATGGGTTGAGATCTAATTACAATGTGAATGAGGTTTCCTTTGACGAAAAAGAATGTGAAATGATCCGAGTTTTTTTCTATTGTATTTGACCCGACAGATAAAAAGGTTTCTTGCATGTGTTGCTTGTTCGAACACCGAGGTATCGCATACCGACACGCGATTGTCGTTCTTAAAAAAGTAGGGGTATATAAGCTTGATAGCATGTATATTTTAGATCTATGGTGAAGCGACGTTACCCGACACTACATGAAAATGAAGGTTGGTTGTGGCGAATTGGGTATAAGTTTAACTGCAAGGAGGGTTGATTGGTTAAATAGCGAGTGGTATGAGATTGTTGAAATCGCATCTGAATTAGATGTTGATTCTAAGATGGCGGTTGCTTGTTTGCATGAGTTGAAGAGCAAGTTGCATATCAACAAGACCTCAGGAGGATGTCCTCCGCTCGTCCCCGATAAAAAGCCCGTGGGTGCTGACAATATCATAGATGGAGGAGCTGCAATTGATGTGATGTATATGACCATCAAGAGTCCTTTACCAGTGAACCGGAAGGGTCGTCCGTCGACTAGGAGGCCATAGTCAACGGTGGAGAAGACGGTCAACAGAGCAAGGCAAAAGAAGTAGAAGCAAAAGGTACAATGTGTATATTAAGTTATACAATTAGCATATTAACTTGCATGTGGAAATTAATAACTAAACTTAATTGTCGTGCGAGAACAGCCTACGTGCTTGGGCCCGATCCCAGATCAAGGCAGCATAATTAATGCTAATGGAGATTCTAATGGTGAAAAATACATAGAACCGGTCGTGTCTAGTACACAAGAAAGCGTAAATGTATTGCAATTCATTCAATTCATTTGCTCAATTGTTATCAAATACGTGCTTTCATTATTATTTATGTTTCTTTTACGGAGCCATCATACTCATAGGAATAGGTTGTGGGTGAGAGGATGGACACACTAGGAATAAATGTGGTACCAACCCCATAAATGCACAAGCACAACTTTATGGGTACGAATACCTTTGTGAGTATAATAAACATCTTTATTTATTTATTAAAAACCTTTACTGATGCACTAATCAACTTCGACTCCTCTTGTGTTGCGGATGGGAATGTGAGCGGAATGTATGAGGACCGGTAGAAGGCACGTATCTTCGGACAAATCTCAATTACATTAACTCCTACTTGGTCATCAAAACAAAAGTTTATGGCATCTGAAATAATGCAACTTACAAATTCAGGTTTGCGACAACTTAGAGTTTATCCTCGCCATAGTGGTTTTCTTCGAGAAAGATGTAGCCAGGAAGGTTGTACATGCATATCTCCATTTCGGTCTTAATAAGGTAGCAAGTGTAGCTATTAATATTATTTCTGTCCATGAACGTTGTTATTTTTTTCAGATCAGGTGTACATCGAATGGAAATGGGAAGAAACTTGAGGATCTAGTGTTGGTTGCTGAACAAGGCGTCTTTGAAAATTCCATTGATGGCTTCTTCATGGTGAATACTTTCTTTGAAGTTTTTATTTGTCGTCAGCACTTATTGGGCTGGCAATGGAATTGATACTTCAAAGACTTAGCAAGTTTGAAATGAATTTGACAAGACGTGCAGAGGAATTTAGAGTTTTGTTGTGTTGTGGTATTGTGTATCTAATGTTGCATTGTGCTATTGCGTATGTAAGGCTGTGTTGTGCTATTCTTTACCTACAATCTGTAGTCAAATTTGTGTCGTGTGTTGATATTAGGATTGCATATTAATTCATAAACTGTTGTTGTTGTTAAACCATCAGTTGAATGCCCTTCGTGGGCTTGTTGAAAATGTACCGTATTTATATGAATTATATATGCATTGTTTCTGATTTGTTATAATGTGAATTATTCAAACAAGTGATTACTTATTTGGGGAAAAATAAGTATACACCTTCACTCAAGATTAATTATGTACATATGGTGTGTTCACTCCAAACAAGAGAAGCGGAGAATTGAGGCGCGGTGACACTGCTAGCGATAAATTCAGACATGTTAGGACATTGAATTTGAATACAAGAAGTTGATTTCCCCACTTGAAGCTAGACTAAACAGTTCAGATTCTTTTAAGGCCTTCGCAGGTCCCATACTGCAACGGTCTATCAACTCTCAGCTATTGCATCTCTAAATTTCTTGATTTGAAGGTGACAAACAAATTGATTGACATGTCAGCAGGAATTAGACCGTAAATTGGCAACAAAAAGTTGGTTTCAAAATTCAAGTTTCATTGCTAGGTAAGGTGAAATCGTCCAGGCACCTTCATCAATCCACTATCCATCAAGGGTGAAATAAATTTCAATTTTACTGCTAATTTGAACTAGAAAAATATGACAGAAATCAATGTATTGCTACCCAATGAAGTAATGGCATCTAGCTAGATTGGAAGATGATGACCGATTTATACATTTGGTACAAATGTTATTTATTTCATCGCTAGAAAGCTGTATATTTTTGTTCTATTGCAGAACTCCTTCAAATACTCTAAAAGTTATACTATGTTGTTAAGACCTATCGCCAAAATCCAACCAATTCACTTCACATTGTGAACATGCTGATTGACATCCTTAGCTGCTCGTACTTGTCCGATGAGGCATCAGCTCATTCCCATCCTTAACATCTCCCATCATTAACTGTGAATTATAGACAACATTACATGAGCTATGAGAGATGAAGATTGGAATGGTATTGTCACACCCCGACCTAGAAAACCCATATGGATCGGTGTGTGAACCGATCTAAACCTGTTACATCATACCTAGGCGATAGAAAACTTTTGGTAGAGTCTCCTCTATATTTAGGGCACAAGGAACCTGTACAACTATTACTTTCATAATAATATTAAACAGCTTGATAATGAGGATCAAAAGTAAATTTACATCTAATTTAACTATTACAACCCAAATTTAAACATTCCGGAGAAAACATTCTTTCTCATTAATCAAAGTTTGAGTCACACAATTTGTCTTCAGAATAAAAGATACAATCCTCGACATAAATTAAAGATAACATCAAATGTAGCACAAGCTAACGAGAAAGGGAAAGCCCTCAAATCCACCGATCACCTCAAACTATGCCCGATGTGGAAGCGCCTCTGATAACTAATCTGCCCGCTGTGGCTGAAGTAGAGGGGGCGGCGCCTGTACCTGCAAACACAACCCGGGTAGGGTGAGCATAAAGCCCGGTAGGTGCCACTGGAGGCATCGCACCTCGTCACACTCAAGGAAAGGAAACTACAACAGTATTGTCCTCCATCCCAAGTCTAAGGTGCCACTGGAGGCATCACACCTCGTCGATCCAGAAAGGCTCCTCAGTAGGATCACCCTCACTCAAGCGACGAAACAAGCGAGACGGCCAACATGAGCCCAGACCCAGGGTCGGTGCATCGCCGCTGCACTCACCGCCAGAGCTCTCACCGTACACCACCCCTTGTACGGGGACACACGTCATGGACATTGACATCCACACTTAGGCCCTTGGGACAGAGCGACAATACAACCTCTATACCCGAAACACATGATTCGGGTGAACATATATATATATAGCAACCTCAAGCAACAAGAGATCATAACCACACAATCTCCCTCTAGTCCTTCTACCCATTCCTCGGTCCTAGAGCTAGATCCGAGCTACCCGAGTTCTCAGATCGGTGATCGAGCCCATCGCCCGCATTTAGCCTTAATGCTTCTGATGCATACAACATGCATGAGCCTAATCAAGCAACTAGGCCTAGATGTCTCTACATGTCAAATCATCAAACATTTGTTCAATATAATAAGACAAGATAACGAAAATAAGGTACATGCATGCATGCATCAACTACCAACATACAACTAGAGGTACGAACATCCAACCATAATCAACATCACCCAACAGGAAAGGGCACACAATCGGCCCAACTAGGCTACACATTCCCGAGGGTCATCAACCCCTCGGTTAACCCATAAAAGAAAATAGAAACGAACACACCACCGACCCTAGGCATAAACATGCTATAGAGTATAATATTTGGACAAATAATAAGAGCTTGCAGCAATTGAGTAAAGGGAGGAACAATTGGCACCAACGATAACAACCTGTAGTATGCACAAGACCTTAGCAACATTCAGCATAAACTAATTTTGAGGGTTACATTAACATCATACTCATACACAATGCTACTTGAACAGAACTAAAGGAGATTTCAAACTAATGCCGACATGAGGCCAACTAGGAGGGAAGGATAGTGGAGTATAGGGACATCAAATGGTGGCTAAGACTGATCCATATAACTAGAAGAAAGACTAAGAATTTAATCAAATTCAGTCAAAGCCACTACAGCAAGGAGACCAATCCACAAGCACCTCGCTTGAACACTCCGAGCCACTCAGTTCCCAATAGAAGAAAGACCAGCAGGCATCAATTGCCCATCTTACCCAGCAAATCCAGCCCAAACCTCATCAACTCTAGGGAAACCTCGGTCAGGGGATTGGAGGAGAGTTCCGAACCTCTGATAGCCGAACCAGAGGAACAAAGCCCGCGCGACCCAAAGATCTAAGTCACGGCAGCGATGTGAGAAACCGAGGAATTGGGTACGGGGAGATAGGGAGAGCACTGCAGTAACAGAGAAGAAAAGACCACCAGCTACAAACCACAAGCGCAAAACCTAGCAAGACGAAGGAGAAGGAAAACATGGCAGGAACAGAGGAAGAACATCAACCTTCATCGACCATCGTAGCCACGAGGAACCCACAAACAATCAACGAAACCAAAGAAAACAGAGCAAAAGTAGGAACCCCAAAGCAAGCAGCCACAGAAATTATAGCAGAGCAACAAAATCCAAAGCAAGCATGTATCAATCCAAGCCCTAGATGCCTAACCAAGGGTTAGGGTAGGAATCCCTACCTCTGGGCGTCTAGATCTTCTCCTTTTTCCGGTTGCGTCGTCGTCCTCAACCTCTCTGTCTCCGCCATAGTCGCCCTGCCGTGGTCGTCGAGCTCTCCTCCTCCTTCTCCGGTCGCCGTCCTCAAGCTCCGCCTTCACAGGAGGGACCCCGCCACCACTCTCTCTCTCTCTCTTCGATCGGGTGGCCACCGCCTCTCTCTCTTTATCTATCGAGCGGAATAGAGACGAGAGAGAGAGGGGTTTAAGGAGGGATTATATATGTGAGTGGCTAAGATTAGATCTGCCCCGTCCGATCGACCAAATCTGTTCCTGGCTGCTCAAAACCCGATCTAATCCATATCCTCTGATCTAGGGTTCCCCTGATGGTCTAATTAAACACATATATCATCATAAAGTTGTGTGTGCACTACACGTGTGGAACCAATCCATGGGGCGCAATTTGACCAAATTGCCTTTGGGGTCACAAAAGGCAAAACGATCAACCGATCGCGTTCGATGCAGAAACAGACCAAAAAGAGATCGGGCCTCAACCGACGCAGTCGAGCCGGGTCGGAGGGACGGGTCCTCACTGGTATTCATGAAAATGCAATCTGAAAACAAGTGCATGGTATTCATGAAAACAATAGAGATGATAGACAACAAATACCTTAGGCGGAATGAGATCATAATTCCTAAACGAGCGCTTTTTTCCAACATCATCAACCATGCCTACAACAGTTGACTGCAAGATTGAAAGTGAATGAGAATATGTGTATATCGCAAAAAATATTCAACCTTAATTGAGAACAAAGAAAGTGAAGATACAAGGAGAAAATACAGACATATCAAACTGTTCTTTGACTCACCGACTGCGGGAAGGTGACTGACTTCAGTGAAGATCGATGTGAACCTGCCTAAACCCGGCCTCACTGACTTCCATCCTTATAATTCACAAAACGCAAGAGAAATTTACCATATCTAACGAATATTATGTGAATTATAAGGATGGAAAAAACCTGCCTGAACGAAGGGGTAGAACACCATACCGAGCAACCCAAACGGAAACTAGTCAGCACCGAGTCCAGGATCTAAAAATACGCCATCCCACCAACAAACAACACCAAACCCGCCTCACTCTTTACACCCCCCCCCCCCTCCCCCCTCCACACACCACAAACAACACCAAAACCCGACCCCGAAAACACCAAACCCAACCCCAACTAACAAAAAAAGCAGCAAGATAAAAGACAGGCAAGAGGGACTCACCTCAGAAAGTAGATCCACACCCTGCAACGAAGACATCTAAAAACATCACCTCTAGCCCCACCCATCCAAGTAAGCAAAAAAGTCGAGGAACCCTAGTGGGAAGAGGGAACGAAAGATCAGCCCCCACAACCTTTTGGATCTGCACCGCCCCCCACCCCACCGTCGCCACCCAGTCGTTGATGCCGACTCCCCTCCCTTGGTTAAAGAAGCAGTTGACTCTTTTTTGAATGGAGGTATGAGTGGTCACCTCTGATATGCAAGATTGAGGTATTCCAAAAAAAAGAAAGGTGGCTGAATTTAGGTAAATTTGTTGAGTGGTCAAATCATTTGCCATATGATTCTTTTCTTAATGGAGATATGAGTGGTCATCAAATATGGTCCACAAGATTGAGGTGTTCCAAACAAAGGTGACGAATATAGCTAGATTCGCTGAGTGCTCAAATCTAGCTACATGTGCTTCAGGTCTGAGTGGAGGTATGAGTGATCAAATCTAGTTACATGTGCTTTACGTCTGAGTGGTCAAATTGCTCTATATGAAATACTAGTACTCATTCGTGCCCCTAACACGGTTTTGCAGTTCTCTTACTTAGAGAATATATATATCTATATGTATATGTAAAGCTAACTTAGGAAATATGTATATGTAAATCAAATTAAGATTGATATATAAACTAACTTAGGGAATATGTACATCTAAACAGTCTTATTAAGGGGGAAACGGTTGTAACCGTTTTTGCTCCTTATAAGGTTGATTTTCTATAGCTTTCAAATAGCATATGTGTTCAGTGAGGGGTCAAGTGCCAGGCCCATTTCAAATAGTAGGTGGCCTTAGCGCCGCCTTATCTCGTGGTGCTTAATGCCCTAATTGGTCACTCAGCTTGACTGGTCAAACATGAATCAATCCTTCCTCCATTCGGCTTCTATATAAGGCATTCTAGCATAAAGCTAGCCTGCCTTAGTAGAGCTATCATGATACTTGTTTATATTATACAAATTTGTCTATGTTTCATTAGGCGACTCACTCTTTACCTCCCTCATTGGTTGTGGGACTTAGAGCATGCGAGGACTCGTTTCTCTGACCCGGTTCGATCGTATGGGTTGAGGGGTGTTTTCTGTTGGTCTGGTTATGTGTCTGGTGCAATTGGGCAATCAATTGCCACAATTGGGCAATCAATTGCCATTTTAGGCCCCAGAGGTAATTTAGTAAAATTATATCATATCAATCGGTTTTATACACGTATAGCACACACATGACAGTCTAATGATACGTGTATTTGATTAGACCATGAGAGTACTTTGGATCGATTGAAATTTGAGCGGCCAGGGATCAGCCAGCCAGATCTAATCTATGCCAATCATATAAAACCCCCACTTTAGTTGCCCCGTTCTCTCGTTAGGGCACCGATCGCGTCCCTGAGAGAGAGAGAGGAGGGAGAGAGGCCGAGGCGACCCGATCGGGAGAGAGGAGGGAGAGAGGCTCGCGACCGGCGGCGGGTTTGGCGACCGCGGCGGGACGACTGCGGCGGAGACGGAAAGGTTGACGACGACGACCACGGCCGGACAAAGGGAAGATAGAAGACGATCTCGACCTAGAGCGGCGCCTAGAGGTAGGGATTCCTACCCTAACCTTGGTTAGGCATCTAGGACTGGGTTTGAAGCATGCTAGCTTAGGACCTTGGTTGCCTTGTGGATTTCGTGGCCTCCTGTTGATGTTCTTCCTCTTTCTTTGCATTGCCGTTGCTTAGATCTAGGAGTTAACGGTGGATTTTGATGAGATTTGCTTCCCCTTTTTCTGGTTTGATGGATGTCGATGATGTTAGCTAGGGATTACTGCATCTGCTCTGTCTTCCCGTAGCTTTGTTGGTGTTCAATGTTCTGCGCTTTTGTCTCCGTTCTCCCTCTCCCCTGGATTCATTTCTTGTTGTCCCTCCTGATGCCGTGGATTGCTCGAGATGTTTGAGATCGATAGAAGTGCCTGAGGTATTTGGTTTCCCCTGTTTTCCTTGGATCTCTGATTTTCCCCTGGTGATGCTTTCTTCTTCCTCTCCTAGCTGCTAAGGTTGATGCTATGGTTTCATGGTTTTCTCTCGAATTTTTCCCCCTGTTTTTGGTCTGCCGGATACCTGAAGTCCTCCTCCAACTCCCTTTGGATGTTTTCCCTTGTGTTTATAGCGTTTGGTTTGGGATTGCTGCGATTGCTGGACTTCCCTTGGAGCAACTGCCGATCTTTGGCTCTGCTTCGTTTTATTTGGCTAAAGTTTTGGAATTCCTTTTATCTCTGTCGAATTGGTCTTGTATAATTATTTGACTCACATGTAACCCCTCGATTAAGTCTATGCTGAATCTTGTTAGTGTCACTGTACTTAATGCTATTGCTATTCTTTAGTGCCATCTGCTCTTCCTCCATTTAATTCCTGGTCTTGTATAATTATTTGACTCATATGTAAGCCCTCGATTAAGTCTATGCTGAATCTTGTTAGTGTCACTGTACTTAATGCTATTGCTATTCTTTAGTGCCATCTGCTCTTCCTCCATTTAATTCCTGTGAATTCATGTTGGTTACTTAATTATGTATCATTATATCACGTTTATGCCTCGGGCCAGCCGTGTGCCCGTTTCTATTTTCCTTTGCGGGTTAATCGAGGGAGTGATGACCCTCGAGAATGTTTAGTATAGTCGGGTCGACTGTGTGCCCTTGTATGTTGATTGATATCATATATGGTTTAGATATATGTGAATGTTGTGCCTAGCTGTGTTTAGTTTACTAATGCTTATGTTCTCTCTTGTATAGCGTTACAGTGTATTGGACACGTGAATGATGATGTGACATGTAGAGACACCTAGGTTTAGTTGTTTGATTAGGTTCATTCATGTCATATGCATTGGAAGCATTACGGTTAGGTGCGGGCAATGGGTCCGATCGCCAATCCGAGGACTCGGGTAACTCGGATCTAGCTTTAAAGCCGGGGTATGGGTAGAAGGATTTAGGCGAGATTGTGTCAATGTGATCTTGTATTGTATTTGAGGATATTATGTAGTTGACTTGATCTCCATTGTTCGAGGAATAGAGGTCGTATTGTCGCTGTTCCAAGGACCCAAGTGTGGATGTCGAGGTCCATGATGCGTGTTCCCGTACAAGGGGTGGTGTACGGTGAGAGCTCCGGCGGTGAGTACATCGGTGATGCACCGACCCTGGGTCCGGGTTCGTGTTGGTCGTCTCCTTTGTTTCACCGCGTGGGTGATGGTGACCCTACTTAGGGGTTGTTTGGTATGGGGTTATTCCCATTTTTAATGGGATTATCCCCATTCCTATCCCAAACATCAATAGTAATCATTACGGGTTTATCCCCATTTCACCTATCACCATCACTCTACTTTTTCCTATCCCCATTTTTTAATCCCACTTTTTCTATCCCTATTTCTTCTTAACCCCACTTTTTCTAACCCCGAACCAAACGGGGGCTTAGGGGCCTTTCTGGATCGACGAGGTGTGACGCCTAGGACGAATGATGATACTATTGTAGTTCCTTGTCCTTGAGTGTGACGTAGAGTAGAACCTACAGGGCTTTATGCTCATCCTATCCGGGCTGCGTTTTGCAGGTGCATGCGTCGCTCCTACTTCCGGATCTGCGTTTAGAGGCGCTTCTACTTCAGGTGCTACTTGAGGTTGTTAGCAGATTGAGGGCTCTTTTTAGTTATTCATGCTTATTTTGATGTCATTTACTGTTATGGACTTGTATCTCTTGTTTTGAGGAAAAATTGTATCACTCTAAATTTTTTATTAATGAGAAAGGATGTTTATCTAAATGTTTAAATTGCGTTGTAATAGTTTAATTAGTTGCAAATTTATGTTTCTCCCTCAAGATCAAGTTGTTTAAATTTGTCGTAAGAATTGAGAAATTTTACATGTCCCTTGTGCCACATATATAGAGGAGACTGTCAAAATTTTAGCGTTTATTGATGACGTAAATAGGTTTAGGTGGCTCATGTGTCGATTTACATGGGTTTTCTGGGTCGGGGTGTGATATTTTGGTATCAGAGCAGGTGGTAGGTCTCAGGGATAGGATTAGGCTTGCGGTTAAGGTTTGAGTGAGGAATGGGATAGTTCTAGATCTAGAACATCCTTGCATTTTTGTGGCCGAGTGATGTGCATTAGCTAGGTTGTTTGTTGTTGTGTTTTGATTTTTGGCTGTGACATGACGTCTTAGAGGAGATGTGCATGCACACTGGTGTCATCCGTTCCCTCGTCTGACAGTGTATCTCCCTCCGTGCTAGAGATGAGCGAGTAGGGAACAAGACGTGTCGCCTTTGTAATCTCGAAATCTCAAGAGGTGAACTGGTTGAGGTTCAGAGGCGGTGTTGGAGATCCTTCAACAATAGAGGACTGGTTGAAGGAGGTGTCCAGACTCCGGATGTTTTGAACATTCTAGAGCATCGCTTGCTGGAGAAGCCGTTGGTTTTTGGCCTTCCTGTGAAGCGATGCGTAGTGGCGCTTGTCATGGTCACCTGGGGCATCATTGGTTGAGGTTTGACAACAATTTCGCGCTCTGTTCTTCGATACTTACCCTCGAAGGGTAGTGTGGTTGGTGTCACGGGGGAAAATAAGGGAACAAAATTTTCTCGCTTACTTGTCCGATGATGACGTCAAGAGACTCCCTTGTTGAGCTCTGCACATCGCCGCCGCGCGCCCACACGTCGCTTGTGCTCCGCTCGCACGTCGTCTGCACGCCGTCTGTGCACCGCCTGCGCACTCCGCCTGACAACCCAATCACCTCTTGACCAACCCTCTTTTTCGCCTTGTACACACACAAGACTCACACCAATTTAGGTAAGGGATGAGATCCCAATTCCTTTATTGACTAGTGATTACAAGAGCACTCTTCTCTCGTCCTCAACCCTTTGGAGTACAATCACTCTCAATACAAGAAGCTCTCAATCCAAAACCCTAGAATCTCGCCTCACAATCCGTTGTAGACGACGACTCCAAAACCCAACACTGGGTTGCTCAACCCGTGAGCTGGTCTATGACCTAGATGTCCCTAACGTCTAGCCAAAACCTCTCCCCTTATGCCTTGATCATCCCTTGATGATCCCTCACCTTAGCCGGCCTACTTCTTATATAGAGGAATAGTCCTTGGCTTGCTCCAACAAGCCAGTCCCCTAGTCCAACTCTAAGTCTTAGGCTTCATGCATATCCAATCATGCAATCAACCAATTACAAAGCTTCATAGCCTATTTGGACTCTTACATGAGTTAAGACTTATCAAAGATGGTTGTTTACAAAAACCATCGCATATTAACTCGAAATAGGTCTCCTTCCTATTCGTCCGTGCCAACAGGGAGTTTCCCCGAGTCAAATCTGGTATTCTCCATGTCATCACCTATTCCAACTCAAACGCACGCGAGACATTTGAATTTGCTCGGCTGGATTGGCCTCCAAGGCACAACCACTCGGTTTGGCGCGCCGTCTCCTAGTGCAACTCGGAGTCGCGCGTCATCTTCCGATTCTTCCGTGCCAAAACGGTTTCTGACCGCGTCATCTTTTTTGGAGCTTCAATTCCAAGTGGAATTAGGTGATTAGCACGCGTGGTTTTCTCCAGCGGGCCAACCGCGTCGCGCATGGCATTCCGAGTCCTAGTCTGACTCGGACTTGGCCTCCTAGCCGCGTTACGACACGTTCTGCGTGCCATCACGCATGCCGCGTGTGCGCATGCCCCGCACGCCTTCCTGGGTTGCTTTGGCGCGCGTCACGCTCTCTTGCCTCGTCGCATGGCGCGTCGTACTTCGTCTTGGCCCGGACCGCCGTGCCATCTTTGAAATTTTTGCCGTCTTTGAAATCTGCCGCGTCCTGTCATGCCGCATCGCGTCGTGTTGCCTCCTGTCGCACCATGCCGCGTGCCAAACTCCTTTGGCGCGTGCATGTTGCTTGTGCGCCTCCCTAGTCGCCTCATCGCGCGTCTCGCTCGATAGGATCCCTTCATGGCTTGCCAAGTTTTGCTTTGGCTCGGTCCGCCGTGTCATTTTCAACTTTCGCCGCACCATCTTCAAGATCCCTCGTGCCATGGTCGTGTCATGGGCTCTAGCCCCTGACAGTTCGGAGTACCTTCTTTTGTTCTTGGTACTCACACCGTGTGGTAATACGCTGGTTAGTTGGATCATCTGTCTCAGTGAGCTAGAGAGCAGTGGGGGACGCCTTGCTCTGTGCTCTAACTACTGAGACAGGTGACTTGAGGGTTGACATCGGATGGTTGGTCGGTGGCCGTGGTGAGTTCCGAAGTTGTTATTTCGGGTTTCGAGGAATGGTGCTCGTCTTTGGCAGAGTTCAGTCGTTTCAGCAGCAACGTTGTGCGAGTTTTTGTTAGAGGTAGCTTGGGCCACCATGAGGGATCCCACCAGGTGCTCTAGTCCTAGCCGCCGGTGCTTGTAGCGAGGGGCGCTTGCCGCAGACCAGTCGGGCGTGACGTACGCATGGGGCAGAGCAGTGGGTTGATATCTTAGTTGAGGTAGGCGCGGGAATTCAGATTCCAGGTAGAGGCTTGTTGGAGACAAGACAACAACCAATCTTGCCAACGTTTGTGCACTCCTAAGGAGAGAGCAACTCCAACAGTAACTAGTTTTCAGAGCCATCAGCTTCGACTTTTAGCGTTCAGTTTCCGTCTTTAGCTTTCGGAGCTTCTCGCGGCTTGCAGTTTCTAAGTGGCTTGCGGTTTTTCTCCTGTGACTCGTCCCCATGTGTGCCATCTTGGGATGAATCCATAACTCCATTAAGCTTATGCGTATCTCTCCAAGGATTTTGGTTGAATTAGCACTAAAATGCCCGTAATGCCTATGAATTGGGAGCTTTACTTCTATTGGAAGAGTACACCTCTACCCGGTACCCTTTTTATTGTAACTGTGATACTTCTAAATGGCAAAACATGTAAGATAACTAGGCCCCCATTTAGGCCTGTCAGCAACTATATTTTTGAAGATCATAATAATTTCAACTTTGAGGTATAGGAGAGAACATCAAACTTAAATTTACAAGGAAAGATTTAAAACATGCTACACTAACGGCAACAACAACCTTCGGCGGAATGAGGTCATAATTCCTAAATGAGCACCTACTCCCTATAGCTGATAGCATGTCTCTCATTTCTTCCACTGAAGTCATTTGAACCTGCTTCGGGCTCGTCCCTCACTGCTATGGAATTTAACATAGAGTGCCAATGTTGGTGGCAATGTCGAAAAAGCTTATGCATCAGCAACCAAAATGTGTTGTGGCTTCTGAACTGCAAGATTGGAAGTGTGTGAGAATATATGTATATCACCACAAAAGAAGAAAATAGAGACATTTTTATTTCAGCGTCGTTATTTATACAAATTGGTTGGGAATTTTTCCTGATGCCTTTTTCTGACTCACCTTGCTGATGAAGACTGTCGACTCCAGTGAGGACGGAAGTGAGCCAGGCTGATCGTGGTTTGGTTATATCATCTATCAGTTGTAAAACACATCCGAACGTTACCATCTTTAACCACAGTTATGCGATTTAAAGACGCGATAAAGTGAAAAGGGGTAGAGCAACATACCACGGATCTTCAAAGTTTCCGACACCGAGTAGCTTGATCGGAAAATTTGCCGACCTATCAATTCAAGCTGGCCCGTCTCACTCTTTACCTCCCTCACCATCGCCTCCATTGCTTTTATTTTCCTTATACAAAACCCTAGCCTCCGCGGGAAGTGGAATACCAAAAACAAGACCAGCGACATGTTTTGTCCTCGAGGTGTCGATGGATGAAGAAGCGTATTGTATCCTCCACGTAGGCGGGACTCTCGTCACCGGCGAGTTTCAATCAATTGGCCCAAGTCTTGTTTTGTCAACACCTTACCGTAGGCCACATGCCGCTTAACCCATTCCGGGTAGGCCGGCCTCTCTTTCTCCTGTCTATGTCCTGGCTCCGTACTCGAATAAAAAATTATCGGCTGCCCGGATGATGGAAGCTCAAGAATAAGCCCGTAGTCATATAGCGTAAGCTCCATGAGTTTTGGATCCAGCTGAAAGAAGAAATCATGCTGCCATCCAAGTAGGACATGGTCAAGCAGTATTCTATCTTGATCCATTTTGGGCATATTAAAAAAGGCCTTAAATGGCGTCCAAGCAGCAAGCTCTCGGTGTCCGTCTTTTATTCACCTTTTTCCAATGAGATGCGCAAATGCTGTGACATAACGGCCGGCCGCTGGGTCTGATAGGGCGATGGACAGGTGCAACTATGCCTGCAAGACAATGGAAAACCATCAGGTTAACAGATAACAGGTGTAGTGTGAATGTGCTATTTCTGATTTACAAAGAAATGCTTAACAAAGGGCAATTGCATTTTATGTGAATGTAACATTCAAAAGTATAACGGAGTAGGTGTGTAGCCAAGTCACATAAGAGATGTAGTTCGAATGTAACATTTCTGATTTACAAACAATAGCTTAAGAAAGAGCGATTGCATTTTGTGCGAATGTAATGTTATAAAGTATGACAGGGTGGGGAGAGTCTGTAGGCATGTAACAGCAATAAAACTCTGGTTTATGTCTCCCTTTCATATATTATAGTAGACAAATTGAGAGTAGGCAAGATAGACAAAAAAAATTAACACGAGGCGAGGTAGACAAAAAAATTCACTGGAGGCAACATAGTAAAGAAAAAGCACTACAAGCAAAAGATGATTCATTGAGCATAAGTATATTAGGCTGCATTCAAGTTCATTGCGGTACAATACAAGGTTGCCGTGACAAAATCCCGCGACAAAGTCTAGTTTGGCCACATTACATGATGGTAGGCAAGACAATCACATTGTGTTATGGTGAGTACACCAATTTCAGTTACAAGAAGATTTTTACAAAAATTGCTATCCCAGCAACGACAAGAACCCAAGTGACAATGCGCATTTCGCACATCTGGCCATGCATCACTGCCAGTTGAAGGCCCATTGTGTCCTTCGTGATTTCGTCGGTAGACCAGTAGGTGATGTAGGAATATAAGATGAACTTGAGAATGAGGGTTGTCGAAGTAGCACATCTTCCCACTTCCAGAATCCACACCCATTTGAACTATTAGGCCACATAAAAGGTGCGACCTGGATTTTTTATCGATGCGGGAGACTCGTTGTACGGCGTTTAGCCCGCACTTTCACTTTAGCTGATTGGACTGGGGTGATGCAGACGATGACGCATGCGACATCCTTTACTTTATGACATCAGCAATACATAAATTACTGGCGATGGGCATAACAATTATTTGCACATCCAAACTATCGTAATGAATGTCTTGGGGAAATGAATATGAAATTTAAATTAAGAGGCCATAAAATTTCGATTTCTTCAAGAAATCACATGGAAGACATTGATATTGAGCTTTTTCTAACATCACACTTTTCACTTCCTAGTTACTTCAATGTGTATTCTATATCTCATCTAGATGTGATAACTGCATGGCACCACGAAACTGTATCATGACACAAATATGACTATACATTTCAGCAACTATATATGTAA
Source organism: Narthecium ossifragum (assembly GCA_963920575.1). NCBI lineage: Eukaryota > Viridiplantae > Streptophyta > Magnoliopsida > Dioscoreales > Nartheciaceae > Narthecium > Narthecium ossifragum. The sequence continues at coordinate 6,907,807 of OY986970.1, forward strand.
GTAATTTGATTGGTAAGTGAATCAAATTTGACTTCACAAATTAAGGAAATAGACAATCATAGCAATAACTAGACTAGCATCTAAAGCAAGAGATTTTAGAACTTTTGCTAGAGAAACAAGCATGTATTGTTTCCTGAGAGAAGTGAACTTAAGACGGTGTATAAACTTTGAAGTCTCTGTTTCAATTGAAAGGGTATCAAAGGTAGTAATTGTTCAAGACATTGTGACATTTCATAAATCAATAGAAATGATAATTAACCATGTTCGAGCAGGTGAGTGAAAGGTCCATAGCCCACATCATGCATATAAAGTAGGTGACTGAAAGAGTGATGGGATTTTTCATCCATTGAAGTGTGAAATATTACATGCTAGTTTTACTATTTTCAACAGACACAATGATCGATATCAAACTCTAGACCCTGCAAGCATAAACAACAATCTTCTCAACACCCCATGAAAATATGGGAAATACTCATGTTAAACAAAGTCCAAGATGCTAGCTAAACCATTGAGACAACATTTTCTTCGCACCCCATGAAAATATGCTCGTCAATTTAAAAACAAGTGACCCAAAGATCATTGCAAAGCATTGGTTTCGTGAAAAAATACATATAGAAAGGAATAAGATAGAAATAACAGCCTAAACAAGACATTACTTTGCTCACGGATGTAACGTACATGCTAGAAAAGAAAGCATGGTCTATTATATAGAATAAACACTAAAGACTACATCATCAACGCAGTACAGATAGTAGAAATTGCGAATTAGTGAAGGCAAAAGCAAAAGATACCATACACACTGATTCAGGAGAGGAAGAATCCACGATTGCATAGTGGTGCTCTTGTGATTTTCAAATAATGTAATAGCCAATGGTGGCAGTCTGATGTGTGACACGTAGGAAAAGCATGTAGTCAATAGTTGAAAAGCTTTAAAATTATAGGCTGTGATTAGTTTTTAATACGTCATTCCTTCAATTTCGATCAAGACTCACATACGATTTCCAACTCAAGTCTACGATGCAAGAAAATATCCATAACATTACACATGCCTAAGCTGAAAATCAAAAGAAAAATTCAAACCCACAAGAGATCGACTCATGCTTATATGGCCCAACCTCTGAACCCTTCTATTAGACCAATCGCAGACACCTGTCATGGTGGCGTAACCCATGACATTATTCTACAAGACTAGATTGCGAGCACCTCGAAAGGCAAGCAACGTTTTAGAAAACTCAAGACAAACGGAACTAATAAAGCTGAAATTTATTTGGATGTGGAGGTCATAGATCCTATTAATGTACAACAGATTTGATTCTCAACATTGATTGTAGTAAGCATCTTTAGTTCAATGTAGATATTAGATTGAAACAATCAATGTAGTTTAATACGTTTGAAATGCAAATAATAAGAGATAATTCATGGAAGAAAATAAGAAAAACAAAGTTGCATCATATAAAAGTTAAAAGTGAACTTCATCTTGCTTCCACTCAAATTAAAGAAAAATACTGAAAATAAATTGAATGCACAAACAATCTATAAGAATCATGAACTCGTTCAAAAATAAGATTATGATATATTCACAAATTCATCGTAGCCGTAGGAATAAGAACCATATGATAGTATTTTGTGCACACTAATTAGCTAATTCACAATACATGGAGTTCTACAGAACATGAACAAAAACCCTACAATCCCATGGACAAATCCAGATCTGCGACAAAGATTTAACTAAAGGACCTCACTTTGGGGTAAAGAAATTCTTTAAAAAAGCATTAATTCCACCACCAATCATACCTACTCAATAAGAAACTAAACCTAAATCCTAATGTCTCAAGAAATCAAGTAAGAAGAGAACACAGATCCATGAACACTCTTTCAAACAACCCAATTTAAATACCTATAGTAGTCCTGTGTCATGAACTATCGCGGAATAATGGAGATTCACCATAGCCCTGGCGTTAGTTCTGTGCGCCAATCAGCACCGGAGCTGCACTCCGCCAAGTGCCTGTGCTAGTGAGGACACTCGGTGGGGAGAGGGGGGAGGGGGTGGAGTGACGTCGGGGTTTAACGAGAACGTAGCGCGCCGGTATCGTATGCCCTAGCTTCGCCAGTGAGGTGAGCGAGGGTTTGGCCGTTTTGGGTTGGGCAGAAGGGAATCATGGTCCTCAAGGGATTCAAAAGGGATTGAAGACACGTGGCAACTGAGTTGGCTACGTTATTTACAATTATACCCTGACACATCAGATCGGTGAAGAACACAGCCGATGTGAGAAACTTTATGCTTTCAATTCACATAAATCCGAGTTTCCGGGTAACTGAGACTCAGTCCGAGTCTTATCCAGCCCAGTTGTCAGGATGAAAAATGACAGATTGCATACTTGACGTGGCCACCTCTCTCATGTCCAGGTGGTGTAGTGATGTAGCAAACCACACCATCTTTGTGGACCCATTCAAATATGTTTTTTAACTCTTTATTACTCAAATCTATTTTATATATCTGGATGGTTATAAGTTAACCATCCTGCTATATCAGACGGTTGAGAGCTTCTTCATCCAAGGGTGGTAAACACCCCAGGATATAATTGTTCATATTAGAATAAATAAATAAAGAAATAATTGTCCAATGGGTGCCAGGTTGCAGGGGGCACCATTAGTTAGGATATATAGCATGATGGTTATAAGTTAACCATCATGTTGTCCTACCTTGAGCCTATGTGGAAGGAGGTTATCCTACGTGGAGCCTACGTGACGGGAGATAGTGGAGGAGGGGGGAGAGAGGGGGTTAGTGGGGAGTTACTGTGGGAGAGAGGGGGGTTAGTGGGGGGAGAGGGTGGTTACCTTGTCAGGTGGCAAGGGCAGGTGACAAGGGGGGCCACTAGTGTGTGTATATATCTATTATATAAGATCCAAGGCATTCTATCATACGGATATGGATGTTTGATCCAAGTTAAGCTCAGATATATCAGACGATCGAGATGAAGCCACGTGGAAGAGAGTAGCGGAGGGTGGTGGTTAGCGGGTGGTTAGTAGAGAGAGGAGTATGGGGGCTGGGGGTTATCCGTGCCAAGTGGCACCTGGGCGCTACACATTAAATGTTAAATTTTCAGAAATAAATTTAACACCATTTTTAACCACTGATTTGTCTCGAGATAAAGAATTTTAAAAGGATATGGTCGAAACAAAACCACCGTGGTTTCTAGTTTTTGTAAAGAAAACAAAATTATAAAACAAATCAAATAGATACCCCTTATTCTTTCTTTCCCCTCGCCTCTTTCATCTTCTAGGCGTCTTCTCTTCCCCACCTTCGTCATCGTCGAGAGTTGATCCACCATCATTCTCCACCTCCCATTGCCCTTGTTCTTTCTTCTCCCTTTGCCCTCCTATCTCCCCCCTTTCCCAATTAAAAATATCACAATTTCCTACAGTAAATGCCTTCTCATGAGAGCATGGAAGATCCATCGATTGAAGATGCAACATATGATTAATGATGTTTGACTTCGCCTTTATGCAGTTTTTTCTCTTTAGTTTCTCGTTTGCCTTTATGCCTCCGGTCAAACTTCGGCGTGAGCTCGCAGCCTTCTTTGGGGAAGAAGGCTGCTATCCACACGGTGAACATTAGCAGCCCGCTAATGTGCACCAAATCAGTATTTTGGCCATATCTTGAGCTCCCGGCATACGTTTTCAATAATTTACACGTCGTTTCGACCAGCTCCTCGTGCTATCATTTCTCGATAGTTTTAGTTCCATTTGGAGCGATACCTGACCTTAGTATTGGATTTTATGCCATAGGAGATCGTTCGAATGGCCGACCGGCAAGGGTCGGAGTGTGCCACGAACTCCTGGACTTACCAAGCATGTGCCCAACGTCTTCTTGAGGTAAGAGTTACCTCATGCTAGGATTTGTGTGAATGTATGTTATGTTTTATATATGATGTATTGTTGTGTGATGCTACGTTGGCATGCTATGATATTGTTTTGCTATGTTATACTATGCTTTGGTTTGTAATGTGGTGCCATGCTAGGCATTATGTGATGCCAAAACGTATTTGGGCTGGTCGAGCCCTGTAGCTGGATAATTATGCCATGGTTATCTATGATATGATGTGTATATGCCTTACATGTATGTTTTTATGAGAATTATTGGTCATTTGTATTAGCTTATTATTATGTTTTGTTATGTTATCTGACTTGTGCATACATGAAGGCCCTGTTTGGCGACGCAGTATCCGAGCGAATCCGCTGTATCCCGGCGAATCCGAGAATGAGCGGATTCGCTCCCGCCTCATCCAGCCGTTTGGTAAACGGCCGGATTCCAAAAACACGGAATCTGCCAGTGGGCAGATTCCGTGAATGGCAGATGCCATTCCGAGCGGATACCCGCGGGTACCGCACAGTATAAAGCCAAACACACCCGAAAAGAATATTGGATTTGACACTCACCCTATTTATAGTAGATGGCGCTACATGGCGACTATCTAGGGCACTATGGGGGTTATGGTGCCAAGTGGCACACATCTAACGTATTAGGGGTTATAAGGATGATTAATGTCATCATTATGACATTAAAGGCCCAAATTAAGGTTTAACAATCACATGCATCATCCATAAGGCCGTGTGTACACTAACACGTGTGAAACCCAACTCCATAATGGCAAATTACCAAAATAACCTTTGAGTTGCAACGATCAACAAGATCACAAAGTAAGGCGAATCAAACCCTCGAGCCCGACCTATGCGGTCAAGTTTTGGTCCTAAGCTTTGTGATCAAAATCCCGAACTTGAGAGATATATGTGGTGCAGAAAAGGGGGGGGGGGTCGTCATGCGAGAGAGTGGCTCGAGCGGGATTCGGGTCATCTTGCTCGCACAACTTGGGGAGCCCAAGACAACCCCATCCTGTGTGCTGAATTTAGACCCAACGTGGGTGTGCATCCTATGACATCTCCATTGGAATATCTATCGTCCTATACCACCCATAAAAATCACGAATTTTAGTGGCCACCTGTGTTGCCACGCCAGAAGTGTAATCCATGTCATGAGTACCGCTGCTCTAAACATGGATGCCCTCCGTGCCAGAGAAGCGCTTGCGACAACTACGTGACACATGGAGAATAGAATGGTGAAATGGTCCAAATTTTCATTTTATTGTGTGTTTTCACCGGTAATAGAATAGATTTTGGCAGAGATTTATTGGCTATTTTTTTTTGTTTTTCTGGGCTTTGGAAATGTTCTTGAATCATTTGAATGAGCTGCCCAGAAGCCTAGAAGAATTGAGGAATGTGAATGGAATATGACTTTGTGTAGGCTCCTGCACAAGCTTTGTGATCAGGGATGCCAAATTCAGTGGGTCGCTTACGAGTTAACAAATTCATGAGAAGTGGTATGGGAGGTCCAGAAATGTGATGCTGATGGAAATGCTGAAGTGAATTTAAGTTTTGTTTCATAGATCTTATTTGTGTCTGCTTGCATTTATCTGTACTTCACTTAGGCAAACAGATAATTAGTGTATTGTGCTGCTTCTGATTGTGCAGGGAAGTTCTCTTTTTCTTGGCAAAGAATAGGCTCATGGCTGCAGGGAGATCCATCCAGCAGCTTTTGAGGAAGAAACTTCAGCTTGGATCTCTTGTAATTCTCCTCTCGCTGTTCATATGCATCTTGCTTGTCTAATGAGCTTAGCTTTATGAAGTGAAGTTTTGCCTATCTTATCTTCCCATGTGACTCCGATGAGGAATAGTGAAGTAAAATATTAACCAACCAAATGATATGGTGAATAGATTGTTGACATGACTTTGTCTACCGAGCTAAGAATTGGTTTTCTTTAATTTTTTCAATGGATAAATTAATTTGATAAAACTCTTCAAAAGTGATACCTTGGTATATCGGTTCATTCGTTTTCTGCTTACAATTCTCTGATGCATGTAGGCCCCAACGTCCATTGGTGCTTTCTCATCAAAGCAGGATGGAGATGGCGTTGGATCAGCTGGGATGAGGACACTAAGGGCACTAGCAGTCCTTGGAGCAGGCGTCTCTGGTATTTTGGCTTTTGGTACCATAGCATCTGCCGATGAAGCTGAGCACGGCTTGGCCTGTCCCAACTATCCATGGCCTCACAAAGGCATTCTTAGTTCCTATGATCATGGCTCGTAAGTTGGAAATTGTAATTTTTTGCACAACTATCCCACGTAATTCTCCTTCTGATATATCGTGTTGCATCTACTGTCTGATAGTTGGACGTTTCATGCATTTCGAGCATGAAAATATGTGTGTTTATATCGAAGAGATTTGTCTTTTTAGGGTGGTGACACTACTGTATAGAGTTGCCTCAAAAGATCCATAGATTAGATTGCTTTTTCGTACGGGAGGGTTATCTCTCTAAAGCTTCAGAAAACTTCCACTATATTTATGTACCGTTTTGGGAGCAATCTGTCTTATTTTTATTATGCTTTTTTTTTTCTTTTTCTTAAATCATGAAGAAAGCTTTTTATCTGATATTTGACATGTATATTTTTTTTATTATCTATTTTGAATCATTAACTTGAGCAGGATCCGGCGTGGTCACCAAGTTTATCAACAAGTTTGTGCTTCGTGCCATTCTATGGGTCTGATCTCATATCGTGATCTGGTTGGTGTGGCTTACACCGAAGAGGAGACGAAGGCAATGGCTGCAGAGATTGAAGTGGTTGATGGGCCTAATGATGAAGGAGAAATGTTTACACGTCCTGGCAAATTGAGTGATCGTTTTCCTCAGCCATATCCTAATGAACAAGCAGCTAGGTTTGCAAATGGAGGGGCATATCCTCCAGACCTAAGTTTAATCACGAAGGTAGTTATGGTATTGGGTATTTTGCCCTGTTTATAACTGTTCTTTAGTGACGAATTTCTACTTCATGCTCCTTCAGGCTCGTCACAATGGTCAAAACTATGTCTTTTCCCTTCTCACAGGATACCGTGATCCTCCTGCAGGTGTTTCGGTAATGTTTTCACTTTGCTTTGTATTCACAATCTAGCAATTCTTTTGTCTTCTGTTACCTTAGTTTACTTGGATGTCTTGGGCCAAAGCATTTGCTGCAGAAAGCCTCTACACATGGAAATTGGCTAGGAAATGAACAAAAGATATTATTTTGTTATGGCTCCTTGATCCTTCTCTGCTACACATCTGCTTGGCTGAATACCTGTACCTTTGGTCTGTTTTTTCTTTATGTGGCAGTCACTGATCTTTACTTCATGTGGCTGTTACCTCATGTTACATCAAGTGATTTCTATATGTTACTTGTAAAGGTCGAAAGTTGGTTATTTGTTTCCTAATACATGAGATCTTGTATGGAGAATGTTATTAATAGGTTACATGAGATCTTGTATGGAGAATGTTAGTAATAGGTGGTCTTCTATGATGCTCTTGGAGAGGGTACCTAAAGAATCAGGTTTTGGATATGTGATTTTGATTGGCGACCTGCAAACATAATACGATCATGCAAGGCTGGACCTGTCAGTATATAACGAGCTTTGAGCCTCATCAAAGCTATAGGTTAGCATGCATGGAGGTATTAAGCCCAAAATGATTGGCAAAGTTCTCCCACAATGGCATTTGGTTGTAACTAGGCCCTTTG
>OY986970.1:6915611-7094648 GCA_963920575.1 Narthecium ossifragum
AACTTATAACTGTTGCACCCAACCCAATATCATCATTGTTGTCATTGAGACCGTGCTCTCATGTCCCATCTTATTAATGATGACGGGTCGATGTTTTTTCTCTCCCACGCGAGTGGTACGTGGTACCTTTTCGGTTCCATTCTGTGGTTGAACCATGTGGACGACGCCATCATTATATCTATACAAGGGATGTCAGGCGTCGCGTTGCTTCCTATTTTATCATTGGATGTGTGACCTGACGGTGATCAACCATCGCGACGCTATAAACCTCCTCGGCCGGCGTGGGTCGATACTACTGTTGCCCCTTGGAATTTTGAACGGCAACAAATTCCCCCTCCCCCCACCCTTTTTTGCACCGTGACACGATTCGATCCAATCCGGGGGCAAAACGCATCTTTTGGGAATGTTTATGGATTTTTTTTAAATAATATTATTTTAATAAATAATTATTATAATATGCCTCTGAAGAAAGTATTTATGAAAGTATGCCTGGTTTGGCCATGTCAGTGCCACGCTAGCGTGGCCTTTCATTTTTTTAATCCTGCCATTGAGTTACGTCTATATTAATAAAGACGTAACTTGAAATTACGTCTTTGACCTTCCCCCTAAAACCGCGCGAAGGCCAAGGGCAGATAGGAGAGTGACCCTTATAAGACGTAGGTTGGAGTTACGTCTACATTACGTGATACATTAGTAAGACGTAACTTGAAGTTACGTTGTCACTGGAACCTTTTCCGTGAGTACATTAGTAAGACGTAACTTGAAGTTACGTTTTCACTGGAACCTTTTTCGTGAGTACATTTGGTATTCACAGTAAACTCACACTAGAGTTTTTTTTTCACTCTGTACAACCATATATTCAAACATAAATACAATGTTTATAAATATGAACATCACGTTCACATCTAAACACCCACCGACCCCATTTACATCTAAACACTTACCCACCCCATTCACATCTAAACACAGTCTTTATATAAATCGAAATCATTTACATCAAATAGCATTAACATCTCTAAATGGTCACAAACCATTAAGGAAAAAAATCAAAGTTACAATACAAGACAATCACAACCTCCAAGTTTTTCGCTTCTTCTTCACTGCCATCTTTTTCTTCCTCGACGGTTCTGCCTCCTCTCCCCCCATCGTAGCACCAACATCGACCATGTATCCTCCTGCTGGTAAGGCCTGCATGTTCATACACAAGCAAAGTCATGAACAAGGGGCAAACCAAGATGTTACATTACATGTTTGAAAATAAATTACTTATTGCGATGTCTGGTGTCTGAAGATAGGAGCGCCATAAGACCCAAGAGAGAAGTTATCCGCTGAATCGTCTTCTCGTTGTAGTAGGCGTGTAAATTCACCAAATGCCGTGTTATTTGGAGGATTATTGTTGACTTCGATACCAATTTTCACCAAGAACAATTGTATACTTGGAATGACTGGATAGAGGCTAAGAATGTCACTAGTATCACTATCATCCTTTATTTTTACACCGTAATACATGCTTTCTTCCATTGGATATTTACAAGTTATGCGAATGTCGAAACAATTTGGATTGTATCCAGTCAAATCAAACATTAAAGCCTTTAAATCCGCATAACTTACATTTTTTCGTATCCTACTTGGTTTGATTCGGCCACCTATGTACTCAATATCACCTGCATTATCCTTTAATTTCACCTTTCCGTCCATCCGACACAATAGTGGAACAAAGCTACTATCCATCACTATAAATAACACAAATATGATGACAATTATGAGTCGATTATAAAGAAATTACAAGTTAATATTAAAAATTCCTATGGAAAACATGTTTCATATACTCTATTTAAATTAATACTAGAAATTTATCAACAATGCCACTACCCAAATCACCATACCAGAATGATTAAAAAACGAATTTTATAACAAAAAATGGGCATCTCAATTCCTATAAAAAAATCCTAATTTGATTATATAAATCCTAATTCTCACACAACAAGCATATAACTAAAATTTTAAGATAAAAACTCACCAGAAAGCAAGATGGAGAGAAGCAAAAGGAACTTGGAGGATTTGGCCGGAAGCTTGCCGGAAATTGGCCGGAAATGTTTCAAGAAATAACTCCTCTTGAAGGAGTAGATGGACGGGGAAGGAGGAGGGGAGCCGCGGGCCACGGGGCCGCGCGGGGAGCGTCGAGGAGACGCGCCGGAGATCACCGAAAAGTGGAGAAGGAGGAGGGCCCGGGTGCGGAAGGAGGGGGGACTGGGTGAGAGGTCGGGTGGGGAAGGAGAAGGGCCCGCGGCGGGGGTAGATGATGACGAAAGACGTAGGTTGAAGTTACGTCTTTATTAATATAGACGTAACTCCAACCTACGTCTTATAAGGGCCACTCTCCTATCCGCCCTTGACCTTTGCACGGTTTGGGGGGAAGGTCAAAGACGTAACTTGGAGTTACGTCTTTATTAATATAGACGTAACTTGGAGTTACGTCTTCAATGACAGGATTAAAAAAATGAAAGGCCACGCCAGCGTGGCGCTGACGTTGCCAAACCAGGCATACTTTCATAAATACTTTCTTCAGAGGCATATTATAATAATTATTTATTAAAATAATATTATTTAAATTTTGTTTCCAATGTTTATAACTTCGAGATTAGAGATCTTCTTTGCCACTTTACTTACAAACAATCCGTTCTCCCGAAAACCATTCTTCCTCTTTCCGGTTTGCGCCTTCAGGTGGATCAGTCCTTCCCTAATTCAAGTCCGCATCAAGTTGAAGATAAATTTAAGCCCTGTAGAAGTCACATTCTACTCAAAGGGAAGCATCTCAACCAGTTCGGAGACGCAATTTGCCTTGAAAACTGTTAATCTTGAAATCTAAATCTTGTGTAGATCCAGACGGAGAATTATTGTGAGGACCTGTCCCTCTATTCCTGGGTCGACCGCCTGAGTCGGGCCCGTGGCTCGTTGTGGACCGCAAGGGCAATTTGGTAAATTGCGCCTTGTTGGTTTGTTTCATACCCGCGTGTGCACACACTGACCTTGTTTGTGTTAGTGCTTGATTAGAATGGTTAGGTGGATCCGGGATCGGAAGATCCCAGCTCTGGCGCGCTGAAGCTTGCTTTTGGGCAGCTTACGACCCTTGAGCGATCGATCGCTCCTAGGAGTGATCGATCGGACTCGTTAGCAGAGCAGGTTGGGCAGTTGGGTTGCGAGGACGGCCGTGGCCGTTGCTCTCCGTTGTCAAAGGAGAAGTCCTCTCCTTCACCTTCCCCGACCTTCCCCCACTTTCCCCCGGACTTCCCCTACCTTCTCCTTCTCTTCTCTTCCTCTTCTTCCTTCTCTTCTTCTCCTTGGTTGTTTCTTCTTCCCGCAAGTAGAGCTTGCTCTGTTTTTCTTCCGGCAGCCACCTCCTTCGTCGTCGTTCTCCCTCCTCCGGCCACCATTTTGGGAGCTTGAAGGCTCGTTGGAATCATGGCGACGTGAGGACGATCTTTGACGTGGTTTAGTGGCTTGGTTAGCAGCTGTTTAGCGGGGATCATCCAAGGATTAGCGGCTTCGGTAGGTGTTCTACCTACATGAGTTAATTAATGGGTTTCGTTAAATCTATCCGTTAGATTTTGATCAAATTGTGCTGTTGGATGCATCTTGTCTATTAGAATTACTGATATAAGTTTCATGATCTTTGGTTGAGTTTTGAGTAGGATTTATGCATGATTAATCTCGGAATTTCGGGTTTTCTGTTGTTCTTGAAGAACAGCCGACTTGCGGTGAGTTTTCCGGCTTGTATGTGTATGATCTTGGTTTTTGATAAACATAAGAGTTGTAGATCTCTTCGTTATCTTTCCATCCCAGTTTATTTCGTATTTTTTCAATTTTCCTACGAATTGTTATGAATTTATTACTGGCGGGCTACATTGCAGTAATTAATTGGTAAGTTAGTTTAATTAGTGGTTTTGATTAGCGTTTTTCCATAAATCTAACCGTTGGATGATTCTGGATTTTGGATATGTTGATCCATGCATATAGATCTACTAGTTTCTAAGTTTGATCTTGAATCCGACGTCATTTGGATGTCGGATCGACGGGGTCAACTGGCTGCCTGTAGAGAACATTTTGGTGTTTTGAATATAATATTATAAGCTCGGATTATAATATTATATTTTTACTGTTCATCGAAGTTTTCGGGGTTGCTTCCCGTTGTAGGAGTTCGCGGTTGACGGTCATGGCACCGTCGTAATGCCGGGACCCGCTGCGGATCGGCTGGCAGCGGTTGGTAGTACCGCTGCAGCGATCCTATTGGACTTATATGCTGCCTTGTCATACTGTTGCATGCCTATTTCTCTTGCTTGTGTATGTTCATAGCATGCATTCTCTGTTGTGCATTAGTTGTATAAGGTTAGGGCGTAGGTGATTTGTGGATCGCCGTCCCGAGGCTGGAAGCTCGGATTTAGCCCTAGGACCGGGGTTGGATAGTTAGGACTCGGTTCGAATTGTGGTGTCCAGTCAAACTTGATGATAAGCTTAGATGACTGGTACACATGTTGCTTGATGATTATAGAGGTCGTGTCGGCTTTGAGTCAGGATGCTGAGGTGTAGCCCGTGTTCCACTGTGTTGACCCTTGAGTAGAGAGGTTGACTACTTAGCGGTGCTATTTCCCGCCTGCAGTGACGTTCCATGCTTGTGGGCCAGTAGTGTTGTTTCATGCTACTGAGTGCGACCATGTTCGTGGGCCTCAGGGACACGCGGTGGGGTTATGGGACCCCTGTATACACCCAGGTCTTACTTGAGGGCGACACCCTTGCGTTTCCCTTCCTTTTGTGTGACGTAGTGTAGAACCCTACTGAGCTTTATGCTCACTCCTACCCGGGCTGCGTTTTGCAGGTGCAGGCGCCAGCTCTTCTTCAGTAGCCCCTACCGGGCAGGTGTTTGGTGGCGCGGCGGCGTCTGGTGGGGTTTGAGGACCGGTGATCCCTTCTACATTTTTGTTATAGTTAGTCTCCTACGGGAGTATCATGTATAAACTGTTGTAACCCCTTTGAAGTTTTTGAATATTATATTATATCTTTTGAGGTTTGAAATTATTGTATTATTCAGGGGTGCTTATGAACTGTTTAATGAAATCAGTAAGTTGGGGGAACCCCTCGCCATTATTTCCGCATTTAGTTAGGTTCCGGTTCGCGTCGCCGGCCTGGTTGGGCTTTCGCGGGTCGGGGCGCGACAATTATACTTGGCCTAAAACTAGTGAGGGTGATTCACAATATATCTAAAAGCTGAATTTATGTGAAGACTTGTTTTTCAACTTGTGTCAAATGTCATTCTAGCAATTTAAAGCTATGGTCGGTCTTTGCTTTGTATGTTGTATCCTAGCAAAATGTTCTCATTGGTACAGTTTGGATGTCAAAGACGGACCATCCTTGCTCCTTTGACTTCGCAGGTTCTTTATTTGTTTGTTTTAGCACCAAACCTGATCTAATCTTCATTGAAGGCTCTTATACCTGAATTACATCATAGAATATGAAAATAGCATTGTTCGGAGAGTAACGTGATCCAGTTAAAAGGGTGATTTGTGCACTTTTCACGTCTTATCAGTGGGTCAAGGCGGATGATCGGAACACGAGATTTTTTCATGGTTTTGCCAGTTGTCGACGACACCGGTCCAAAGTGGCGGAGATTGTCCTTGATGGAGGAAGTATCTTGTCTACCCAGGAGGATATGGCTGCGGTCTTTGTGGAGCACTTCCAGTCTCTGTGGACTGAACCGAGCAGGCAGAGTGATCTTCCTCTACCTCCTCTACCACGGCCAGAGGATTCTAGGCATGCTAATTTGCTTGCGATCGTCTCGAAAGAGGAGATAGTGGCTGCCTTGAAGGATATGGGTGCAGATAAATGCCTCGGCCAAGATGGTTTACCGGTTGAATTTTCCTCAAATTCTGGCATATCATACGGGTTGACTTCACTCATCACCTCATCCAGAGTTTTTTCAATTCGACAATTATTCCTCCGAGGTGGAACGAGATGTTCGTCTCGCTAGTTCCAAAAGTTTCGAATCCAAGGCGGATTTAAGACTACCATCCGATCAGCCTGTACAATGTAAGTTACAATATCATATCCACCATCCTTGCTAACCGTCTTCACAGTGTCATCGGAGATCTCATTGGGATGGAGCAGTCGGCGTTCGTTCCTGGGCGAAGTATCTTCGACAATGTCTCTGCGACACATGAGCTTATGCATTCTTTGCACCGGGCGCCCAAGTCGAGGGCCTTGATGGCGGTAAAAGTAGACTTTTCGCATATGATTCAGTAAGGTGGTCTTTCTAGCAACAAGTTATGGAGGGAATGAATTTTCCGGAGCAATGAAGGACCTCGATCTTCGCTTGTATGTCTTCCTCTAAGTTTGCGGTCATCATCAATGGAAGGGTCTCCGGCCACTTTCCTATTACCAGGGGTCTCCGCCAAGGAGATCCCATCTCCCCTTACCTCTTTTTATTGGTGCAGGAAGCCTTGGCATAGCTACTGAAGAGGGGCATCAAAGGGGTACAATTCTATGGCGACAGGGAGATCTATGGTCACCTACTTTACGTCAACGACTGCTTGCTGGTAACGAAGGTGACAGCGGAGGAGCCGCATCCACATCAATGGGGTTCTGGAGCAGTTCTTCTTCTTTTCTGGGTTGGCAATCAGTCAAGCTAAGTCTTCAACGAGGTTCTCTCCAAGTGTGGATATCAACAGGACGTTCAGCATCTGCCGGGTACTGAAGATGATGAAGGCCAAAAAGTTCCTCAAATATTTGGGTGTCACAATCGATGGTGCCAGAGTGAAGCCAGCGGCATTTAATGATCTGCTAGAGTCCTTTCAAAAGAAGCTTGGAGAATGCTCGTCGTTGAAGCTGGCTGGGGCGGGGCAGGGCGGGTGACTCTCATAAAACATGTGCTACAGTCTTCTCCAACCCACTTGTTCCTGGCGACACATGTTCCAATGTCCAATGTCCGTCATCAGGGATCTTGAGCTTTGGTCAAGAAATTTCTTATGGAATGGGAAGAAGATCGGCCAGGTCGCCTGGGAACAAGTTTGCTCTCCTACCGAGGTTGGCGGCTTAGGTCTTCGCAGGTTCAATGTGTGGCAAGAGGCCCTCCGGATGAAATGTGCAGCAAGTATGAGGCTGGAGCCTAACTCTATTTTGGCAAGGATCTCGCACTCCAAGTACAGTTGGGCGGGCAACTTTCCAACGACAAGTATCCCGACCAGATGCTCCTCGCATTGGCGTCGGACTTGCCTGGCGGCGCGCAAGCTTCAAGACGGTATCCGGTGGGTTCCAGCTGCTCAAGTCAAGGTCAGTGTGCTTTTTGATCATTGGGTTTTCGAGCAGCCTATGTTGAAGATCCCTTCCTTCTTTTACTCTTTTATTCCGGGGAACCTGATGCTGCGCGACCTCCTGGATGAGTCAGGCTGGTGGCGAGAGGAAGTGTTGCGTACTTATTTCCACCATGACCTCATCGAGCGTATCAGGGACTCTTATGTTATCAGGGGGGAGTATGAGGACAAGCTGGTCTGGATGTTTGCTGGGAATGGGACTATCTCCACCAAAGCAATCTATTTGTGGCTATCTCATAGGGAGGAGTGGCATGGAGAGGAGGCTTCTGCGGGGTGGCTCAATCTCTTGAAAGCACCGGTCGACCTAAGGGTTAAGTTCTTCTTATGGTTGTTGTTTCATAGCAAGGTGGTTACGTCGGACCTCCTATGGGCCATCGGGTGTGCTTCTGATCCTCATTGCCCCTTTTGTGAGTTAGATTTTGAATCGCCTGCTCATCTCTTCTTCCTCTACTCCTTCTCGCAGGAGGTCCGGGATCGAGTTGCCTTGGGGTGGTGTTGCCCTGTTTCTTTGGAGGAGTCATGGTCTCATTTTTCATTGTCGGCGCGTTGTCGGATGGAGGGTGAAAAGACTTGGGTGGGTTATACATTGTGCTGGATTTGGAGGAATCACAATGCAAAGCTATTCAACGAGCTTCCTCTACCGGCGGAATGGCTTGCACGCCTCATTTCTAGGCAAGTCAAAGAATTTAAGCTTTATAATTTCCCTTGGGCATCTTCTATCCCTTGTATACCAGTAGCCATCTCTGTTATCCGGAGTGATGCGGCGGTTCAAGGAAGGTCGGCGGTCCTTGCGGCGGTTTGTTTCCCGGATGGCGCTTCACCGACTTGGAACTAGACTGTGAGAAAGGAGGTTGGCTCCGTTGTCGAAGCAGAGATCCTGGCTATGCTTGGGGTGTTAGGGGAAGCAAAGCGCAGGGGGATCCGGAAAGTGGTACTGGAGTTTGATTCGTTGTTGGGGATCGACTTTGTTTCGGGATGTATGGCCTGACCACATGAGCTCTCTGGACTTCTGATAAGACTTGAAAAGTGCACAAAACACCATTATAATTTGACTTTGTTGGGCCCCGAGCAATGCTGGATTGACTACTTTTATTCCATTTCAGGTATAACAGGTCCTGCTACGAGTTAGATCATTTTGGAGCTAAAAGAATGGTATTTTGGCGATTCTGACAAGTTAGATCGATCGGCCTCAATAGGTTCGATCGATCCAACTCAACCAACGAAGGGAAATGAACAAGCGCAGGATCGATCGAACTTCAGGAACTGGATCGATCCAGCGCGGGATGTAGCGCAACAACGATGGTTCGATCGGTCGGACTCGACAGACGGATCGATCCAGCACGGGAATACCAGCAAGTAAAGGTGTAGGATCGATCGAACTCAAAGAGTTGGATCGATCCAGCTCGGGCGTTGCACAATATTAAGAGAGTTAAGGAGTAGGATCGATCGAACTCCAAGAGTTGGATCGATCGGACGCGGCCAGAAGCAAGGATCGACGGCTCTGATCTAATCCGTGGGAGGTTGTTTCTTGGACTATAAGTAGTCATTGTTTAGGGATTTTTGTGGGGGCTTTTCCAGACGTTTTTGGAGAGAGTTTACCTATCTTTTCTACATCTTTTCTTCGACGATTCTTTGGAGGAGATCCATGGCGGGAGGAGATCATCAACTTCTACCGATGGATTATCCCCCTAAGATGAGTAGCTAAAACCCTAGCCATGGGATTCTTATGATGTAACTAGGATTTTTACTAGGGATTTTTTAGATCTAGGGTTTGTATACATGATTATTTGGGTTTATGGATTGATTATATTTGCCTATATCTTGGTGTTGATTTCTTGCTGGATGTTTGGATCGTTCTTGCTTGTACTTGATTCTAGAGCTTGTGTATGTTAGGACGTGAATTGGATTCATCCAAATAAGAGGATCATGCTAGTCCCATGATATCTCGGATGGAATCTTGTTCGTGATTAGGGATTGTATAGTGCTAGTCCCACTATAGTAGTGCTAGTCCCACTACGTTTCATCCCTAATCCTTCATGCATCTTATCTTTGTAGTTTCGGCCATTGAGATGCGAAGTCATCTCGATATTACACCTAAATCCATATCTTTGGCTTTGCTTGCGATGAACTCATCTGAGTAAGAGGGTTCATTAACAGTGAACGTAACTAATCATTCGGTCACTGAGATCTCGTTAATTGTTCTTGCCGACAAGGAATCCTAAACAGAACTTGTCAAGTGATAATGAGAACTAGCCATTCCTTTATCAACTTTTAGGGAGCCATTTATCGTGTTTGCATACCCTGATCTTTGGAAAACCTGGTATCTCCTTGGTTACTGACTAAGAATCCTATGGTCCTTTCTCTCATATTCTTCAATCCTTTAGTATAAGTTTAGCTTAATTTCAATTTGTAATTTTTTCTCAACTTATTAGTAGGAGATTTGCTAAGTATTTGATTTAGATCCCTTAAATCCCTGTGGACTCGACTCGGACTCTCCACTATCTACTAGTTCTTAGTAGTTAAAGTAGAGCACCGGAATATATTGTAATTTTGGTTAGACTTGTTAAGCCACGACACTTTTCAAGTCGTATCAACTTCTCCTTTCTATCTTGAGAGTAGCATCCCAGTTCTCCTCCCTTTCTATTATTCATATTCCGCGTGATTTCAACTCTATCGCCGACGTTTTGGCTGCTGCTGCCTGGGGAAACCCTGCGGTGACCCAAATGTGAAGTGGCTGGGTTTTGTTTTTCGTTCTTCTCCTTTGTTTTCATTTTCTCTTTTAGCCCTCGGGCTCAACTAATAAAAAAAAAATCATACATTACGGAAACATATATGATCACATATATAAGTTGGAAGATGTCCATCCACACAATAGACAGAAGAGAAGACCGCAAAGACCATAGTTCTTTATGATGTAACACAACATAAGGGCCTTCCCAACTAACAAAAATAGAAGACGAGTTAGGGCATCATAGACTCAAAAAAGCAAAATAAGTATCCAAAAGAGAGCAAACATCCCCACCACCAGCTGAACTCAAAGTCATGATCCTTTACTTCCTATCGTAATAAGGATCCTCATGGGTGATCGGCTCAGACCCTTTGCCTCCCAGTGGACCCAAATCATTGAACGTCTGCCCTTGCATCTGTCCGACATCTTTACCTTGGCCTCAACGTCCCCTTCCTCGTTACGCTCCTCTTCCCATAAAACCCATCCGGGCCGAGGCGTGAGGGTTCCTACTCTATTCAATCCATCAAAGATGCGATCATAATAAAATAAGACAACTAATTAACAATTGAATCTGGGGTCAAATAAAATTTAAGATTTTGATACAATATATTTAATCCTCAAAATCCTTACGCAAGGAAATTATACATTTAAATAATCCAATAAGATTGAATAAACCCCAAGTCCTCGAACACCTCCATAAGTCGACGCGCCACCATGTACCTGTCCAGTTGGGAAGAAGAGTTGACGCCTGCACCTGCAAAACACAGCCCGGGTAGGAGTGAGCAATAAGCTCAGCAGGATTCTATGCTAGGACACTCACAAAGGAAGGAAACAGAACAGTGTCACCCCCATGCAAAGCCTGGGTTTACACATGGGCCCCATAACCCCCACCATTCGTCCCTGAGGACCACAGTCATGGTCTTCCAGAAGAACTGGTCATATGTTGGGTCACGCTCAGTAAAGCAGGAAGCCAACACTGCTGACTCACCAGCATGAAACTAACACTTCTAGGTAGGAAACGACACCGCTGAGTATGCACACCATCTACTCAAGAGTCATAGAACACTGGACACCAGCTACACCTCAGAACCCGGCTCGAGGCTGACACGACCTCTAAATCTCAATCAAGCATAATTGCAGTCAACTAGACAGTAAACTCAAATCATCAGATTATTATAACATATTAAATCCTAAACCTTGCTACCCAACCTCGGTCCTAAGGCTAGATCCGAGCTGCCCAAGAGCCTCGGGTCGGCGATCAACCCATCGCCCACGTCGTATCCTCTACGCATCTAATGCAATAAGGTGCATGCTATGCTTATGCACAAACAGAAGTGTAAGCATGCTACATGATGTCATATAAAACACAAGTCCGGGCGTAGCCTATAGTTCGCCAAGGGTGTACATAGCATCGATCTAGAATAAAGAGGAATAAAAATAGGCACTCAGGCCTACAAATAGGATACATCCCCAACTAAACTATCAAACAATAATATAATAATATTATATTCAAAGCTTAGGAAGAACTTAAGGCCCATTTATTCTACACATCCCAGGGGATGCACAACTCCCCTGGTTCAACCACAAACCACACACGGGCTTAAAACAATATATATCCATGATATGATTAAAATAATCGATTTACATAAATCAAAATAATTATATTATGAAACTCAGAAAATCATATCTTTCAATTTAGCCATTTGATTGACATGCAACTTGATATACCCACTTAATAGCATACTTCAAATCACATATCTGAAAACTGGATCAATTGGATAAACAAAAATCGATCAAAACCTACAATTTCTGGAAAATCTAAGATTTGATAAACCAATCACAATCCTATTAAAGAAAACTTTGATAAAAACTAAACTTTGCAGATCTCTTCCAAAGATCATCAAGATCATCCCCTCCAAAAATATGCTCAATTAAATACAGAAAAACTACTTAAATCCTCAATTTAAACAAAGTGCCCTGTTTCAGCACGGACATCTCATTTAATTCACCAGCAATTCTTCATAGCTCGACAAATCATGAAACCAGTTGAAAATGAAAGCTAACTCATAGATTTACAACTTTCATGTAGAACCTAAATTGAGATCATACATGTATAGCTCGCAACACAAGCTAGAACATAGTTGTTTATGCTAGAATAGAAAATCGCGAATAAATCAAGGAAAAACTCACATAAATCCGGTTTAAACTTTAAACGGATATTAATCATACCTAGGATAACCAATTAGCATAGATTGATCAGAAATTTAAGCAATAAAACAACCAAGAACACCTAATTAAGTCCTATGGTTAGAATCCTACCTTTCTATGCTAATCCACTATTAATCCTCGATGAATCCGTGCAAGAGAGGTATGGATATGCTCTTCCCCTTGCTGGCAACTTCCCCAAGCCTCTAGATCGAGCTCTCCTTGTGGATCAAAGGAACGGTGAAGAGAAGAGAAGAAAAAGAGAAAACAGAGGCGGTTCGCGGGATACTTATAGGCCTGAGTCCGATCGGTCACTCTCCGAGCGATCGATCGAACTAGGTCGGTTCACGTCCTTATCTGGACAAGTTGGAGGCGGTGCCTACCTCGAATCCGACCGATGGCTCCCTGGAGCAATCGATCGGTTTTGGACTGGCAGCTGTCCTAAAGACAGCTTCCGCGCGTATGAATTCTGATCTTTCGATCCCAAGTTCGCCTAAGGTTCTAATAAGCACAAATAACATACAATGGGGTTGTGTGTGCATATTGCGGGTGTGGAACCAATTGCCAAGGCGCAATTTACCAAATTACCCTTGGGGGTCTTTGCGATCAATTCGATCGTGGAACAAGGCCAAACGGGTCAGACCCTCAACCTTACGCGATCGGACCAGGTTGGAGGAACGGGTCCTCATAGATATGCAGCGACGCCTGTGTAACCACCGTCGGGGAGATCTCGGACTTGTATGTGGAACATCTCGTCGAGGCTGACGTAGATGCAGTCATCCATTTCTTCGAGCCCATCGTCGTGGGTCGACGACTCCTCCCAGCTCGTCGAGATGGAGAGCAAGACCGTAGAGAAAGATATAGAGAGATAAGAAGAGAGAGAGAGACATTAGAGAGGGAAAGAAGAGAGAGCTATAGAGAGAAGAGAGAGACCGATGAGAAAGATGGAGAGGAAGAGAGAGAGAAAGAAGAGTGATAGATAGAGACGAACCAGTGAAAATTGGCTAAATAGCGGTCATGTGCCATGCACGTGACCGATTTCCGTCAAATGACCTGGACGACGTCTGGGTTGTGGTATTAAATAACATGGTTTTAAAACTTGAGGGGCTACATGTTTCGAGTTCAACCACCAACGAACCAGCCTAGACCAGATCCGTGCCCAAACCCAAGCATGGGCGAATCCATGGTCAAGGTTAGGTGGGACCCACATCCTTTTGGGCGTCCTAAGCCCAACCAGCCAAAATGAATCCTATTCCCAGCTGGTTATTCGTTACTTAGTTTCTTAATTACTTTCCTAGTTGATTTCCTATTTTGAGTTCAGTTTATGGTTTGCTTTGTTAGTTCTTATTATGAGTCCTAGTTATTAGTAAGTTTGAGTTATGATTGAGTCTTAGTAGAAAAGTCTTATGAATTGCTGATTTAAACAAGAAGGTTGTCTAGTCTGATTAGAACTTTGTCAAGGCCTCTATAAAAGGACATCTATAGCTTGTATTAGGTTATGGATGAATTATAATGAATAAAGTAGAGTTATTAGTAAAATAATCTTAGGAGTAGATGTAACCCTAATTCCACCAACTCCATAGGCCACCTTCTCTTCCCTTCCCTATCGCCGAATCCTTTCTCCACCACTGGCCTCCGCTATCCGCTTCCATCAACACCTCCGCCGTCCAACCCCAAGTCCCCGGCGTCCCCCTTGGTTGCAGTGCTCCCCTCGACCACCTCATCACCACTACCACTTTCTCCAAAGCTTGGATCCCCCAAAGGTAGCGGGGCAACTTTAGATGAAGCTGCGAGATAATCATCTTCCTCATCCGTCTCTCTCCTCCGGTTTGAGCCTTCCTCGTCGAATACCTAGGTTGCTTCTCCTAAAACCCTAAAGGTATATCTCAACCTAGCGACCTAGCCATAAATTTGGCTAAGGAGGAGCCGAGACCAAGCAAGAGACCCGGTACCTGCGCTTACGAGAAAGCTCAGTGTATCACTACATGAGCGAATCAAGTTTTTGGAGGTATAAGAATACCATTTTTTTCAAAATTCAGGGTACTAAAATGCAATTTACCATTTTATATAATATAATACATATGTCTTATTATGCATATAATATATGTGTGTGTGTGTGTGTGTGTGTGTTTGTGTGTGTGCATTGTATGTATGTGTGTATGTCACATATACATACATATTATTATGAGAGGGGGGGGGGGGGGGGGGGGCGAGAGAGAGAGAGAGATTTGAGTGTGTCTCACCTAAGATGTGGGTATTCCACACCCTACCGGGTGGGACGCATATCATGATATGCGGCGTCAAATCCAGATCGATCCAGATTCCTTGACAGATGGGTCCAGTTAGTTCATATTTTGATTATTACTCAGTAAGAGTCGTTTTAGAGTATGTTTGCTTATTTAGCATTGACTCATTTTATTATTATGATTGAGTCCAATTGTTATTTGAGTTTGAGTCTATTTGTATTTAGTTGGTTGAGTCGGTTCCCTTTTTCTATAAAAGGGAAACCCTAGATTCTGTCTTGAGGGTGGATGCGATTAATGATGAAAGCTGCTGATTGTTGCCCCCTCTTATTTTCTTTCTCCTCTTCTCCTAACTTCTTCTCTCCCTCACGAAGCTTCTTCTCTCTTTTTCTCATGTGTTTTACATCACATGAGAGCTGACTCGTCTTATTAGCTTGTGTGTAATTAACAGCGAATTTTCCAATTGTCAAAGAAGAGTACTGCAAATTTATAGAAGATGAGGGTTCATGATGTTTACATTCCCATTCCTAAAAAACAAACGTGTGACAAATAAAAGATCACACAATAGTTGCATGCGTAAGTGTAAGCCACTGCAGGTGTCATGAAAGATCCTATTATGAATCATCCAAATCTGAAGAAAACCTGGAACAAGTATTGCATGGCCATGTGCCGGCCCAGAGTTGCACGCAATGATCATGGGCTAGGAGAGGAATAGTTAACTCGGTGGTGGAGGTAGAAATCCTTGCAATGTATGGAGGATTGCATAAGACATGACGCAGAGGGATCCACTCAATTGTCCTGGAATTTGATTCACTATTGGGTGTGTGTTATGTAACTGGTAAATTGTTGTGGCCGTCAGAGCTTGGTGATGCCCTGCTGCCCCTATGACGACGGGCTTCTCAATTATCTAATCTGTCTTTTGTTCATATCTCTCGTGATTTTAATCATGACGCTGATGTTTTGACAACATTAATGTGTGAGAATCTCTTGATTCCCCACATTTAAGGCTTTACTATTATTGTATTTATCTCTTTGATTACCCAGTTTTATGGCTCAACTGAAAGAAAAAAAAAAAGAGACTTGCACGCAATTCCCCTCGCCTAACTCCTCCCCTCCTCCTTCAAAGGAAAGCCTCGCCATTTGGTTGCACAGCCCAGTAGCATGGGTCCCCATACTTGACCATAAATAGTTCATCAGTTCACGGTACCATGCTTGCTGTCGTCTGATTAACATATTTAGGCTGTCTTAGGCAAAGTGTCCTTCTTAGTCATCTGTCATCCTGTGTCAGCACTCAGTTGTCAAATGAGAATTCGTAGAAGCATGAATGACTTTTCCTATCTTTAGACCTGTTCCATAAATTGATCACTCCATGAAGCATTCTGATTACCTTGGACAGTCCTAGCTATAGTATCATGTTGTGACAGCTTAGGTGTTTTGTGAAGGACCCGGGTTGGAAGGGTGATACCCTCTTTCACCCGGCCAGTACTCTCCCACTGCCGTGCTTAACTGTTAAAATAAAAAAAAACTACAGTATTATGTTGTTAAATATATATTTATAAGCTCTATATATATGGTCTTTCATTGAGAAAGCACAAGAAAACAAGGTACGTACGTAACAATGTTGCAAAGCATATCTAAGAGGTGGAGAGAGCTCAATGGGGAGGATAACTGGAAAGGTCTGTTGGAACCACTGGACATAGATCTCCGGCAGACGCTGATTCTCTACGGCGAGATGGCGCAGGCGAACTACGACGCGTTCAACAGCGAGAAGGTGTCGCCGTACGCCGGGAGCTGCCGGTATGGCCTAGCAGACTTCTATCAGAAGGTCGGCTTAGAGAAGGCTCACCCTTACAAGTACCAGGTGACCAAGTTCTTGTACGCTACGTCGAGCATTGAGATGCCGGAGGCGTTCATCCTGAAGTCCCTGTCCAGAGAGGCGTGGAGCCGCGAGTCGAACTGGATGGGCTATGTGGCCGTGGCCACCGACGAGGGGAAGGCGGTGCTTGGCCGGCGGGACATAATGGTGGCGTGGCGGGGGACACTGGTGGCGCTGGAGTGGATCGATGACCTCGACTTCACTCTGGTTTCAGCTGATAAGATACTCCAACAAGGGTCTTCTTCGTCTGGGGACGGCGGTGGTGGTGACCCACAAGTGCACCGGGGATGGTTGTCTATCTACACCTCGGATGATCCAAAGTCGCCGTATAACAAGATGTGTGCAAGAAACCAGGTGAGTTTAATTTTAGCGTTTAATGTACGGAAACCTACCAACGTGAGGGATTCATGAAGCCACAACATTTCAGCTTTCCAAGTACCACCTTACGTAGATCAACAACTTCCTAGCTAGTATATATGTGCTCTATCAATACTCCTTAACTTAATTAATTACATACAAAGTATTCATAATCCTTTTTATAATCCATTGATTTGTTTCTAAATTCAATATTCATGTGTGGTGGGGATTCATGTTCATTCGAGTACGTCCATTTTGCATAGGGTATTAGATCATTATCAAACCCATATATATATATAGTTATATATTCATTGCGAAGATTAGGATCTATTGAGCCGAGGGGCTCAGTGATGGTCCTTCAGCAATAATTAAGAGTGTAATATCACCGGTGGCCAAACTATAACCAACATTATTATTCATTCTCATCTAGGCAGCCCTCAAGTTGGAGGCTTGTTTATTAATTGGGAACTTGGAACAAGGTGATCCACCTTGTTGCAAGCTTTTTCTAAGCCTGTTGGATCAATTAGTCAAAAAAAAGTTATTAGACAATAAGAGTTACTTCTCTAAAAACATAACTTTTTAGTGAACACTGACATGACGTAACCAAAAACATTAGAAAGTGATATTAAGTCTACGAGGAGTTACGTACTTAATTAACTCACTTTCTCTTCCCACTCTTCCGCGATCAAATAACCCCCAACACATCCAAAGATGCCATGAGAGATCGATCTCCATGCATGAATAGCCGCAAGCCAAAAAGTTGAACCTAACTCAAATGATTTGATAATTTTAAGGAAGCAATTGCATCATTAATTATAGTGTGTGTGAGTATCTTGCACTCCATAACCTTGCAAAGTGCACGTTAGAGCCAATTCAAACCATATTTTTGGGTTGCTTTTCAAGCTTAGTTACATTTCTTGTGGATTTGATCAACAGAAAAGCTTTGCATATTCTTTGATTGTTGATGTGAAGAACTCGCCCCACTACTGACTGTTAGTTTATTTGTCTAAGCACTTATTTGGAAATAAACCTTATTTATATAGGTCCTCCAAGAGATAAGAAGACTAGTTGAATATTACAAGTACGAAGAAACCAGCATCACCATAACCGGCCACAGCCTCGGCGCAGCTCTAGCAACCCTGAACTCCATCGACATCGTCGCGAATGGCGTGAACAAGCCGAGAGGCCGCCCCGGTAAGAGCTGCCCGGTGACCGCCTTCGCCTTTGCCAGTCCTCGCGTAGGAGATTCCAACTTTCAGAAGGTCTTCTCCCAAATGCAGGACCTTAGGCTGCTACGTACGCGCAATGCGCCGGACCTGGTTCCAATATATCCGCCATTAGGCTATGCCGAGGTGGGCGTGGAGCTAGCGATCGACACGACCAAATCGCCGTACCTGAAGAGCCCGGGGTCTCTGCAGGCGTGGCACAGCTTGGAGGCATACCTTCATGGTGTCGCCGGAACCCAAGGCGACAAGGGGGACTTCAAACTGATTTTGGATCGGGACATTGCTCTAGTGAACAAGGCCATGAATTGCCTGAAGGACGAGTACCTCGTTCCGGTCTCGTGGTGGATCGAGAAGAACAAGGGCATGGTGCAGAGTGCTGATGGGAAATGGACTCTGCAGGATCATGAAGGTGGCAATGGACATGCTGTGAAGGCGCTCCTGAGCAGAGACGTCGCCACTGGTCGAACGTCCCCACTTGATATGCTACGCAACTTTCTTGGGTGCATTATTGATTAAGATCGATCGATCTCTCCGTCTCTGATATAATAAAGTAATTTGTTTGGTGGATATTTTTATGTAATCTGTGTAAGTTATACGTAATTTTGCAGATATATTTGTGTCACAAGAAAAACCCGTCATCGTTGGAGTGATCAAATCAAACAAATTTGAATGTAATAAGCACTCGTTTCTGTTTAAGAGCACGTACTCAACTTTGTGAGTAAGAACTTAAAAATAAAAACAAAGATTAAGTGGATGGAGATCATGGCATATTTTTTTAGGGGTTGTGATTTTGTCTATATGCTTGCCCACTTTTGATATTTGTCTCAATATTCCTCTAAAGTTTCAAATTGTTTTTATACCTTTGTAAATGGTTTTATTTATCTACATCTATACTCTTACTAGGTGATGGGCCCGTGCCACCTGGCACGGCTAACTGCCCGTCCTTACTATCTCTATTGTAACTTACGCCATATCAGTCACTATCCTTTTTTTTGTTTATTTAATTATAATTTTATACCACGTGTATGTCATGTGTGTATAAGTTTATGACTCAGATGATAAGTAATAAAAGTAACTACCCTTGGATCTTATAAGGTAGATAAGTATGTATATTTAAAACTAATCTCCTGTCTTATGATTATAAGGATGTATATTTAAAACTAACGTAGGGAATATGATAAAAATATACAAAATTAACTTAGGAAAATATACATGTAAATAAACTAATAGGAGCTAAACGGTTGTAACCGTTATTACTCCTTATAAGGTTGATGATAAATTTTGACCATGACTAATTTTGAAATTTAAAGTTGCACTTAATATCACTATTGCGAAACAAATATGGTTCAAAATTAGCCGTAAATCACTCAAAGTTTCAAAAATAATTGATCATAATTAAGGATATGTAGATAGAAAAATAAAAAAACATTGCACGTATATAAATAATTTCAAACTTTAGAGGCATATTGAGACAAATATATCTCTAATAATCTCTATTTTTTTTAATTAGCTGAGCTCAAATACCAAGAAGGGAATATTTACATATACAAAACACTCACAGAAGGAAAGATCATGAGGTGGAGGGCATAAACCACAACTGCTTTCCAAGACCAACTCTGTCCCTCTTGGCTGGAGCATCATCCTGAGCACTCTCCAATCGTTGAATACAATGTAAGCACTTTAGCAAAATTGGCAGCTGCCATACAGCAGATTTTACATAACAAGCAGCTAAGGTGACTTAAAGATATAGTTTTTGTTTTCTTTCTTTCCTTTTTTTTGAAAAAAAATTAGTGTTTGGTACAATAAGATAAGTTTGTATGAGTTTGGAGTTATGCACTACTATATATAAAGTAGTTGGTCATACCAGGAATGAATGATGTATAGTATAATATATTATTAACAGACGAAAATTTCCTTTAGCATCTAACGTATGGCAATGGCCTGTAGACTAATAAATTGGACGTTTAAATAAATTTAAGCTTATAAGACTTATTGATAATATATTTATATATGGGCAATTATGCATATATGTACACACGTATATATACCATAACCCCATGGTTAAGAATGTGTTCGATTAAGAGAAAATAAAGGCAATTATGGTAATCTGGCAAAACTAAATAATACGATGGGCTTTATGTATAATTATACCAACTCAGACGTGGTAGAATGCTATACAACGTCCAACTTATTAAATTTCCAACTTAACATATATAATATACTATCCAATGTCACATAAAACACCGGATTATGATGGAAAAATATATTTTATCCCATACATCAACCTTATAAGGAGCAATAACGGTTAACATGCATTAATTCATATCCCCTAAGTTTTTTTATATATATTCTCTAAGTTTGCTTTATATAAACATGCATTAATTCATATCAACCTAAGTTCTATTAATATTATCTTATTCTTATATTCTTATATGCAATATGCAAAGACTTATATGTATTTTATATGCCCTAAGTTAGACTTATAATATTTTATTTTATATTTTATTGGCTATGTTTTATGGTGGCAGTGAACAAAAAGCTATGACCAACTTTCGAACCCTGGACCACCTACGGGTCAACACAGCCGTCTAACCAGACAAACTACAGGGAGTTTGTTAAAACTTTATATTAACAATAACTAAAAACTGTGCTAGGGGCACATGTGAGTACTAGTTATCTTATATAGGTGAACCAATGCCATTATAGTATTAAAATTATTTTTTAAACTATCCATTGCATAGCTTATATTTTTATCCCGTACATTGTCTTATAGACCTCCTTGAGGGTTACTAGTCACCATGACCACTTCCGTCTTCCACCGTCAGGCTGCCTCTATGGTCATCTCTACGACATTTGGCCGACCTAATATGGTAGTGTCATGCACAATCACCTTGTTTATAGGATGGCTGCTCATCCACTCTTTAATCTCTGTTCCAAAATTCTTTTGGACGCCCCTCGTCATCCACACCACATATACGTCTGCAGTACATGGCTGCAGTATAGGAAAGACAAAAATACACAAATACACATTGAGAACCGCACGATTGTACACGTTCACTAGATATGGTAAACCAACAAAATATACCTGCCTAACCCAAAGGTGGCTTGGAGGGTCAGAAACTAGCCCACGAGTGAAGTCTCCGACGGCACCGGTGAGCATCATGTGGCTATCCTTGTCATCAGATATAATGCCGAAAGTATGCCACTCAGAGAGAGGCGATCGCCTTATCCTATCGAGTATCCTAACTTTTATCCCTACGATAAATTTGATAATGGAGGCATGACCGGACGGTGCAGAGACCGCTACTGGAACACGCCTCACCATCACCTAGGGCAAGGCAGTCACTTTTATGCTATTGAATAGTTTTCATAGCATTTTGTACATGCTATCGAATCCATCTTTTTTTGTAGTGCGAAGACCGCTACCGGAACACGTCTCACCATCACCTAGGGCAAGGCAGTGAAGAAGGTGATGACCACTAGAAACCAGAATTCTTGTTTGTTGATGAGATTAGAGCCCTTGAGATTGTCGTATGACTTTGTGTTGGGCTCCTAACCAACCGTGAGGATGACGTACACCCAGAGAAGAACTAATGCAGTCCATCTGAGGAGCCAAAGGGTCCGCTCAAATACATTATGGTGGAGGTGTCGAACAAGTGGAAATGCAGCCAAGCATGATATCCAAAGCAAAGCTAAGATAGTTGAAGCAACTCTTACAATCTCGGAAGAGTAGCTATTTCTGTGTCAGAGGGTGAGAACAAGGGCATCGATGAGCCACGCACCGGCGGAGATGTTGCAGCCGCTGTGAATGTCATTGATGGATTGGAGGAAGGAAGTAGTGTCTATCTTGACAATGAGCGGGACCCAGCGGTGGCCGATTACCTTGACAGTAGGGCAGAATACGATGCGGAGGAAAGCTTCACTACGACATAGGGTGAGGGCTAGGATATTGGCTATGGAAAATAGAGCTGCATGGTGCTTTGCATACGGGAAATGGCCGGTGGCTGCCAAGACTAGCGCAATCAAACTAAGGGTGATGCGGACAACAAAAGGGCGTTTGTAAACGGTGAAAAACCCTTGGTCTAGTAGCATCACCGATAGTTGCGACTCCTGATTTGCCTTTTTGGTTGGTTTGACAGAATCAGTTCTCTTGGTCAATTGTTGTTGCTCGACATCTATAGCCTTTTGCTTCTCGATGTCGTATGTGACATTTGCTGTCACATTGGCATCTTTAGCTTTGTCGTCTTTTAAGGTCACAATAATGACTGTTGGCATGGCTAAGCGACTTGATGAGCTTGCCGGACATCGAGAACACCTCGAAGGAGCCCGCTTGTGTCCATGGCAGCCATACCAATCGACCAAGCGTTAATTATCGTTGACTTCGTTAGATGCCAGGGCTTGCGCTGCAAAAGGGCTTACTTGGGTCGGTTTGATCTCAAAAGAGAACCCTCGGTAGCTTGAAAACCTTGGTAGCTTTCCATTGTTATCCATTGCTGAAGCTACGTGTGGAAAGCAGAAGAGTATGTAGAAGATGATTCAAATCATAACCTACATGGAAAGGAGATTACCAATCATCAATCTATTCAGGAAAGGAGATCTTCACAAGGAGGACCTCAGCCCACTATGGTAAGAAGATCAATATCTCTAGCCAAGCATTCGCTTGTTATGGAAGGAGGATAGATCTCCTCGATCACTGGCCAACCATTGCCTTATTATAGAAATATAATATTATAAAATCCTAAGAGTCTAGGGATCTATAACTTGTACGAATGTGTATATATTCAGTACACTATCAATGAAACAAGGAAAATGATATCTTGCACATCCACTCAATCGGTAGATGTCTACCGATTAGATGATTGATACATTCAATCGGTAGATGTCTACCGATTGAGTCACCTAATCCATCGGTAGTCTACCGATGGATTAGAACCGATGGATTAGGCCCCTCAATCGGTAGATTTTACCGATTGAGGGGCATGTAAGAGGTACATGCCTTTGTGCATGTACCCCAATCGCGACCCATGAAATAATACAAGGACAAAGCAACATTTTCCCACAATACTATATTGTTTTATATTTAACATGGTATCAAGAGCGAGGTGAAGACAAACGTCAAGTTCATCGCCTCTTCATCAACTAGTACAATGTCTCTCCCCGACACGAGCTCAGCCGTGATGTCTTCTACGATGACGGCGGCGAGTTCACATGCAAGTTCTACAATGACGGTGGCGATGTCGCATGCAAGCTCTTCAACCCACCCTTCTCCCAACCCACTCTCCAATCTCACCCATTTGGTGACCCTGAAGCTTAACATGGACAATTTTCTTTTGTGAAAGACTCAGCTTGTCCCATATATGAAGGGACAACGACTGTATGGTTTCATTGTCGGCAGCTCGCCATGTCTTCCTCAATTTCTTCCTAATTCGCAAGCTGGATCAAATGCCGGTAGCAGCATCATCAATCCAGACTATCTTGTCTGGCATCAACAAGATCAGTTGATTCTAAGCACGTTGATCTCTTCCTTGACTGAAGGAGTTCTAGCCCAAGTGGTGGGGCTTATCACCTCTTAGGAGGTCTGGCAAGCACTTGAAAGAATGTTTGCCTCACAATCATGTGCTCGGCTGATGAACCTTTGGCTCCACAACCAAGAAAGGTAATCTTTCTATGGCAAAATATTTTCAGAAGATTAAAACCTTAGCTGATACCTTGGGAGCCATTGGTCATCCTCTTGCTGAATTTGAGATCATACACTATCTATTGGGTGGTTTGGATTCGTCTTAAGATGCCTTAGTTACTGCACTTTCCATTTGTGGTGATCCACTAAGCTTGGATGATATGTATGCCCATCTTTTATCTCACGAACTACGACTAGAACAATAGTCGTCGGTTCCCGATTTAGCTCTTGCAGTAGCCGATGTAGCAACAAAGAACACTTCAAGAGGACGTGGACATCGTCCTCCCAGCCAGTCCAATGCGAATCCCAAGCAGCTACAACCTTTCATATCATGGGGGCGTGGACGTGGACGCTCTAATCGTGGAGGAAATCATCTTGGACATCAGTGCTCGACTTGTCAAGTATGTCTCAAACCTGGACATACTGCAATCCAATGCTATCACAGGTTTGATCATTCCTACCAAGGCATGCAATCCAATATGTCTGCCTTCATGGCCACACCTCAAGTATCGGGAGACTTGAATTGGTACCCAGATTCCGGCGCAACCAACTACTTGACCCATGACTTATAGAACTTAAATTTACAGTTTGAAGCATATGTCGGTTTTGATCAAGTGCAGGTTGGAGATGGTGCAGGTTTGCCTACTCATAACATATATTCCTTCAAAATTTCGCTGCCTGCTCACTCTTTTCTATTGCATAATGTCCTCCACGTGCCTACTATCAAGAAAAATCTCATTTCTATAAGTCAATTTACACATGAGAATAATGTGTACATTGAATTTCATGTTGGCTACTTTTCTGTGAAGGACGAAGCCACGGGTACCACTCTTCTTCGTAGCAAGACTAAAGATGGCTTATATCCATTTCAACCTCCATTACATGGTTCTCCTCAAGCTTTTATTGGTGAGCAGGCTGCTCTTGATTTTAGGCACTTTCGGTTCGGTCACCTTTCCCTTCAGCTAGTTCGTCGCATCATTTCCCAATTTTCCTTACCTATTAGTTCCAATAAGCATATGTCAGTTTACCATGCATGTCAACAAGGAAAAAGTCATCAGCTTCCCTTTTCCTTATCTTTATCGGCATCTTCCATTTGAACTTATCTTTTCTGATGTATGGGACCTTTTCTGATTATATCAATAAATGGTTTTTGTTATTTTGTGACATTTGTGGATCATTTTACACGCGCTATACATAGATTTTTCCCGTCGCTCACAAATTCAATGTCATGAATATATTCATTCATTTCCAACGCCATGTTGAGCGTTTCTTTGATTGTAAAATTAAATCCGTGCAAACCGACGGGGGCAGGGAGTATCGTAGTTTGAGCAAATATTTTTTGGACAATGGTATTCAACGTCGTCTCACCTCTCCTCATACTCATCAACAAAACGGGTCCGTAGAACGTAAACATCGGCAGATCGTCGAGGCAGGGTTATCTCTCCTCGCCCATGCTTCTGTGCCTAATTTGTACTGGGATGACGCTTTTTCCACTTCTTGTTTCCTGATTAATCACCTGCGTACTCCCACGCTCAATAATTCCTGTGCTTAATGAGACCCTTTTCACAAAAAGCCCAATTACACATTTTTACGTATTTTTGGCTGCGCATGTTGGCCATATCTACGACCTTATAATTCCCACAATAAATTTCCGGTCGCGTAAGTGTGTATTCTTGGGCTATAGTCCTTCTCATCATGGCTATTGTTGCATGCAGAAAATGGCTGCATGTATATCTCTCGGCATGTAGTGTTAATTTGACGAGCACTCTTTTCCCTTTGCTACATGCATGTGATCAACAACCACTATCTATTCAGCACCACGTCTCCTCTCCTCATTGTGTCCTACCAGTTCCACATCCCACTCCTCCCTCTCCAGCAACCCATTCTCCTATGCATGCGGACCCTCCATGTTCCCCTACTTGTGAAATTGGTCTTAACCCATTGGGTTCATCTCAAGCTATTGACCCTTCTGTCTCTCATCATGTTGTGGAGAATATAAATGATGATATATGCCATCAGTGACCATTCTCACTGATGGCACCAATTTTACTACACAGCAGGGCCTTGGCCTTGCAAGGCTCTGGCCATGTGTCATCATCTGTCAAAGACATCTAGCTTTCCCCCACTACCTCTTCCCATGGCCATGTGTCATCATCTGCGAGCTCTCCCCCACTACTTCTTCTTCCCCCCAAATGTGAAAGCCCAAAATTTGGTCGGCAACTTCAAAATTCATAAATCCCTCCCCAACCTCTCTTCCTTCTCTCTCCCCGACCCCTGGCTCTCTCTCTCCCTGCCCCCCTGGACCCCAACCTCTCGTCCCTCTCCTCCTCCTCTGGCATCCGCGGCTCCTCCTCCGCGCGCTCCTCCTCCTTCGGCATCCGCGCGGATCTCCTCCTCTGGCTCCTCCTCCGCGCGCTCCTCCTCCTCCGGTATCCGTGGATCTCCTCCGTGCGCTCCTTCTCCTCCTCTGGCATCCGCGAGGATCTCTTCCTCCAGCTCCTCCTCCGCGCGCTCCTCCTCCTCCGACATCCACGGCTCCTCCTCCGCGCGTTGCTCCTCCTCCTCCGTCATCCGCGTGGATCTCCTCCTCTGGCTCCTCAGCGCGCCTGCTCCTCCTCCGGCTCCTCCACGCGCTCCTCCTCCTCCTCCGGCATCCGTGTGGATCTCCTCCTCCGGCTCCTCCTCCGTCGGCATTCGCGGCTCCTCCTCCGCCGGCATCAGCGGCTCCTCCTTCGCGTACTGCTCCTCCTCCTCTGGCATCGACGCGGATCTCCTCCTCCGCGCGCTCCTCCGGCATCCGCAGCTCCTCCTATGCACGTTGCTCCTCCTCCGTCTCCTCCGCGCGCTCCTCCTCCACCGGCATCCGCGGCTCCACCTCCATGCGCTGCTCCTCCTCCTCCGGCATCCGCGCAGATCTCCTACTCCGCGCGCTCCTCCTCCGGTATTCCCTGGTCATCATCTGTCACACCCCGATCCAGAAAACCCATCCAGGGCGGGGCGTGAGGGTTCCTATCACTATTCATCTCCAATCGGCGCGATAGAAAGCGGAAAAGACAGGTAATTTTAAACAATTTATATTCCAGAGGCGAAACAGAAATTCAATTCATATATATACATCAAGTTGTACTGATACAAGATTCTTTATCAAACTCTTCAAAGGGAAAGATTTTATACAGTGATCCAACATTTCTCGAAATAAGTTTATAATATACAAACTATCAAAAAGGTACAACAGTCGTCCTCCAGCAACCACAAGCGCCTCTGGAAGTACTCGCGCCGCCAAACGCAGATCCCGCCGGCTCTACTGAAGAAGAACTGGCGCCTGCACCTGCAAACGCAGCCCGGATAGGAGTGAGCGATAAGCTCAGTAGGGTTCAAGGCACACAAAAAGGAGGAAAACAACAACAGTGTTGTCTACCCTCTCAAGCCTAAGGAATGCCACGGGGTCCCACAACCCCTATCGACTCCCAAAGGGGTCCTACTCTTCTCAACCGACCATGCTGGGAACATCAACCAACACACTGGGAGGAAAAGAACCATAACCAGTAGGATCACCGTTACCCAGCAGGAAACCACTGTCTGGGGACCATGTCAGGGACATCGACAACCATCCTTAACACTTAGCCTTGGGAAGACAACACGATCTCTAAACCTCAAAACATTGATCAGAGTCAACTATAACACATCCTCGATAACATGAGATCCAATTAATCACGCCCTAATCCTTACTACCCAGCCACGGTCCTAAGGCTAGATCCGAGCTACCCGAGAGCCTCGGATCGACGATCAACCCAACGCCCGCCTAATCTCATATGCCTCTAATGCATACAATGCATGAACATATACAAACATCTACCCTGGATGTCTCTAAATGCCACAACATCAGTTATAGGTTCAGCAGATATACAATAGCCATCGACACTCGCCGGCAAGAGGCTAAGGTTCAACAATTCCTCATTAGCTAGCACTCATAGCTAGCTAATGGCTAGGCAACCTAATAAGCATTTAACTACTTATCAAACCAAGCATGGAATGCAAATAAAACCACAATTCGTCCAAAAGGGTAAACACGCGATTCAATCCTTCATTTCAATAGAAATCCCTTGAAAACTTCATGAAAACAACGTGCATGCTTCCCAACATGCTTAAGCACTTATCACAAACGAAATCCATGTAAGAAAGGCCAAAAAACAGTGCTTAAGGGCTCACGGTCGATGCGACGGTTGACCGTGAGACCAAGACGAGGAAAACCACATGGGCAATGGTCGATCGGTACATCGACCGTGGGAAGCCCAAAACGGGACAGAGAGAAGGTCCCACGGTCGATCTGAGCATCGACCCTGGGAGACCAGAAACCAGACAGAGCCTGACGGTCGATGCGACGGTCGATCCGACGGTCGACTGTCAGGCCCAGAAAAAGCGTATCAACGCTTGACGGTCGATCCACCGATCGACTGTCGAGCCCAAGGCACAGTTCATCAGAACAGTGCCGAAAATCCAATTTCTTGGATTTGAATGATCAAATCAAGTTGGAAGTTGATGAAACTTTGCAAGCATGTGTAATAGATGATGGAGAAACTAATGATACGAATAAAACACGATTTTGATGGTTAAATATCAAACCCAGGTCTCAATGGCCGAAAACTGACAAAACGGCGATAATACGGAAATCGTCCGATAAAATACGGAAACCAAGTTATAGAGCTACTCTATACAAACCATAATACACATGCTACAAGCTACACAATATTCTAAAATATATTTCTACAGCAAAAGTGCAAGAAACCTATCCTAGGAGAACCCGATCACAGGATCGAGGTAGAAACACCTACTTGAGCAAGTAGAGCAGCTCCTCCACGCGTCCAACCAGTCGAACCGCCAAGATCCGCACCTCGAAAGCCGCGCCCCGAAGCCCTAGCACAGCCGTAGGAGAGAAAACGACAGGAGAGAAGAGAAAGAAAGGGAGAGAAAGGGACATGCCTTATATAGAGATTAGGATCGATCTCAGCCGTCCGATTCGATCTTTCCCGATCGAGCTCCGATCTTCCGATCGGACGTACCCTTAAGGTTCTAATCAAACGCATACATCAATCCAAGGCCGTGGGTGCAACGCGGGTGTGAAACCGACCACCAGAGAGCATATTTACCAAAATGCCCCTGGGCTAAAAACCACCATACGATTGCCCGATCGTACCCGACGCGGAAACAAACCAACAGGAGATCGGCTCTCGACCCACGCTGTCGCGCCCCGACCCGCAGGACCCAGACCGGGCCGAGACACGAGGGGAAAAACCTACATCTACTAGCCTCAACTGGCGGAAACAGCTGAGACTAACGCACAGCTGGCGGAAACAGCTGACTGCAAGCACAAGGCGGAAGCGAACTACCACAACATCTATTAACATCTATTAACATCTATTACAAAACAGATATTAAAGAGTTAAACAGAGTTCTAGTACAACAACCTACAAGAGATCAAAAGTCCCAAAAAAAAAGAAGCTACACCACCCACCGGGGTCTCCGCAAACGCACAAACGAACCCATCCTGACCCTCAGACATGGTCAGGATCCGGCACGCTGCCACGAGACTGCCGACGGGGAAGCACCGGAGGAGAACGGGGACCCGCACCTGCAAACACACTGTCCAGGTAGGAATGAGCAACAGCTCAGTAGGGTCCTACTCTACCACTCTCGCTAAGAAGGCAAACCCAACGAAC
The DNA here is from genome assembly GCA_963920575.1 of Narthecium ossifragum. Lineage (NCBI taxonomy): Eukaryota > Viridiplantae > Streptophyta > Magnoliopsida > Dioscoreales > Nartheciaceae > Narthecium > Narthecium ossifragum. Next base: position 6,945,002 of record OY986970.1, read on the forward strand.
CAACCCTGAGGCCAAGTTCTGAGGCTTGCCAAGGATCCCATAAATCCCATCAATAACCCGAAGGACTCATGTTCCAAGTACGCCCCTCCGACAACCACTGCTCGAGGGTGGGCAACTCCGACAATCCCTGACACATGGTGGACATGACGCTACTGGTAGGACACCCTTCTCCAAGCGGGATCTCTACACTTGGCGGAACGACCGAGGTTAAGACTACCACCTCTCAGTACTCCAAGCCACAGAGCCAACAGGACCCCTAACTCCTGACCCAAGGACTAAGCCTAGCCAAGGAGTTCATCGATCCCATCGATGTTTCCCTCCCCAAGGTTCCTGTCCAACGTACGTCCCTCCGATAACCACTGCTCGAGAACTGGGCTACCTCCGACGGTCCTTGACACAGGGTGGTCCGGACGATACCTGTAGGACATCCTTGCCCTTGCTGGCCACCAGCATGGGGACACATGTCGGATAACGGCATCCACCACTTAGCCTTAGATCACTGAAGTTCACGGGTCAACCCCACCCAGTCTAACCTAGCATGTCTAATGCACAGGAAACAGGGCAGGATATAAATAGGGAAAGCAGTAACAAGTAACACCACAAGGGCACACCCTCGGCCCATTTATTCTAAGCACTCCCGAGGATCATGACTCCCTCGGTTCACCATAAAGCGGTAAAAGGGCATAACCCATTTATACTAAGCATTCCCGAGGGTTCATTACTCCCTCGGTTAACCACAAAGCAGTAAACATAAGCATGATAGGCAACATGTTAAGCCCCGAGGGAAAAACCGTCAAAACCACTTGCAGGCGAAGCCCCGCGGGCAAAACAGCACTTAAAGTAAGTAAAAACCCTCTCTGCACCGAAGGAGATCGATCTCCTATAGCAGCGAGATCGATCTTCCTCGAGGCCAGACGCACCCGTCCTGGTCACCCCAACGAGATCGATCTCCACCCATATGAAGATCGATCTTGTATGTGACCCTTGACGCACTGACACCAGCCGCCAAGAGATCGATCTCCCTCCCAGGGAGATCGCTCTCACTCGAGCGGGCTGGGCCACCCCAAACATGATCGATCTCATCCCATGAGATTGATCTTGACTGGGTTCTCCGGCGGCCGGACGGCGAGGGATACCGCCGGAAACCTCCACCATACCTCACCAAACTAGGTGGGCTGGTGGCTCTCAGTGCCACGAAACTACTCATGGCTTCAAAACTGGAAAACACCAACTCCACAAGGAGATCCATCGGAAAATCAAAACCGGATTTCAACCCTCAAAACAGCCGGAGCTTTGAGTGAGAACCCTACTTCTTCAACGCAGCTTCGATCCCCAAGGCCTAACCCAGGACCTTCCTCACCTCGCCACGAACCCAACGAGCCTTCAAGCTCCAGGAAAGGTGGCCGGAGGAGAAAGAACGGCGAGCGGGAGCTCTCAGCCGGAACAGGGGAAGAAACAGAGCCCCGGGAGAAGAAGGAGGAAGAAGGAAGAAGGGGAAGGAAGGAAGAGGGGAAGGGGATAAGGCTGGGGAAATCCGGCGAAGCCGGGGAAAAGCTGGGGGAGGGGAGGGAAAGTCGTCCCTCCCCTGACAGGGGAAGCGACGGCCATCGCCGTGGCCGTCCTTCGACGCCACCTCCAACGACTTCCAGGCACAGAGAGATCGATCTTCATGGTCATGGAGATCGATCTCCCTTGCCCAGAACGGCGACCCCTAGGCACAGAGAGATCGATCTTCATTGCCATGGAGATCGATCTCCCTTGCCCAGAACGGCAACCTTGGGCTGAGACACAAGCCCAAGCCCAGGACTTCCGTAACTGGTTCCACCTAACCTTTCTAACAAACACAAGCACCAAACAAGGTCTGTGTGTGCACACTCAGTGTGAAACGACCGCCAAGGCGTAATTTCCCAAATTGCCCTTGGGGTAAACAACAAGCCACAGGGATGGAGGGGCAGGTCCTCACACACGCGGTGGAGCCAGGTCGGAGGGACGGGCCCTCACATCATCATGCCTACTGCCTTTATCATCTGAAAATGAATTTGAGACATCGTTTCAGCGGCTTGTAAAGAACCATTGGATTAGTGTTTTTAATTTGAAATTCTGTATTTCTGGTTTCAATTGGATGATACAACACACCATTCTTTGTGATTAGTGAAATTGTGAATGACTTTGTTTCTTCATTAGTATTCATATTTGAAATTCATTGTATTTTGGGATGAATTGGATGATACAATATATCATTCCTTGTAATTGGTCAAGTTTTGAATGACTTTGTTGCCTGGTTTTTTATGTGTGCAAGTATGTGTGCATATTCCCTATCTACTATCCATCAATATTCACTATCCACTATTCTTGATTTGTTAGTTGTTGCCTTATATTGATGGTACCGCAATAGGTCTTACATGATACAAGACATCATCTCTGTATTGATTCAATGTGAAAAAGATACACTCTGTTGCAGATACATTTCACAACTATGTGTGATTGTTCACTATCCACTATCCATCAATATTCACTATCCACTATCCACTATCTAGGATTTGTTAGCTATTGCCTTAGATTGATCGTACCGCTATAGGTCTTACATGATACAAGACATCATCTCTGTATTGATTCAATGTGAAAAAGGTACATTATGTTGATAAAGGCAATAGCTAACAAATCTGCTGTACCTTACTCCTTGTGAATATTGATGGATAGTGCATAGTGAATATTCACACATACTTATGAAATGTATCTGCAACAGAGTGTATCTTTTTCACATTGAATCAATACAGAGATGATGTCTTGTATTATGTAAGACCTATTGCGGTACGATCAATCTAAGGCAACAGCTAATAAATCCGGAATAGTGGATAGCGAATATTGATGGATAGTGGATAGTGAATATTCACACATACTTGCGCACATAAAAAACTAGGCAACAAAGTCATGCAAAACTTGACCAATTACAAGGAATGATATCTTTTATCATCCAATTTTTTCCAAAATACAATGAATTCCAAATATGAATACTAATGAAGAAACAAAGTCATTCACAATTTGACTAATCACAAAAAATGGTGTGTTATATCATCCAATTGAAACCAGAAATACATAATTTCAAATTAAAAACAATAATTCAATGGTTCTTTACAAGCCGTTGAAACGATGCCTCAAATTCATTTTCAGATGATAAAGGCAGTAGGCATGATGATGACCAGGGAATACCGGAGGAGGAGCGCGCGGAGAAGGAGATCTGCGCGGATGTCGGAGGAGCCGAAGGAGGAGGAGCAGCGTGCAGAGGAGGAGCTGCGGATGCCGGAGGAGGAGGAGCACGCAGAGGAGGAGATCCGCGCGGATGCCAGAGGAGGAGGAGCGCGCGGAGGAGGAGCTGGAGGAGGAGATCCACGCGGATGTCGGAGGAGGAGGAGCAGCGCGAGGAGGAAGAGCCGCGGATGCCCGAGTAGGAGATTCGCGTGTATGGCGGAGGACGAGGAGCCGCGGATGCCGGAGGAGGAGCAGCGCGCAGAGGAGCTGGAGGAGGAGCAGCGCGCGAAGGAGCCAGAGGAGGAGATCCGTGCGGATGCCGGAGGAGGAGGTGCGATGCGTAGAGGAGCCGTAGATGCCGGAGGAGGAGGAGCGCGCGGAGGAGGAGCCAGAGGAAGAGATCCTCACGGATGCCGAAGGAGGAGGAGCGCGCGGAGGAGGAGGAGCGCTCGATGAGCCGCGGATGCCGGAGGAGGAGATCCGCGCGGATGCCGAAGGAGAAAGAGTGCGCGGAGGAGGAGCCACGGATGTCGGAGGAGGAGGAGAGGGATGAGAGGTTGGGGTCCAGGATGGGAGGGAGAGAGAGAGAGCCAAGGGTCGGGGAGAGAGAAGGAAGAGAGGTTGGGAAGGGATTTATGAATTTTGAAGTTGCCGACTAAATTTTGGGCTTTCACATTTGGGGGGAAGAATAAGTAGTGGGGGAGAGCTCACAGATAATGACACATGACCATGGGAAGAGATAGTGGGGAAAAGGTAGGTGTCTTTCACAGATGATGACATATGGCCAGAGCCTTGTAAGGCCCTTACAAGGCCCTGATGTGTAGCAAAATTCCTAATGGCACCGTCCGCTACCCAATTTCTCAAGCACTACTAGCTTCCTGTTCTGGACAGTCGGAGGAACCTACATGCTTCTCTTCTGCTGTTAAACTTCATGAATGGAGACAGGCAATGAATGCTGAATTTGATGCCTTGATGCATAATGGCACCTGGTCACTCGTTCCTATGACTCTATTACTGTTTCGCTTGAGGGGGTGCGTAGAAGATGATTCAAATCATAATCTACATAAAAAGGAGATTATCAATCATCGATCTATTCTAAGAAAAGAGATCTTCACAAGGAGGACCTCAGTCCACTGTGTAATTAAAGAAAATCAATCTCTCGAGCCAAGCATTCGCTTGTCATGGAAGGAGGATAGATCTCCTCCATCACCAGCCAACCATTGCCTTATTATAGAAATACAATATTATACAATCCCAAGAGTCTAGGGATCTATGACTTGTAGGAATGTGCATATATTTAGTACACTATCAATGAAACAATATAAGGAGAGTGTACCATTTTCTCACAATAATATATTCTTTTATGTTTAATAGAGTAGAGAGGAAAAGATAGAGTTGGTGCGAGCACCGGCCGGAGGTTCAGTGGAGCTTGTCGTGGTGAAGGAAGGGGTGATCACGAGGGCCTTATATCGTTGTATGGTGGAAAAAATAATGGCAAACAAGGTACGACTACTCGAGCAATAGTAAGAGCAGACTCCCGAGCAAATTTTTATTATATATTTGGATGGATAAGTTGGTGATAAATAACTATTTTTATACCAAATTAAGGCTGCTTCTAAGCTGGAGTAGTTTCCGTTCAAATTCCCGGAAAGTTGGGTTGATTGAGTATAGATGGATTTAACTAGCGTATCAGAATAGCGAGAAATTCAGCTGATTCTTTGTACCTTTGTTGAATAGATGCTTTGAGTACAAATTCATGTGTTGACTGACATAATGATTGAGGTCTTATATATAAAAACTATATGCAATTTTTTTCCTTCACAACGTTGACATGTACAATATGCTCGTATATGGATAATTGTAGGCCTTTTTCTTTTGAGAATAAAGACGGGTAAAACCCCCTCAAGTATGGATTATTGTAGACTTGTCTTAGCTTAAACATACAGATGATTATCCTGGCAATCTATATACAATACCGGTTTGCCGCCCGGTTTCTCTAGAAAATAGAGTGAAAGATTTTTTCAAAGTTTTGTTAATAAAAATAAAAGTTTAGCCTTTAACCTGTCTTAATTAAGCTGGACTAGTGTCCTTGCAGACAAAAAATATATCCTCATGAGGACTCCAACCCTTGCGAGATCTATCATACAAGATGTACATAACCATCATATAAGATGTATATAACCAAATGTGTTTTTTTTTTTTTTTTTGAAGAGATAAGCCCAGAGGCTAGCGTCTACAGACAACTAATCAAACAAGCCACCGGTTAGGTCACCCCTACCGGGGAATGCCCAACCACAATAGCATCAATCTGCCGTGCCTGTCGCGCTACAAAATCCGTCCTATAGTTATCTTCCCTGGGGATAGTCTGAAACTAAATGGAACGAAGTTGTCCTGCTGTCCACCAAATATCCTGGAGAACGGGAAGAAGGCTACCCAGAGGTGTAAATTTGCTAGTAAGAAGATTCACAGCTGTCATCGAATCACTTTCCACGACCACAGAGGATGCCCCCCTCCTAACTGCTTCCACCATTGCTAATCTAATAGCACCCAATTCTCCTCGTAACACAGCATCATCATTGAACTCATCCACCATAGACGCTGTCCATGCAACGTCACCATCATCATCCACATAAACAGCCCCCATACCGGTACTTCTTCCATCCTGACCCACCGACGCATCCTCCTGGATATGTAGTCCGTCCCAATTAGGCCTTGCTCGCCGCTCTCCCTCAGATCTCTTCCCATGAACCAGCAAGTACTCCTTGACCAACCATTGTATACGCCTACTAATTAATATTTTGTATCGAATCATTTTCTTGTTCATACACAAGCACACAATGGGATTTCCATAGGCACCAAAGAGTTTAGGCAACGAGAGACTTCACCCGGCGTGTATCATCATCCTTCCTACTTATCCCCAACCAACGGCTGCAGGAATCAAAATCCCAATGATTTAGATCCACCATAGGGCACCCCTGTATCACCGTCCTCCAAGTATGGGTTGCAAACGGACATTGGAAGAAAATATGCTCAATATTTTCCTCCTCCCCACCACACCGCCGGCAACTCTTCTAACTAGTTACGCCAACCGCCCAGAGCGACGAGAGAGTTGGGAGCTTAAGTTGCAACAACCTCCATAAGAAAAACCTCACCCTTGGTCCTGCCGGAGCACGCCACGCTCGCCACCACCAGCTCTGCATATCAGCCATGTTTGAACCCATCACCTGCCGCAATTCTATCAACTTGTAGCAAGCAGAAGTTGTAATCACACCAGAGGTGCTACCCATCCACCGATATGCATCTACCGCTGCAGAGGTATTAATCTCCGTTTGTACAACCTGTTCTACTAACTCCGACGCTAGATACTCTGCCAACCGGTCCTGTTTCCAACCGCCAAGCTCAGCCATGAAATCAGACAACTTCACCGGCCGTGAGCTTGCCACAGCGCTCACCGGACATGGACGCCGGACCAGAGCCTCCTCCCCAAACCACCAGTATAACCAAATGTGTTAGCCAAGCAATATATTTCAAAGAGTTTAATGAAAGATGTTTATAATGTGGTGGGGTACGACGAACAAATGCGTCAAAGGTCAACCTATAAAACACAGTCTTACTTGACCCCGATCGCTACCTCCTCCAGCCTCATCTTCTTTTAAACTACTAGAATCACTCATGATTAGATTTGTAATTCAGTAATTTTATATGGGATACATTTGTTATTAAGTAACTTTGTATGGTTAGTGAAGTAAACTCCCCCCCATGACTGGATTTATACCGAAGTTAAGTTAGATGGATAAACGGACTTAATCGGAGGGGTATGCTTAACATTTTTCAATGTTTTCAGGGGTACATACGTGAGCTTAAAGAATGTAGTGGTACATATCTAATTTAAGAAGTTTTGAGAGATTCAAAAGTAATTATCCCTATAAATAAACTGGTCAGTTTGTGGAGCCTGATCGTTCCAGACCCGACCATGACGCCCTACGCAGAGTTGACGGGGTCCGGGGCAGCGCCCCGGCAGGGGTGTTTTGGGGCAGCGGCCCCAGAACAAAAAACGAATTTGAGATATGTTGATAGAGGTAGTTTATGTAATTTTCTATACCCTACGTGTCGAAATCCTAGGATATGAGGGTGTGTATGGGCGACCGTCATTGTATCTTGTAATTTGGCTCTTTGCCTCTGAGATAGTGAAAACCTCCAGCGACTCCATGGACGTAGCCCTATTCTGGGGTGAACCACGTAAAAACTTGTGTCCGTGCATTCTTCTTCTTCGTCTTCCTCCCTTCTAGATCCTAACAAGTGATATCAGAGCGAGATTTAGTGGGAGCGATGGCGGAAGAAGGAAAGGTGAAGATCGAGAAGTTCAATGGACAGAACTTTGGATTTTGGAAGATGCAGATGGAGGATTACCTTTATCAAAAGGATTTCTATCAACCTCTTTCAGGAAAGAAGCCGAACGATATGGAGGATGATGAATGGGCGATTCTAGATAGAAAAGCCCTAGGTGCGATCCGTCTCACGTTGGCCGCATCCGTAGCGTTCAACATCTCGAAGCAGAAGACGACTGTAGATCTGATGGCAGCCCTCTCGAAAATGTACAAGAAACCTTCTGCGTCGAACAAGGTTTTTCTGATGAAAAGATTGTTCAATATGAAGATGTCTGATGGTAGTAGTGTGGCTCAATATGTGAACGAGTTCAACAAAATTATTGCTCAGTTGGAATCCGTAGATATAGTCTTCGATATCGAGATCAGGGCTCTTGTGATCTTGTCTGGATTACCTGAAAGCTGGGGTGGCTTGGTAATGGCTGTGAGTAACTCATTCGAGTCAGGGAAGCTAGATTTTGATGATGTCATTGGTGTTCTTTTGAGCGAAGTGGCACGCAGAAAATCATCGAGACTTTCGGAGGAGACATCCGGGAGTGCATTCAATACAGAAGAAAGAGGTAGATCGTCAAAGAGGTGGAGCAAAAATAATCATTGTAGATCGAAGTCTAGAAATAAAAAGTAAGTCGAGACCTCCCCAGGGAAAGGGAGATGGTTGCTGGCACTGTTGGATGAAAGGTCACTTCCCACGAGATTGCAGAGATCGCAAGAAACAATCAGAGAACGTTAATGATACGATAAACGTCTCTGATGATGGTTGTGATGCTTTAATCCTTTCTTTAGATAATTAATCTGAATCATGGATTATAGATTATGGAGCTTCTTTTCATGCTACCTCGAATATGAAATTTCTAAATAATTATGTGAAGGGAAATTTTGGTAATGTTTACCTTGGTGATGATGAGCCTTGTAGTATTGTTGGCAAATGTGAAGTACAGCTGAAGCTTTTAGATGGGACTGAACAAAAATTGAAGGATGTAAGACACGTTCCAGATCTCAAGAGAAATCTTATTTTAGTTGGTCAACTCACAGAATCAGGGTTGAAGACAAGCTTCACCAATACTTCATGGAAGATCATTAATGGAGCTATGGTTATTGCTCAGGGTAAGAAAGAAGGAACCTTTTATGTCGCTTCTGGTACTAACTATTGGAAATCAGTTGCATCATCAGGTGTGGATGCGAGCACATGGCATTGCAGACTAGGACATATAAGTGAGAAGGGAATGCAGATGATACTCTCGAAAGGGAAACTATCGGACTTGAAATCAGTTGATTTGGATTTCTGTGAAGACTACATCTATGGGAAGCAGAGGAAGATCAGTTTCTCAAAGGTTGGAAGGAGACCCAAGGCAGAAAAATTGGAGCTTGTGCACACCGATGTTTGGGGTCCAGCCAAGGTATCTTCTATTGGAAACTCACTCTACTTGGTCACTTTCATTGATAATGCTACTAGAAAGCTTTGGGTCTATTTTTTGAAACATAAATCTGAGGTATTTAATGTTTTCAAGAAGTGGAAAGCTTTGGTTGAGAATGAGGTAGGTACCAAGTTGAAATGTCTCAGATCAGACAATGGAGGTGAATATTGCAGTGATGAGTTCGAGGAGTACTGTGCAGAAAATGGAATCAAGAGACAGAAGACTGTTCCAAGAACTCCGCTGCAAAACGGCGTCGCTGAGAGAATGAATAGAACCATCATGGAGCGTGCCAGAAGTATGAGAATTCATGATGGATTGCCAAAATAGTTTTGGGCAAATGCTGTGAGTACCGCGGTTTACCTGATAAACAGAGGCCCTTCGGTTGCATTGGATTATGAACTACCAGAAGAAGCTTGGACAGGAAAGGAGGTAAACTTGTCACATCTTAAAGTCTTTGACTGCACTTCATATGTTCATGTTGACACTGCTGATAGATCCAAGCTAGATCCTAAGTTTAGAAAATGCAGTTTCTTTCGATATGGTGTTGATGATTTTGGTTATCGTTTTTATGATCATGAGAATAGGAAAATTATCAGAAGCAAGGATGTAATATTCAATGAAAAAGTTATGTATAAGGATTGGAATAATCAAGTTGAAAAAGACCTGGAACATGATTATGTTGAATTAGAGGAGATCAGTGATGGTAGTATGGTTAAATCAAAAGCAGTGGAAGAACAGGAAGAACCACAAACTCCTCCTATTGAGGTTAGAAGAACTAGAAGAGTCATTAGACCTCCTTCAAATTACTATCCTTCTTTGCATTATCTATTGCTAACTGATAATGATGAACCTGAAAGTTATGAAGAAGCCTTGCAGGTCGACGCCCAAAGAAAATGGAAGTTGGCCATGGATGATGAGATGAAGTCTCTTGTGGCTAATCAGACATGGGATTTGGTTGAGCTGCCTGAAGGGAAGAAGGCTTTACACAACAAATGGGTCTACAGACTGAAAGGAGAGAGATGGATCGAAACGATACAAGGCAAGGTTAGTTGTTAAAGGTTTCGAGCAGAAGGCAGGTATTGACTATTGTCGCGCCCCGACCCGCGAAAGCCCAACCAGGCCGGGCGACGCGAACCGGAACCTAACTAAATGCGGAAATAAAGGCGAGGGGTTCCCCCCAACTTACTGATTTCACTAAACAATTAATAAGCACCCCTGAATATTACAACAAATTTAAAACCTCAACATATATAATATAATAATCCAAAACCTCAAGGGGTTCCAATAGTTTATACATCATACTCCCATAGGAGACTACCTATAACAAAAAGTGTAGAAAGTGATCACCAATCCTCAGACACCGCCAGACGCCGCCGCGCCACCAAACACCTGCCCGGTAGGGGCTACTGAAGAAGAGCTGGCGCCTGCACCTGCAAAACGCAGCCCGGGTAGGAGTGAGCATAAAGCTCAGTAGGGTTCTACACTACGCCACACAGAAGGAATGGGAACACAAGAGTGTCACCCTCAAGTAAGACCTGGGTGTACACAGGGGCCCGATAACCCCACCGCGTGTCCCTGAGGCCCACGATCATGGTCTTCCAGCCGAGCTGGTAACATGTATAGTCACACTCAGTAGCAGGAAACAACACTGCTGGCCCACAAGCAGGCAACGACACTGCAGGCGAGAAATAGCACCGCTAAGTAGTCAATCTCTCTACTCAAGGGTCAACACAGTGGAATACGGGCTACACCTCAGCATTCGACTCAAGGCCGACACGACCTCTATAATCATCAAACAACATGTGTACCAATCATCTAAGCCTATTATCAAGTTTGAATGGACACCACAATTCGAACCTGGACCAAGCTACCCAACCCCGGTCCTAGGGCTAAATCCGAGCTTCCAGCCTCGGGACAGCGACTCATAGATCACCCACGTCCTAACCAAGCAACTAATGCGCAACAAAGAATGCATGCTATGAACATACACAAGCAAGAGGAATAGGCATGTAACAGTATGACAAGGAAGCATACAAGTCCAACCGGATCGCTGCAACGGTATTACCAACCGCTGCCAGCCGATCCGCAGCGGGTCCCGGCATTACGACGGTACCACGACCGTCAACTGTGGACTCCTGCAACGGAAAGCAACCCCAAAAACTTCGATGAACAGTAAAAATATAATATTATAATCCGAGCTTATAATATTATATTCAAAACACCAAAACATTCTCTACAAGCAGCTAGTTGACCCCATCGATCTGACATCCAAACGACGTTGGATTCAAGATCCAACTTAGACTCCAGTAGATCTATATTCCAAGATCAATATATCCAAAATCCATAAACATCCAACGGCTGGATGAACGGGGCAACACTAATCAAAACCGCTAATCAAAACTAACTTACCAATGCTTGTAGCAACGCAGCCCACCCGTGCGAAAACCATAACAAATCGTAGGAAAATCATAAAATTATGAAATCAATTGGGTTTGAGAGTAGATTCAAAGATCTACAACTCGTATGCTCATCACAACCCAAGATCATATATGTACCGATCGAAAAACGAGCCGCAACCTGGCTGTTCTTCAAGAACAGCAAAAACCGGAAAATATGAGATTAATCATGCATAAATCCTTCTAAAAACTCAACCAAAGATCATGAAACTTAAACCAAAAGTTATACTAAGCAAGACGAAGCTAACAACACAAAGAACTACAAGATCTACCGCCTAGATTAAGAGAAACCCATTAAACACTCTCCTAGGTAGAAAACCTACCGAACTGCGCTAATCCTCGGCTGATTCCCCACTAATCAGTCACCAACAAGGTTTCAAACCACTTCAGGGATCTTCCTCTCGTCGCCACAGATCTAACAAGCTTTAGAACATCCCAAACGGTGGCCGGAGGAGGGAGAACGGAGGAGAAGAAGATGGCTGCCTCGGAAGGAAACAGAGGAAAAAACAGAACCGCGGAAGAGAAGGAAGAAGAAGAGAAGGAAGAAGTAGAGAAGGAAGAAGAGAAGGAGAAGGAAGGGGAAGGCCGGGGAAGGAGGGGGAGGGCCGGGGAAGGAGGGGGAAGGTGAAGGAGAAGGTGAAGGAGAGGTCCTCTCCTCTGACAACAGAGAGCGACGGCCATGCCGGCCATCCTCGCCGCTCAACTGCCCTGCTACAATACCCGGATCGATCCAAGGCCAAAATGGATCGATCCAAGACTAAGAGGGATCGATCCAAGACTTGGCTGGATCGATCGAACACCAATTTGGATCGATCCACAAGCCAAAAAAAAACCCCTAAACGGATCTAGTCAAACACAAACATCAATCAGAGGTCGTGTGTGCACACGCGGGTGTGAAACAAACCGACAAGGCGTAATTTACCAAAAATTGCCCTTGTGGTCCACAACGAGCCACGGGCCCGACCCAGGCGGTCGACCCAGGAATGGAGGGACATGTCCTCACAACTATACTGAGATATTTGCTCCTGTTGTTAAATTGACTATCATAAGATTTGTATTGAGTATTGTGGCCGTAGAGAATTTACATCTGTTCGCGAATAAAACGTCGATCTCGCGGGGACGAGATCTCTATTTTATTTCGAGCAAAAAATAATAATTTAATTGCATATGAAGAGATTGCGGGCACCACACCCCTGGATCGCCGAATTGGCAAATTCATCGTTTACTTCCCCGTAGGGAACTCCTCCGATTCTAGATCCGATAAAATAAGCTTTTTACATTAAAAAAAATATTTGAGACCGCCACCTTCATCGCCGGGATCTTTGAAGTCATTGAAGTTGACGGGATTTTGTTAGAGTTTTGTCGCCGGATTTGTTGAAAGTTATGCGGCTTCAAAGTTCTGATGGCAGCTCTTAATCTTTAAACTTTCGAAGCTTTCTTTGGCAGCAACAGGCACAATTTTTGAATGCCCAGCAGCAACCAATTCTTATCTTCCGCAACAGATTTTTAGAACTTGCTTCGTCTTCTAGCAAACACGGACCAAAGATGCGCGCCGGCTGGGAGCAGAGGAGGCCGACGAGTTCTTTGGGTTCTTCCGACGAGTTCTTTGGGTTCTTCCGCTGGCTGGAACAGTGGATCGCAGCGACCGGAACAAGGGACGCAGTGGCTGGAGCTCGAGGACGTCGGCTGGAAGCAGAGGAGGCCGACGAGTTCTTTGGGTTCTTCTGACAAGTTCTTTGGATTCTTCCGCTGGCTGGAACGGAGGATCGCAGCGACCGGAACAAGGGATGCAGCGGCTGGAGCTCGAGGACGTCGGTCGGAAGCATGATGACGTCGGCTAGAAGCTTGAGAGCGACTGGGTCTGGACCTCGCCGCCGTGGGTTGGGTGGCGAATCTCTTTGGGTTCCGCCGGCTGGACGACAGCGATGGGTTCTTTGGGCTGGTTGAAGACCGGTAACGGCGAGGAAGACGACGGTCTCCTCGTTTCTTTGGGTTCCGCAGGCTGGAACAGAGGAAGACAACGACGGTCTCCTTGTTTCTTTGGGTTCCGCTGGCTAGAACAGAGGAAGATGACGACGATGATGGGTTCCCCCTTTGGGCTGGATCAGCGGACGGCGATGGAGCTCCTTGAAGGGTGGCGATGGATGGGTTCCTCCCTTCGGGCGTTTCCTTCTCTTCTTCTCTTTCTTTGAGTCTGTTTCTTTCTCTGCTTCTTCTGGATGCTCTTCGTCAGCCGATCCTCCCTTTGCTATTTCGCCAGCCTCTCGTCCTTTCAATATGTTTTTTGCCAGCCTCTCTTCTCTCCTCCTTTGCTATTTCGGTGATGGGTTCGGACTGGCTCGAGGAAGACGGCGACGAGGAAGACGATGGGTTCCTCCTTAGGCAGCGATGGGTTCCCTGGCTGGCTCAAAGAAGACGGCGGCGATGGGTTTCCTCGGGCTGGAGCAGAGTGGGCGACGGCGATGGAGTTTCCTGGATGAGCGTGGGCGATCTCCTTCTCCTCTCTGTCAGCCTTCTCTCTGTTTTCTCTAATTTTTGCCAACCCCGAACTTCGTTCCTTTCTCCTCTTCTTATAGGAATCGGGGTGTTAGCTGGGCATTTGGTGAGATGCGAGCGTATCAAGGGATCTGGCTGTTAAGATCTGATTTCCAGCCAGACTGTTGGGAGGTTGGGACGTTGGGATTTGTTGAGATACGGGAAGGTTAGGATTTCCTAACCATTTAGATTAGGGAGTTGGGATTTGGTATTTAAATTTCAAATATCCATTTGAAGATTTCAATGGCTTTGTTTAAATTTGAATGTTCCATTTAAATTTCAAGTTCATGTGTGAACTTGTTTGAATTTCGAATCTTTATTCAATTTTCAAGTATTTATCTTGAATTTGAATAATTATTCGGCTGTCGGACATTTGTGAAAATTTTGAATGTCTTGTTTGAATTTTGAATTTCATGTGATATTTGGAGAATTTACTGAAATATCCCGGGCAAACCGGTTGTAAATTACCAAAATACCATTTTTATCGGTCATATGTATTTTGGACTGAAATATCCCCAGAGTAGAGAAAATACCTCTATTTTAGATTTTCACACCCCTGAAGATGTGAAATGACTAAAATGCCCCTTGGGGTTAGATGACCAAAATACCCTTTCGGTCTGGTTGTTTAGGCGCGACGCATGGCGCTGTGACTTTTGTGTGTGTCATGGACACGTGCGCGCATGACGCGAGTATATTTTTGCTGAGATTTGGACATATTTTAATTTGGACGCGATGCATGACGACACGTCTATGTTGCATGTGTCATGGACACCTGTGCGCGTATTATGTGACGCGCATATTTTTAGACTTGATGTATGCAAGTCATGTGCGCACGCATGGCGCGCGCATCGCCTTGGCCGGGACTTATAAATTACAAAAATGCCCTTATATTTACACAACTTATTTAGGATGCCGTCAAAGCTATGTAAAGGCTATTTTGGAGTGTAGTGGGAGATTTAGACATGTATTTTGGTCTAAATTCCCAAAATACCCTTGTTCCCCCGGTTTGTATAGGATGCCGTCAAAACTGAGAATATGTAAGGGGTTTGGATGGACTCGACTGTATATGAGCAAGTTTGGATTTGGTGCATGCGGATTCAGCCGGGGAAATTCCGCAAATGTTATTGACTTAGCCTTAACTAAAATCGATGTCAACAACATCTTGAACAATTAGATGTAAAGACAACTTTTCTACATGGAAATTTGGAAGAGAACATTTATATGCATCAACCATATGGATATATTACAGCAGGGGAAGAGAAGCTTGTATGCAAATTGAAGAAAAGCTTGTATGGTTTAAACCAGGCACCAAGGCAATGGTATATTAGATTTGATGGGTTTATGAGTACCAATGGGTACAAGGAATGTCATTCTGATCACTACTGTTATTTCAAGAATTTTAAGAGTTCCTATATTACATTGCTCTTGTATGTGGATGACATGTTGGTTGGATCCGACATGAAAGAGATTTCAAACTTGAAGAAGGCGCTCTCAAAGGAGTTTGAAATGAAGGATTTAGGTGTTACAAACCAAATCCTTGGGATGAGAATTAGCAGAGACAGAGTGAAAGGAAAGTTGAAGTTGTCACAGGCTGAATATATTAAGAAGGTACTTAAGAGATTTAATATGGATCATGCTACTCCTGTTCGTACACTATTGGCAGGTCATTTCAAATTATCTGCTACACAAGGCACGACGACAGAGGATGAGTGGGAGTACATGTGAGGGCCCGTCCCTCTGACCTGGCTCGACCGCGTAGGTCGAGAGCCGTTTTCTTGTTGGTTTGGTTCCGCGTCGGGTATGATTGGGCGATCGTATGGCGGTTTCGACTCCAGGGGCATTTTGGTAAATATGCCCCCTGGTGGTCAGTTTCACACCCGCGTTTCACACACGGCCTTGTATTGATGTATGTGTTTGATTAGAATCTTAAGGGTGCGTCCGATCGGAAGATCGGAGCTCGATCGAGAAAGATCGAATCGGACGGTTGAGATCGATCCGAATCTCTATATAAGCCCTGTCCCTTTCTCTCTCTTTTCTCCTCCCTGTCGTTGTCTCCTCCTCTCTCTTTCTCTCTCCTTCGGCTGAGCTAGGGCTTGGAGACGCGGGCTTCGAAGAGCGGATCTTGGCGGCTTGACTGGTTGGACGCGTGGAGGAGCTGCCATACTTGCTCAAGTAGGTGTTTCTACCTCGATCTCGTGATCGGGTTCTCCTAGGATAGGTTTAATGCCTTTTCGCTGTAGGAATGATTGTTAGAATGTTATGTAGCTCATTGAATATGTGTGGTGAATGACTTGAAGTATTCCTACCTCGCGATTTCCGTATTCTAACGGCTGGTTTCCGTATTATCACCAGTTTGTCGGTTTTCACCCGTTTTGACCTAGATAGGAGATTTAACCATCAAAAATGTGTTTTCTTCATACCATTGGTTTCCCCAAAGTTAATTACACATGCTTGCAAAATTTCATCAACTTCCAACTTGAATTGATCCTTGAAATCCAAGAAATTAGATTTCCGGCACTGTTCTGATGAACTGTGCCTAAGGCTTGACGGTGGATCGGTGCATCGACCGTCAAGCGTTGATACGCTCTTTCTGGGCCTGGCGGTCGATCGTCGGATCGACCGTCGCATCGACCGTCCGGCTCTGTATGGTTTTCAGTCTCCCAGGGTCGATGCATGGATTGACCGCGGGATCTTCCCTTTTTCCAATTTTTGCCTCACCTCCGACCGTCGGATCGACCGTCAGGCTCTGGTTAGTTTTGGGCTTCCCAGGGTCGATGGGTGGATCGACCGTCGCCCTTATGGTTTTCCTCGTTTTGGTCTCACGGTCGACCGTTACATCGACCGTAACATCGACCATGGCCTCACGGTCAACCGTCGGATCGACCGTCGCATCGACCGTGGGCCCTTGAGCATTGTTTTCTGGTTTCTCTTGAGTGGCTTTCGTTAGTGATCAATATCTAAACATGTTGGGGAGCTTGCATGTGATTTTTATGGAGTTTTCAAGGGATTTCTACTGAGATTGAGATTGAATCGCTTGTATACCCATTTTTAGTAAACCAAAGGTTTGGCTTGCATTTAAATACACGTTTGGTTGGTAATTAAATGCTTAATTGATTGCTTAGCCATTAACTAGCTATGAGTGCTAGCTAATGTGAAATTGAGGAACCTTAGCCTCTTGCCGGTGAGTGTCGAGGGCTATTGTATATCTGTTGAACCTATATGTCGCACCTCGACCCGCGAAAGCCCAACAGGGCCGGGCGACGCGAACCGGAACCTACAAAACGCGGAAAATAAAGCTGGCGAGGGATCCCTCTAACCTATTGGTCTCCCTAACAGTTCACCAAAAGCACCCTCAATTACAACAACATTGATTAGCAAAACCTCGAACCACAAATTATAAACTCAAAGTGTTAAATATACAAATCCTCGGAGAGGGGAAGATCCAAAATACAACATCACTCCCGTAGGAGGCTAACTAACATAAGGGTAAAAACGGTATATATCGCCACCTCTCAAAGTCCACCAGGCGCCGCCGCACCGCCGACCAACTGCCCTGTAGGGGCCACGGAAGAAGAGCTGACGCCTGCACCTGCAAAACGCAGCCCGGGGTAGGAGTGAGTACTAAGCTCAGTAGGGATCTACACTACGACACACAGAAGGAAGAGGGAAACACAACAGTGTCGCCCTCAAGTAGGACATGGGTGTATACAGGGGTCCCCTAACCCCACCACGTGTCCCTGAGGCCCAGGGACGGCACTCAGTAACAGGAACAAACTGGCGACACTACAGGTCAGCACAGTGGGACACCGGCTACACCTCAGCATCCGACTCAAGGCCGACACGACCTCTACAATTATCAAGCCACAAGTGTACCAGTCATCTAAGCCTATCATCGAATCGACTGGACACCACCATTCAAACCGAGTCCAAACTACCCAACCTCGGTCCTAGGGCTAAGTCCGAGCTTCCAGCCTCGGAACGGCGACCCAGAGATCACCCACGCCCTAACCAATGCAACTAATGCACAAGGCAACGATGCATGCTATGACATACACAGATAAGAAGCAACGCATGCAACAGTATGTGAAGCATCATATACGTCTACTGGATCGCTGCAGCGGTACTACCAACCGCTGCCAGCCGATCCGCAGCGGGTTCCGGCATTACGACGGTACCGCGACCGTCAACCGCGGACTCCTGCAACGGGAAGCAACCCCGAAAACGTTGATGAACAGTAAATAATATAATATTATATTCCAAAATATAATATTATATTCAAACACCCAAAACCTTTACTTTGATGCTAATTGATCCCGTCGATCCGACGTCCAAACGACGTCGGATTCAAGATCCAACTTAGCCATCAGTAGGTGTATATACCAGGATCAACATATCCAAAATTCATAATCATCCAACGGTTGAATTAACGGGAAAACATTAATCAAAACCGCCAAACATAGACCATAAAACACCATCCGCTAGCCTTGGGATCAATCCGAATAATTTGGATCGATCCGAAAGCTTCATATCAGCTTACCAGTTAATTGCTGCGACGCAGCCCTTCAGCAAATAATTCATAACAAATCGTAGAAAAATCGAACAAATACGAAATAAGATGTAATGGAAAGCTAACGAAGAAATCTACAACTCTTATGTTTATCATAGACCAAGATCATGTACGTGCCGGCCGAAAAACGCGCCGCAAGCCGGCTGTTCTTCAAGAACAGCAGAAAACAGAGAAACCGAGCTTAATCATGTATAAAACCTACTCAAATCTCAACTGATTAACATGAAACTTATATCAGTAATTCTAACAGGTATAAGGAACCCAATAAAGCAAGGATTAACAAGATCCAACGGCTAGATCTCAAGAAAACCCAAAATAAACATCAGTAGGTATAACCCTACCTAGCTGCACTTTCCTCGGCTGATTCCCCGCGATTTGATCACCAACAAGCTTCCAAACCACTTCAGGGATCTTCCTCTCGTTGTCACGAATCCAACGAGCCTTAGAACGCTGAAAAAGATGGTCGGAGGAGGGAGAATGGAGGAGATGAAGCTCGCCGGCGGAGAAGAGAAGAAACAGAGCACCGCGGGAAAGAGAGAAAGAAAGAAGAAGAAGAGAAGGGAAGGGAAGGAAAGAAGAGGAAGGAAAAGCCTGGGGAAAGCCGGAGAAAACGGGGAAAAGCTGGGGGAGGGGAGGGAAAGTCCTCCCCCTCTGACAGAGGAGAGCGACGGCCAACGGCCGTCCTCGCGAAAGGGAAGGAAACCACCGACTAGCTACAGTGTCTGGATCGATCCAACACCATGCTGGATCGATCCAAGACAAGGATGGATCGATCCAACAGCAGTTGGGATCGATCCATAGGGTCAAAAACCCCCCTACTCGCTCACGAGTCCGATCGATTGCTCCTACGAGCGACCGATCGCTCGAGGGCCGCCAGCAGCCCAATGCAGCCCAAAGACGGGCTGTTGCGCGCCCGAGCTGGGATCTTCCGATCCCGGGTCCACCTAGCCATTCTAAACAAATACTAACACATACAAGGCTAGTGTGTGCACACGTGGGTGTGAAACAAATCAACAAGGCGCAATTTACCAAATTGCCCTTGTGGTCTACAACAAGCCACGGGAGTAGAGGGGCAGGTCCTCACACTATAACTGATGTTGTGGCATGTAGAGACATCTAGGGTAGATGTTTGTATAGGTTCATGCATTTTGTGCATTAGAGGCATCAAAGGTTAAGTGGGCGATGGTTTGGGTCGCCGATCCGAGGCTCTCGGGTAGCTCGGATCTAGCCTTAGGACCGTGGCTGGGTAGTCAGGATTAGGGTGTGATTGTATAATGGAATCTCTTGTTATCGAGGATTTGCGATAGTTGGCTCGGATCAATGTTTGAGGTTTAGAGATCGTGTTGTCTTCCAAGGCCAAGTGCTAAGGATGGATGTCGATGTGTTCCCAATGTGGTTCCCCAAGGCATGGTATTCCAGATTGGGTAAGGGTGATCCTGTATGTTACTGTTCCTTGGCCTCCTGGTAACTTGTTCAGGAGAGACGTTTCATGACAGGAGCCCTTGGGACATCGACATGGTTGTGGGACCCGTGGCATCCGTTAGACTTGCGCGGGGAGACAACACTATTGTTGTTTTCCTCCTTTTTGTGTACCGTAGAGTAGAACCCTACTGAGCTTATCGCTCACTCCTACCCGGGCTGCGTTTGCAGGTGCAGGCGGCAGTTCTTCTTCTGTGGAGCCGGCGGGATCGGCCTTTGATGGCGCGAGTACGTCCAAAGGTGCTTGAGGTTGCTGGAGGATAAACTGTTGTACTTTTTGATATCGTGTATATTGTAAATACCTTTGAGGAATTTTGGATTATTGTATAATATCTATCCCTTGGAGGATTTTATTATAGAATCTTGTATCAGTACAACTTGATGTATATATATATATATATATATGAATTGAATATCAGTTTCACCTCTGGAATATAAATTGTTTAAATTATCCGTCTTTTCCGCTTTGTATCGTGCCAATTGAAGATGAATAAAGATAGGAACCCTCACACCCCGCCCTAGATGGGTTTTCTAGGTCGGGGTGTGACAGTACATGGCCAAGGTACCATATGCATCAACAGTTGGGAGTTTAATGTATGCTATGGTCTGCACGAGACCAGATATTGCTCATGCAGCGGGAGTAGTGAGCAGGTTTATGACCAACCCAGGTAAGGAGCATTGGAGTGTCGTAAAGTGGATTCTTAGATATCTAAAAGGTACTACAGGTATGGCTTTGTGCTTTGGAAGGTCAGATATTAAATTACAGGGATACGTTAATGCCGATCTAGCAGGCGAAATGGATAGCAGGAAGAGCACTACTGGTTTTGTGTTTACATTGGGTGCTGGTGCAGTTAGCTGGGTCTCAAGATTGCAGAAGATAGTTTCTCTTTCAACAACAAAAGCTGAGTATACAGTAATGACAGAGGCTTGCAAGGAGATGATATGGCTTCAGGCTTTCATGAAAGAGTTAGGTAAAGAGCAAGCTGATTGTAGACTATACAGTGATAGTCAGAGTGCAATTTATCTTGCCAAGAATTCAACATATCATGCTAGAACGAAGCATATTGACACCATGTATCACTTCATACGATCACTTCTGGAAGATGGGAAAGTTGTTCTTGAGAAGATCCACACTAGTGAAAATCCTACAGATATGTTAACCAAGATGGTTACGATAGAGAAGCTGAACACCTGTTCAGTTTCTCTTGGTCTTCAAGCTTGAAGTTGGAGGCATGAGTCGCTGTGAGTGTTTGTATTTTTTCTTTTGAAGCAAATGAACCTGACTGAAACAGGTTCCTTTAAATCAGTCTCCAAGTGGGAGAATTGTTGAGTTTGTAGAGCCTGATCGTTCCAGACCCGACCATGACACACTACGCAGAGTTGACGGGGTCCGGGGTAGCGCCCCGGCGGGGGTCTTCGGGGGCAGCGGGCCTGGAACAAAAAATGGATTTGAGATCTGTTGATAGAGGTAGTTTATGTAATTTTCTATACCCTATGTGCCGAACCCTAGGATATGAGGGTGTGTATGGGCGGCCGTCATTGTATCTTGTAATTTGGCTCTTTGCCTCTGAGATAGTGAAAACCTCCAGCGACTCCGTGGACGTAGCCCTATTCTGGGGTGAACCACGTAAAAACTTGTGTCCGTGCATTCTTCTTCTTCTTCTTCTTCCTCCCTTCTAGATCCTAACATGAACATACTGAAAAGATAAAAGTTGATTTTGCTCTTGATTTGGTGAGAGGTTCTTCCTTTGTCTTCATTTCCTTTATAAGACTTTCAAAATAACAAATATGGAACCACCATAACCATCTTAAAACCACCATAACTGTCTTGTAACTTGTGGAACCGCCTTATAACATGTCTTGTAACTTTCACAAACTGTGTTAGCCAATGCACCTTTGTCTTCTCCAACAATTCGGTCTATGATAGAAGTAGAATATGGAAAAACTTCAAACATGAAAGTTGTCGGTTTTCAAATTCCTTTTCCGACCATCCAAGAATTCTTTGATATAGACATAGCTTGAGAATTCATGAACAGCTTTACCACTTTCTCTAAATGCTGCACGATCAATCTGGGTGACTCATCGGCCTCCACGTGTCCTATCAGTTTCCACGTTCCATCTTGTGTTCCCACTTCTCTGATAACGTCAGCACATAGAAGGGATATGATACCCTTCTTATCGGCCAACGTTATTTTTCGTTCATTAACCTTAATCGATTAATAACCTGACTAATCATGTTACTTGATCGATCAACATTAGCCATCGATCATTAACCTCTTGGTCGATCTATCACCTAGCTGATCATGCTACTTGATCAATCAACGCCATATATTTGAGTGTCAGCATTACACGTGTACGTCGGTCATTGGTTGATCTCCTCAATCATTGTTTATGATAGACACCCGTTTATGGAATAATCGATGTTTGGCATTTGCTAAACCCAATAATTATCACACTCTCATGGGAAGCAATCCATCCGGTGCAAAAGTCACCATCTACCACCGTAAGTCGCACAACGAGATTGGTCATTTATAGAAGAAAGTAAAACAGTTTAGATGGATTAATTGACTTAGCATGTCAGATTTGAATGTGGTAAATTAATTCTAGGACAAAAAAAATTAGTTCTTTGTTAAATGGATGCTTTTAACTACAAAAATGATTGGTCATTGTTACCAAGGAAAATATATAATTTTTGAGCAACAGTCATACACAAAAAGACTATTGACGACTTATTAATCAGACCTTGCCTGGTCAAAATGGTCATATATGTGGACTCTGCATGACCTGATGACCATAAGTATTCCTCATGGCAACCTACAGAAAATATAAGGTTTGCCTCGTGGTTGCAGTTGGAAAGAGAGAGACAGATGTATATACTACGGTGGAACCAACCAACAAGTGAAAAGGCAGCGAAGCTCAACTTCTCAGACATGGACTTTTGTCAACGTGGGCTATGGTGGCTGAAACAATATATGTTAGGTTGGTTTTTTTTCTTTTCTTTTTTTTTTTTTTTGTGAATGTGTTGTTTGTTCCCATATCTCGGGAGTGTAATGCCACCGTTGATGGAATTGCTGGTTCAGCTTGGGCTGGCCCTTCCGGGCTGCCAAGTGTTGCCATGTAGAACTCTCTCTTCCCACCCTCAGCTTTTGGATTTATCTAATAAAAAGGAAAATAATATGTTGAGTCGTCTCCGCTAGTTCCTTATTTGTTTTTATTTTTTAAAAATAGCTTTTCAGTATTTCAACCAAACATATATTCTAGAAGAAGCTGAAATAAAAAATAATAACAATAAAAACAGAGAATGAGCATGTGAATTAAGCCTCTCTCTCCACAAAAGTTTCAAACCAATGGCTCCGTCAAACAACTTCATTTTTCTTAAAGGACAATATTAATTAAAAACTCTTTTGAGTATGTAATCTTGGGTTGGAGGTTGTTTAAATTATCATTGTCTTTTAATTAAGGGTGTTTTTGATGAACTGTTTAGGGAGACCAATAGGTTAAAGGGAATCATCGCCAAATTTTCCATGTTTTGTTAGGTTCCGATTCGCGTCGCCCGGTCCAGTTGAGCTTTTGCGAGTCGGAGCGTGACACTCTCCTCCTCCTCCTCCTCCATCTCCATGCCCTCCTCCTTCCCCTCCGCCACCATGCTCTTCGCTTTCACCTCCACCTCCGTGCTCTCCACCTCCACTTGTGCGCTCTCCACCGCCGCTTCCACGGTAGCTGCCATGGCCTCCGCGCTCTTCCTGGAGCAGGACATGCGCGTCAAGGAGAAATTGGGCAAAACCTGTGAAACCAGGTCATGTGCATCGCACGTGACCTATTTGCCGTCACCTTCTGTTAACGGAGTTAGACGGTTGGGTGCAAAACAACCATTTTTATAAATTAACGGTCCAATTTGTCACGTTTTAAAACATAGGGGGTAAATTGAAAAATTTTCAAACTAGAGGGGAGTAAAATGTTATTAACCCTTAAAAATAATTATTCATGTAAAATTATTAAAATATCCTTTCACTCCGGAGTGTATTTTAGCAACGTTACTATCAACAGTCGTTTTGCATAAACCACTCTCGAGAAATGAATGGTTGTTAAAAGTCATTTTGCTCTCATATGATTGGGACAATATTATCTAATTAGTGGAAGGATATATAAGTAAAAGAAGATATTTTGGAGGATATGAATGCGGAATTTATAATTTGTATAAGGATATACATGTAGTTGGAGTTGCGCAGACGGTATATGTACAAAAAGCCCAAAAATGAAAGCAGGCACTCAAGTCTAATGTTGTTGCTCGAGGTCAGTGACAAGACATTAATGCTCAACAAAGTTCCACCATTGGTGACAGAATTTTTTGTCATACGATATCCTAAGGTTTCGTTTTGACAATATGATACCCCATTGATGATTTTTTGCATCCTCATACCCCCGCTAGCAAATTTCCATTTATACCCTCGCCATTTCCCTAGCCAACATACATGCATGCCATGCCACATGACGTGGCATGGTACGGCTAATTAAAAAATCAAAGCTGTTGATTCGAAACCCCATGTAGCATTAAATACCCGCCACGTGGCAACAAACTATTGGCCACGACGTACGGCGGTGTCAGCCCATGAGAAGACCTACCATCTTTCGTGCATTAAATGCGTCGTTAACTACGCGCAGAAATTCACGCGCTTAGTTAATAAACACGCATAAAAGTCTGTCATCATACACATATATCATTTTCCACGCGTGGTTATCACTATACGCGCGTAGAAAGGTATTTTCCATGTGCGGTTAAGATGTTTTCCGCATCGTGAACAGTTAAGGTGTTTTTATGCGTACTTATTGTTGTTTATATGCGTTGTTAGGGTATTTTCTATGAGCAGTTAAGATATTTTCCAGACGTGACCAATAGTTTAACTGCTCATGAAAAATACTTTCCATGCGCGTATAGTGATAACCTTAACTTCATGCAGAACATGAACCAGTTTGATATGGTGGTCATGGAAAATCCACTATACGCGAGTTTCCTTAACGCCGACCACATACAGCGAAGAAGAAGAAGAAGACACCGCGCGGACCGGAGAAGCTGACGATCGAGGAGGATATCATGCATCCCCTCTGTTTGTTACTGCCATTTGGACATGTATAAAGGACATTCTATGGAGATAGAGAGATGTTCATCAATGGTGATGAGTGCTGTTTTACCTATTTCCTGATTTAGTTTCACACACTTCTTCTCCCTTTTCTTGTTCTTTTCCTGAATCCTTTGCTTTTTGCTATGTACTAATGGGTTCATGGATGAAGTGAACCCATCACCGATCCGTGTTGGAAGTAGGGAAGACTACTAGAATCTAGCAATCTGGTCTTTAACACTCTCGTCAAACCTTCCTCCATCCCTTCTAATTTCTATCCTTCTTGTTTATGCTATTAAGCTCTTATTAATACCCCAAGGAGCTGCGAACCAAAGAAAAAAAAGAAAAGAAACAGGGTGAAAGGAAGAGGACAAACAGGGGAGCGGAAATAGGAAGAGAGAGCTTTATTTAACGAAAGGCGATGGAAGCTTTTGATCAAAGCGGATTTTTCATGCGCAGTTAAGGTTATCACTATACGCGCATGGAAAGTATTTTCCATGAGCAGTTAAACTATTGGCCACGCGTGGAAATTACCTTAACTACTCATGAAAAATACCTTAACAACGCATACAAACAACAATAAGTACACATAAAAACACCTTAACTGCTCACGATGCGGAAAACACCTTAACCGCGCATGGAAAATACCTTTCTACGCGCGTATAGTGATAACCACGCGTGGAAAATGATATATGTGTATGATGACAGACTTTTATGCGTGTTTATTAACTACGCGCGTGAATTTCTACGCGTAGTTAACGACGCATTTAATGCACGAAAGATGACAGGTCTTCTCATGGGCTGACACCGCCGTACGCCATGGCCAATAGTTTGTTGCCAAGTGGCGGGTATTTAATGCTACATGGGGTTTCGAATCAACAGCTTTGATTTTTTAATTAGTCGTACCATGCCACGTCATGTGGCATGACATGCATGTATGTTGGCTGGGGAAATGGCGAGGGTATAAATGGAAATTTGTTGGCCGGGGGGTATGAGGATGCAAAAAATCATCAATGGGGTATCATATTGCCAAATCGAAACCTTAGGGGTATCGTATGGCAAAAAATTCATTGGTGACAGAAGAAAACTATACAGCGATGGAATGAAAGTCCCACCACACTCTTTAATAGTGGGTGTTGTATTGTATTTATATTAACTCATGTACAGAGATAATATTTGATCAACATAGAAGCAAATTTATACAAGATAACTAAGTGCAAAGAGGGTAAAGAATAATCGCCACTAATCAACACTATGATTCAGTTGGTGATTGAGTCGATCTGGGGCGCTGCTGGCAGACAAAATCCTTGGCTAATTTTCCAGGTACATCTAAGGTTTTGATATTTGACTCAATCTCTAGCTGATTCGAGTAATCTTTACTCTTATCAGCCTCCCTCAAACTGTGCGTAGGAACAAGGCAGAGTTTGTGTTTTGATCGATCCAAATCAACACTAGTTTGTGGCTTGGTGAATATGTCAGCAATTTGAAAGGAAGTTGAGATATGACGTGCGACTAACAATCCAAGTGAAACTCTTTCACGAACATAGTGATAATCTAACTCTATGCTTGCTGCGAGCATGAAATACTGGATTGACGATCATGAACAGAGAGCTGAGATTATCACAGAATAGAACTGGAGCATTGGAGAGCAAAACATGAAGATCACGTAGAAGAAAAGTGATCCACGTTATCTCAGCTGTGGCTTGGGCCATTGCTCTGTACTCAGCTTCAGAGCTTGAGCGAGAGACAGTGGGCTGTTTTTTAGCACTCCATGATATAATATTGCTGCCAAGATAAGTGCAATATCCAGATGTCGATCTTCTATTTAGAGGGCATCCGGCCCAATCAGAATCTGAGAAAGCATATAAATCAAGAGTACTATTTTGATGGATGTGCAGACCTTGATTAACAGTGCCTTTGACATAGCGCAGTATTCTCCTGACCATAGAAAAATGATCTTTCGTTGGAGCTTGCATGAATTGAGAGACATAGTTGACACTGAATGAAAGATCATGTCTTGTTATAGTTAAGTACTGCAAAGCGCCAATCAATGAGTGATAATGACGAGGGTCTTTATAAGGATTGGAATTTGATGTAGCCTTGAATTTCGGAGACATGGGCGTAGCAATAGGTTTACACTCATCCATTAAATCCCGCTCCAACAAATCAATTGCATACTTTGATTGATGAAGAACAAGTCCACCAAATACGTGGGACACTTGAATCCCCAAAAAATAGTGCAGCTTTCTGATAAGACGTGAAAAATACACAAATCGCCCTTTTAACGAGGTCTTGTTAGTCTCCGAACAATGCTATTTTGATTGTATTTTCCCCATTTCAGGTTTAAGGACCCTCAACGAAGATTAGATCAAGTTTGGTTTTAAAATGAACACATAAAGAACTCGCTAGGAGCAAATGAGCAAAGGAGCAAAGATGGGTCATCTTTGACACCAAAACTATACCTTCTCAGAACGAACCAGATGATGTGCTATACATGGTTGGAAATCTCTGGAAGTCTAGTTTCCGAGAGTTTTTACGGTTCATGATTTAGAGTTTCCTAGAGGAAGATATGCTATTTTTAGTACAGAGGTGCAGTCTAGCAGTTACGAAAAAACCAGATCGATCCGAGCTAAACCAGATCGATCTGGGTCGGAAAAAATCCAGTTTCTGAAGTCATCCGAGAGAAGAAGATCGATCGGATCCCAAAGAAGATCGATCTGGGTTGGCGCTGCGGGAAAAATAAAAGGAAACTGACTAATCCGAGTTAGGGTTTGTCTTAGGCTATAAATAGCCTTTTTTGGGGGCGTTTTGGCAGCCTTCCATGGCCAAATTTTCTTCATCTCTTAGGGTTTCTCTTAGTTTCTTTTCCACAAATTAGGTTAGATCTTTGGTGGAAGATCCATGGGTGGAGCGCGGTGACAACCTTCATCGACGGATCTCCTTCCTAAGATGAGTAACTAATATCTATTCGAGGGATTTCTACGATGTATTAGAGAATCTATCTAGGGATTCCTATGGATTGGAGCATGTATTCTTTTGATGGTTTTTAATGGATTAATATTTTATTGGTATATCTTTTTGGTGTCGATTTACATGGTGGATGAATGATTTCTTCTATTGTGCCCTAGATCTAGGTCTTGTGCATGTTAGAGGCTAGGATTGGGATCGTTTCATGATGCTTTCATGCTAGAACCATGTTTGATCTATCTTTATGAATCCTAAACCCTAGATTAAGATTATAGGAGTGCTAGAACCACTACATTGGTGCTAGAACCACTGAGACCTATATTCTTAACTTATCATTCGTTCCTTATTATTATTGACGTGGCAACCTCAAAGTGCTAGACCCACTTTAATTTATTCACCAAATATCCATTTGTTGATGTTAGTCATTCCGATGAAGACTTCTTACGAATCTTTGTTGAGCGGTAGGGGTTCTAGCCATTCACCTATCTACTAGTTAAAACCATTAACGCTTAATCGAGTTGCTTTTATTCTAAGAAGACCTAGATAGTTCTTTATTATTGATTAGAAATCTCTTTGCCGTTTATCCTATTATTATTCAGTTTAGTTTAATCTGATTTAAGAGTAGTTTAAACCCAAAAATCATTCTCTTTATCAATCTTTTGATTTAGAACTATACGAGGTAATTATACTTAACACTTCTTTTCCCTGTGGATCGGACTCGGACTCATTGCTATCTACCCATAAAGTAGTTAGTTAGTGATTCGAATTATAAATTTTTAATTTTGACGTACTTGTTAAGACGACGACACTTTTCAAGGCGTGTCACTTTCCGAGATCCTTCATTGCAAACTCAATATTTAACGTTGACACAAATTTATCAAGTAATACATTAGATGTACCGGTGAGTATTATGTCATCAACATAAAGGAGTAAAATAATTGTGCCTTTGTCTGAATGTTGAATGAACAAACAAGGATCAACAGTGATGCAAAAGAACCCAATTTCAAGTAAGAAGGAACTAAATCCGTCAAACCATGCACGTGGTGCCTGCTTGAGACCATAAATTGCTTTGTGAAGTAGACACACATGGTCAAGATGTGTTTCGCTTTGAAATCCTGGAGGTTGTTCCATAAAGACTTGTTCAGTCAAAATACCATGGAGAAACGCATTCTTAACATCAAGTTGACGAATGCTCCATTGACGCATCACATCAATTGAGAGGATGAGCCGAATAGTCCCTGGTTTAACCACCGGAGAAAAGGTCACAAAAAATCTACACCATCAACTTGATGATAGCCTTTAACCACTAATCGAGCTTTAAGGTGTTGCAGAGAACCATCTGGATTAATCTTAGTTTTAAATACCCAATGCGTAGTTTTAAATACCCAACGCGTAGTTTTAAATACCCAACGTGACCCAACCACGTTCATGGACGAGTCTCGAGGAACAAGTGACCAAGTCTGATTTTTTGACAGTGCATCCATCTCCTCTTCCATAGCCTTTGTCCATCCAGAGTGTTGGAGTGCAATTCGAACAGTTATAGGCTCCTTTGGTAGTGCAGCATAAACATGTAGTAAGGCATACTTCGGGTTCAGTTTACAGATTCCTGACCTGGCATGAGTTTTCATAGTATGAGACGTAGCTTGTTGAGGCGGAGGTTCCGAAGCCGTAGGTGAAGAAGTTATCTCATATGCTACATGATCATTGACAGACTCTTCAATTTGTGGTGAAGATATAATTGGAAAACAATGGATAGATTGGGAATCCGGATTGGACGATTGAGTAAGATGTTGAACACTAGGCAAGAAATCAGAGATGGATATAGTTTTTTGAAGAGGAGCATCAGTTGTAGGTGTTTCAAAAGGTGGAGCAATTGTATTGGACTTTGGTGCAGCTATTGAAGTAGGAGTGAATTCTTGCAAACTCCCTTCTTTTAATGTTGTGACTGTACACTTTTGTTGTGATTGCTGAAGGGAAGTAGAGGTTTTGAATGGAAAAGTGCCTTCATCAAAGACGACATGTCTTGAAATAATTGTTTTTATGGTAGGGGGATAGTAACAACGGTACCCTTTATGGTGATTATTGTATCCTAAGAAAATACAGGGAAGTGATTTTGTATCAAACTTATTAGTTTTAGAGTCCCATGTAAATGAATAGCATCTCGAGCCCAAAACTCGGAATGAGCCATAATCTAGTTTCTTTTGGTGGAGCATAAAATATGGTGACTCCCAATGAAGAGTTGCTAAGGGTATCTGATTAATTAGGAAGACAGCAGTTGTAAATGCCTCTACCCAAAAAATTCTAGGAATGTTAGCATGTATCATCATCGTAAGACCCAGCTCCCTTACATTGTGATGCCTCCTTTCAACAAAACCATTCTGCTCAGGTGTGTAGGGGCAAGATACCTGATGAATAATATCAGAATTTTGTAGATGACTAAGAAAATTTCGGTTCATAAATCCCCCCCCGCCATCTGTTTGAACAACTTTAATATTCTTGCCATATTGTCGACACACATACTTTTCAAATAACAAATATTGGCCAAAAAAATTAGATTTCTGTTTTAGAGGAATGAACCATATAAATTTCGTATAGTCATCCATAATGGCAGCATAGTAACGAAACTGATTAATAGAAATGACATGAGTAGGACCCATAAGTCAATGTGAACTTTATCAAATGCACCAATAGTATGAGTTGATGAAACTGAAAAAGGAAGTTTTGACATCTTCCCCAATTGACAACTCTCACACATAGATGAGACTAATTTATTAGAAGCAACTTGTATTAATCCAGTACGTCTTAGATGGGCTACTACAGCTGCTTGAGGATGCCCGAGCCATTGATGCCATTGGTCTTCAGAAATGGCACGAAATCTGGCTGAGAAGAAAGCAGTTGGTGAAGCCCGAATTGAATAGAGATTACCCTGTTTAATTCCCTTTAGCAGTATCTTGTTTGTCATCCGGTCCTTTATCACAAAACCCTCATCAGAAAATTCACAATTTATTGGGTAGTCAGAGGTTAGTTGACCAATAGATAACAAGTTTCTCTCTAATTCCAAAACCAAAAGAACATCAGATAGAATTATTTGAGGGGAACCTGACCCAATTTTTGCATCACCAATATGTGTAATACGAAGAATTTCGCCAATGCCAATAAGAATATTATCAGAACCATGATATGGACCAAGGTTATGTAAAATACCTTCATGAGACGTCATATGCGCCAATGCTCTAGTATCTGAAATCCATTCCTCATCATTGGCCTCTGACTTGAAATTTAGAGCAACAAGAGTGTCGCGCCCCGACCCACGAAAGCCCAACCGGGCCGGGCAACGTGAACCGAAACCTAACGAAACGCGGAAAATTTGACGAGGGTTCCCTCTAACCTATTGGTCTCCCTAGCAAGTCATCAAAACACCCAAAAATTTAAAACTATAATTAAACAAGCCTCAAACCACAAATTACAAAACCAAAGTGTTTAATATACATATCCTCGGAGAGGGGAAGATTCGAATACAACATATAACACTCCCGTAGGATACTAACTAACAAAAGGGTTTAAAGCAAGTGAATGATCGCCATCTCTCAGACTCCACCTGTCACTGCCGCACCGCAGACCAACTGCCCGGTAGGGGCCACCAAAGAGGAGCAAACGCCTGCACCTGTAAAATACAGCCCGGGTAGAAGTGAGCAACTAAGCTCAGTAAGGAAACTACACTATGACACAAAGAAGGAAGAGGGGAACGCAACAGTGTCGCCCTCAAGTAAGACCTGGGTGTATACAGAGGTCCCATAACCCCACCGCGTGTCCTTGAGGTCCACGATCATGGTCTTCCAGGAGAACTGCTCACATGATGGGTCACACTCAGTAAGCAGGAACCAACACTGCATACTCACAAGCAGAGAACGGGCACTGCTGGCGGGAACGGGCACTGTTGACGGGAAATGGCACCGCTGAGTAGGCAACCCCTCTACTCAAGAGTCATAACAGTGGGATACCGGCTACACCTCAGCATCCGACTCGAGGCCGACACGACCTCTACAATCATCAAGCAACATGTGTACTAGTCATCTAGGCCTATTATCGAATTTGACTGTACACCACAATTCGAACCTGGTCCAAACTACCCGACCCCGGTTCTAGGGCTAAATCCGAGCTTCCAAGCCTCAGGACGGCGACCCACAGATCGCCCACGCCCTAACCATGTAACTAATGCACAACAGAGATGCATGCGATGAATATACACATATAAGCAGTTAAGCATGCAGCATGATCTAATGATAGCATAACAAGGTCTGGACTCGGCACTCTGCCGGCCCGGGGTGGTGAACATGTATTTAAGGTCTGGAACCGCTACAGTGATACACCACCAACTGCCAGCAAGTTCACTAGCTACCTGCATCGGAAACAACTCCGCAAACAATAGAAGGCAAAGCACACAGGTAAAGGCCCTCGGCGTATGCCGGCATGCAAGGCTATGGAAAGCAGTAGGGCTACTCGCCCACTTATTCTAAACATCCCAGAAGTCATCACTCTCCTGGTTCACCACTACCCCTAATATGGGGCTAACATGCTTAAGAGTATGTACAAGGTATAAAGCTGTAAGAAAAACCGTACATACAAAGCCCCGCGGGCAAAATCAATGAAAATCCCTCTCTGTCATCAAAGGATCGATCTTTTCCTAAGAAAAGATCGATCTTCCAAGCGACAGAGAGCCTCCCGTTCATGTCGAGCCAAAGAAGATTCCTTCCTCTCAGGAAGATCGATCATCCTCGTGACAGAGGGCACCCTCCTTGTCGCGCTAAGGAAGATCGATTCTTCCTCCTAAAAAGATCGATCCTCCTCACGACAAAAGGCAATCCATGCTACACTGGAACAAGGCGGGCTCAACATGACCAACAATGAAGGATCGATCTTTCCCTAAGAAAGATCGATCTTGTTGGATTCTCCGGCGAACTTCCGATGAGAAATACCGTAAAAAAACTCCACCAAATCCCACCAAACCTTGGGATTTGGTAGAGTGAGGGACCATGAGTCCAAAACCGGTAAGAATACTAAAAACCAACAAACATGCATCAAGATCAAAGCAAAAGAAGATCACAAACAACTCAAAACTCACAAAACCGGAAAAGAAACGTAGGTAGGATCCCTACCTAGCCTAGAGCAGCTTCAAACCCAGCTGCAAGGCCTTGGATCGTCCAAAATCTCTTCAAAATCCGGCAGCTCTGAGCTCAAGAACGCGGATTTCAAAAGGGATTCAAGGAAGAAGGTTACGTCCGTTTTATAGACAAACGAACCGACCTATGAATGATCGATCTTTCCCTGAGGAAAGATCGATCCTTCATGACGATCACACCTTAACTTTCTGGCATTAAAAGATCGATCTTCTAGCAAGGAAAGATCGATCCCTTAGGTACAAAAAGCTATACTAAGGCTAAAACTCATGCCCAAGCCCGGATCTTTCGATCCCGGGTTCACCTAACCTTTTCAATCAAACACTAGCATAAACATGGTCAGTGTGTACACACGCGGGTGTGAAACAAACCAACAAGGCACAATTTACCAAATTGCCCTTACGGCCTACAACGAGCGACATGGGTAGAGGGAAAGAGCTTTGGGCAAGTTGTCTGGCTGGATCGAGTGATTAAATCTGTGCCAACAATGTAGAGCATTGTGGCCCCTTTTGTTACAGATTTGACACATGAGCTCACGGTTGTTCTCACGAGAATTGATAGAGGATAAATTCCATGATCCTTGAGGAGTAGTGTTGACAGTAAATTGATTAGCAGAAGCAAAACCGTGACCCTTAGAAGAAAATTTATCTGAACTGCGTGGCCCTTTGTTTTTTGGCTTGAAGCTGTTCTTTTGACCAAGGAATGCTGTGTACCCAATGTGATCTGGTGAATGGAGACTGATGCGAGTCTCATAGCTTTGCAGCAATGGAACCACTTCAGCCTAGCCAAGCATAGGAGGCTTGAGCATGGAGGTAGTGAATGGTTCATACCTAGCACCGAGCCCATTGAGTAAAGAAAACACCTTGGTCTTGTCTGGAATAGGATAACCAATAGTAGCAAGGCTATCACATACACCCTTAAATTTGTGAAGATAATCATTTAAGGGCATTTCGGAATCCTTCTTCATATAGTGGAGTTGCCGGGTGAGTTGAAATTGGCGCTCTTGGGAGGCTTGTGCATATGCTTCCTTGAGAGCAAACCATATTTGGGCTGATGTGTCCAGACCAATGACTATCCCAAGAGCTTCTTCGGATACGGTGCCAATAATCCATCCTCGTAATATCCGATCAGATGTTCTCTATTTCTGAAACTCGGGATTTAGAGCTGGTTGAGCAGTCGAACCCTCCGATGCTGAAAGTGCAGCAGCAGGAGCAGAAACATTACCAGTAAGAAAACCAACAAGATCTTGACTCTCTACTAGAGCAAGAACTTGTTCACGCCACAGAGGATAATTCTCTGGCTTTAGCCGTAGTGTCACAAAATTGCCAACATTAAGTGAAGCGGAAGACATTTTGAGGGAAAAAAAGGAGGGCGCTCCTCACAATTTTTAGAGCTTCTGATACCAAGAAGAAAACTATAGAATGATGGAATGAGAAGTCTCACCACACTCTTTAGAAGTGGGTGTTGTATTGTATTTATATTAACTCATATACAAAGAAAATATTTGATCAACATAGAAGGAAATTTATACAAGGTAACTAAGTGCAAAGAAGGTAAAGAATAATCACCACTAATCAACACTATGATTCAGTTGGTGATTTAGTCAATATGGGGCTCTGCTGGCAAACAAAATCCTTGGCTAATTTTTCAGGTACAACTAAGGTTTCCATATTTGACTCAATCTCTAGCTGATTCAAGTAATCTTTACTTTTATCAGTGACGGCATGAAAGAGGACCAATCGTATTTGATAGGTGTGATTGTGGGGAAAACAATGAAAGAGGCACTTTAAGAAATAAAACTCTCCAACCTCAAGAATTTGTAAATGACATCCTTTATTTAAGTATATACAGGATGAATACAACCTGGTTTTGTAAAGTTACAAACATGCTCTTTATGAAGGATTTAGGAGGTAGAATAAATTTAATTAGGTATTGCATACACACGAAAGAAAAATACAAGAAGATAAATAGTAAGACGATGGTAATGACTCGAGCTACGCATCTCACTAGGAATCCCATATGGGTCCAAATGCGGCAATGCCTACGGCTTTGCAAGCTCGAACCACGTCTCGGCTTCCTTGAGGGTTACTAGTCACCACCACCACTTCTGCTTTCCATTGTCTCGCGGCCTTAATGGTCATCTCCGCGACATTTGGCCGGCCTAGTATGGCAGTGTCGTGCACAATCACCTTGTCTTTAGGATGTCCGCTCATCCACTCTTTGATCACTGTTCCAAAATTTTGTTCAACGCCTTTCGTCACCCAAACCACACAAACGTCGACAGCACACGGTTGCAGTAGGAAAGACAAAAATACGCAAATATCGGAACCCGTGGCAACGAGAACCGCACGGTTGTACATGTTAACTAGATATGGTAAGCCAGCAAAGTGTAACTGCCTAACCCAAAGGTGGCTTGGGGGGTTGGAAACCAGGCCACGAGTGAAGTCTCCGACGGCACCGGCGAGCATCATGTGGCTATCCTTGTCGTCTGACATGATGCCGAACACGTGCCACTCCGATAGAGGCGACCGGCTTATCCTCC
Source organism: Narthecium ossifragum (assembly GCA_963920575.1). Classification (NCBI taxonomy): domain Eukaryota; kingdom Viridiplantae; phylum Streptophyta; class Magnoliopsida; order Dioscoreales; family Nartheciaceae; genus Narthecium; species Narthecium ossifragum. The sequence continues at coordinate 6,980,891 of OY986970.1, forward strand.
CAAGTATACCGGCTTTTATCCCTCCGGTGAATTTGATAATGGATGCATGACCGGACGGTGCAGAGACCGCTACAGGAACACGTCTCACCGTCACCCAAGGCAAGGCAGTGAAGAAGGTGATTGCCACTAAAAACCAGAATTCTTGTTTGTTGACAAGATTAGAGCCCTTGATATTGTCGTATGACTTTGTGCTTGGCTCGTAACCAACCGTGAGGATGACGTACACCCAGAGAAGAGCCAACGCGGTCCATCCGGCGAACCGGTGGGTCCGTTCAAATACATTATGATGGAGGTGTCGAACAAGCGGAAATGCACCCAAGCATGATATCCAAAGCAAAGCTAAGATAGTTGAAGCAACTCCTACTATTTCCGGAGAGTAGCTACTCTTGTGGTGGAGGGTGAGGACGAGGGCATAGATCAGCCATGTAGCCGCGGAGATGCGGCAGCCGCTGTGAATGCCACCGAGGGACTGGAGGAATGAAGTGGTGCTAGTCTTGACAATTAGGGGGACCCAACGGTGGGCGAGCACCTTGACAACAAGCCAGAAGACGATGCGGAGGAAAGCCTCACTGCGACACAGGGTAAGGGCTAGGATATTGGCCATGGAAAATAGAGTTGCGCGGTGCTTCGCGTATGGGAAATGGCCAGTGGCTGCCAAGACTAGACTAGTCAAATTGAGGGCGAGACAGACGGCAAAGAGGCGTTTGTACACTGTGAATAACCCTTGGTTTAGCAGCATGACCGACAGCCGCGACTCCTGATTGGTTTTTTTTATTGGTTTGACAGAAGCACTTCTCTTGGCCAATTGTTGTTGCTCGACAACTATAGGTTTTTGCTTTTCGACGTCATAGGTGACATTTGTTGTCACATTGGCATCTTCTTCAGCTTTGTCGTCTTCTTCAAGGTCGCAATAGTGACTGCTGGCTTGGCTAAGGGACTTCATGAGCGCGCCGGACGTCGGGAACACCTTGAAGGAGCCCCCTTGTGTCCACGGCAGCCAGACCCATCGACCAAACGCTTCATTATTGTTGAATTGGTTTGGTGTCGGGGCTTGCGCTGCAAAAGGGCTTACCTGGGTCGGTTTGATCTCAAAAGAGACCCCTCGGCAGCTTGAAAACCTGGGTAAATTCACTTTATTATCCATGCTGGAAGCAATGTATGGAAAGGGAAAGAATAGAGAGGGAGAGATGGAATTGCTGCGAACACTAATTGGAGGTTTGGAGCTTGTCGTGGTGAAGGAAGCGGTGTTAATGAGGGCATTATATAGTTCTATGGGAAAAAATAATGGCACGCAAGGTACGACTCGAGCAATAGTGACAGCGACTCCCGAGTAAAACTTTATTATGGGGATACGCAGGATGGTGATAAATTACTATTTTTAGACCAAAGGCTGCTCTGCTACGGGGGTACCGTACGCGGAAATTCCAGAAAGTTTGGTTGAGCGAGAACAGATGGATTAGAACAGATGGATTTGAATCACATTAGATACAGCATATTCTGAGAAACAAAATTTTATTTAAGAGAGAGAGAGATTCCAGTTCTTTATATCTTTTAGAATGGATGCTTTGAGTACAAGTTCATGTGTTGACTGACATAATCATTCGCCTTATCTAAAAAAACTATTGGCATTTTTTTTTCCCTTCACAGTGTGGACGTGTACGATATAGTTGTCCATGGATTATTTTAGACTTTTCTTTTTAGAAGAAAGAGGGGTAATTAAGAACCCCGGAATATGGATTATTGTAGACTTGCCTTTTTTATTATTATTAGTTAAACCCGAGGGCCGTGAATAAAAAAAAGAAAAAAAATTATAGACTCGGCTTAGCTTCAGCGTGCGTTCTTATCATTTTTTTTTGAATACATCAGCTCAAAGAAGGCTTATCATAGCAATCAACCGATTAGCTGACCGGTTCCGGTAAAAAAGAGAGTGATAGATTGTTTTTAAAGGGTTTTTTTTGCATATCATCATCTATATTTTAACAATATTGTAAAAAACTACCTTCCTTATTGATTAAATTCGTAAAAAACTACCTGATTTCAACCTCCAATAAGAGCTAAAATAGCATTCTTGTCATCAACTTATGATAAGACATAGAACAACATTCTTATCGATTAAACTCGTAAAATGTACGTCTCTTTTTTATTATTATTTTTCCTATTTTAATTGATAAGAGAGATAGTTTTCTGTAATAAATGATGAGGGAGGTAGTTTTCTACAATATTGTTAAAATTTAGGTGACGAGATGCAAAAAAAAACCTTTTTTTTAGATTTCTTTTGTATAAAAGTTGAGCCTTTGATCTGTCTTAAGATGGACTAATGTACTTGGAGCCACAATATCCTCCTTAGGACACCAACCCATGCAAGACTTATCTCATACAAGATGTATATAACCAAATATCTGCTAGCCAAACAATATATATATTTCATCAAAGAGGATAATGAAAGATGTTTATATTGTGGTGGGGGTATGACGAACAAATGCGTCGAGGTCAACCTACCAAACACGGTCTTAATTGAACCCGATCACTAATTCCTAGAGCCTCATCTTCTTTTAAACTGCTCATGTGGCGCAGGGTAAACGTGGAAGATGAACCTCTCTATGGGAGAGACAACCAAACTCTCTATGGGAGAGATCACCAGATTTCTATAAAGGAAGAAACCAAAAATCCTATTTTCTTATTCATCAAAAACTGCCTGTTTACAAATCCTAAGGCCTCATTTTATAGGATTAAGGAAAAACCTGACCAACTCAAACATGGACTCAAACCCTAATCCAAGTATTAACCCGGAATTCAATAAATAAAAGAAACCCTACTCAAACTAGGAATTTGCCAAAAATAGAAACCGATAAAACTGCCATAAAAGAAAAGTTTTCACTAAAACTGAGATTTAGAGCAAAAGGAGACGGAATTTGGCGAATCGACAAGCCGTCATGGAGAGATCAAAGATCTCCATGATAAATGACGGTCTCGTCGACCCGATCGTTTCGACTGGTCATACGCCTCGATCGGACGGTCGGATCAAAAGTTATGGCCATCCAAAGGTCTCAGTCGGACGGATGGAATCCGAATGCGTCCGGATCGCCTTAGAAGCTGCAGCTGCTCCGGATCGGACTCAGTTAGGTCCCGCCCTGGTCCTGCATCATCCTCCCCGGGTTGGAAAGGACTCGTCCTCGAGTCGGAATCATCCAAAACCCCTCTGTATGGCACCAGATGCTTCACATTGAAGGTGTCTGAAATCTGCAGGTGAGGTGGAAGCCGGACCCGGTAGGCATTATCATTAAACTTCTGGAGGACTTCACAGGGCCCGATCTTTCTGTCGCCCAGCTTGGAATCATCCAAAACCCCTCTGTAGCCTCTCTTTGGTCAAGACGACCCACACTTCATCCCCAACGTCGAATGAGACCCGGCGTCGGTGTTGATCCGCAGCACTTTTATACCTGGCATTGGTGATCTCCAATTGAGACATGACCTGATCATGTATGGTGTGGAGATGCTCGATCAAGTCCTCAACGCTCAGGTTGGTTCGACCAGGCTTGGAAATTGGTACCATATCCAACACCCCCATAAGATTAGAGCCATAGACAATTTCAAAAGGACTCAGGCCGGTCGAACGATTTTTGGATCGGTTGAAGGCGAATTCGGCCTGACTCAAAGCTGCATCCCACATTTTTGGTCGGCTTCCTGCGAGGCTCCTCAGGAGGTTGCTGAGGCTTCTGTTGATGACCTCTGTCTGGCCATCAGTCTGGGGATGATAGGCACTGCTGAAGCTCAATTTTGTACCCAGCTTCTGCCACAAACACTTCCAAAAGTTGCTCATGAATTTGACGTCGCGATCCGAGGTGATCGACTTGGGAATCCCATGTAACCGCACCACCTCTTGGAAATATAGGTGAGCGATCCGCGCGGCATCCATCGTCTTCCGATAGGCTATGAAATGAGCCATCTTCGAAAACCTGTCGACTACCACAAAGATGGAATCCATACCGTGAGCTGTACGAGGTAGGCCAAGGACGAAGTCCATGCTGACGTCGATCCACGGTGCATCAGGGACAGGGAGAGGTAGGTAGAGGCCTGCGTTGGTGGCTGATCCCCGAGATAGCTGGCAGATATGGCACTGCTCCACGTATCTGGATACGACTCTGGACAACTTTGGCCAATAGTAATTGCGAGCCACAAGAGCCAGTGTCTTGTCGCGCCCAAAGTGACCCTCGCGGTGCAGCTCCTGCAGAATCTGGCCTCGTAGAGAACAGTCAGGTACACAGAGACGAAGTCCCCGGAATAGGAACCCCTCCTGCAAGCTGAAATCCGTGCGCTGCCCCTCCGTGACCTCAGCATATACGGCTCCAAAAGATGGATCATCCGGATAGAGATCCTTGAAAACATCAAAACCCACGACCTGTGCCTCCAGTGTAGTCAGTAGGTTGGCGCGCCGGCTCAATGAATCAGCCAGCCGGTTCTGTGTGCCCGCCAGGTGTCGGAGAGAGAAGGTGAACTCCTGCAGGTAGGCAACCCACTTGGCGTGTCGCCGATTAAGCTTGTGTTGTCCATGGAGAAATTTGAGAGCTTCATGATCAGTGTGCAGCACAAACTCCCGTTGCACCAGATAGTGCCGCCAATGCTTCAAGGACTGCACAATAGCGTAGAATTCCAGATCATAGGTAGAATAGTTTTTGGTGGCACCTGATAACTTCTCACTGAAGTAGGCCACTGGTCGCCCTCCCTGGCTGAGCACCCCGCCGATGCCGACTCCCGATGCATCGCAGTTGACTTCGAAGATCTTCTCGAAATCCGACAGTGCAAGAACTGGCGCCTCCGAGATCCTCTGCTTCACCAGTTGGAAGCCTTCTTCCGTGCCTTCGGTCCATTGGAAAGTTCGCCCTTTAAGACACTCGGTGAGGGGGCTGTCAACGAGCTAAAGTTGTGGATGAAGCGCCGGTAGAAGGAGGCCAGCCCGTGGAAGCTGCGAACATCATGTAAACTCCGCGGCGAGGGCCAGCTTTGGATTGCCTCCACCTTGCTAGGATCCGCGCTAATACCACCTGAAGAGACAATATAGCCAAGGAAACATACCCGGTCCGTCAGAAAGGTGCACTTCTTCTGGTTGGCGAACAGCCGCTCCTGCCGCAACGCCTCGAGAACAGCCCGCAGATGCTTCAAGTGTTCCTCCTCAGATGCACTATACACCAGGATGTCGTCGAAGTAAACGACGACAAATCGCCCCATGAAAGGCCTCAGGACTTGATGCATGAACCGCATGAATGTGCTGGGCGCATTGGACAGACCAAAGGGCATCACCATCCACTCGTATAGTCCATCCTGGGTCTTGAAGGCTGTCTTCCACTCGTCCCCCGGCTTGATGCAGATCTGGTGGTATCCGCTCTTGAGGTCTATTTTTGAGAACAGCTTGGAACCCGCCAGTTGATCGAGCATATCATCCAGCCTCGGTATGGGAAATTTGTATTTGATGGTGATCCGATTGATAGCTCTGTTGTCGATGCACATTCTCCAGGAACCTTCCTTCTTGGGTACTAAGAGGGCAGGGACGGCACATGGGCTGATGCTCTCACGTACATAGCCCTTCTCCATCAGTTCCGCTACCTGCCTCCTCAGTTCCTCGAGCTCCTTCGGACTTATCCGGTACGCTGGGCGATTGGGTAGGCTGGCTTCCGGGGTCAAGTCGATTTGATGCTGGATGTCCCGCAGTGGAGGCAAGCCCAGAGGAAGCTCCTCAGGTAGCAGATCGGCGAACTCTGCTAGGAGGGGCCTCACGGGTTCGGGGACTTCCACGTTCGTCTCTGGCTCGCCTGGCAGCAACGCATAGATGACTGGCTGCTCCTTCATCTCCTCTAGGAACTGCGACCGGGACAACATAGTCACAGCGCGGCCTTGCTTGGGCTTGGGCCGCGGCTCCTCCCGTCTCGGCGCTAAGGTCAGTCGCTGCTCCTTGATCCGCAGGGTGTAGGTGTTCCTCCGCCCGTTGTGGACGACAAATCGGTCAAATTGCCAGGGTCGTCCCAGCAAGAGGTGGCACGCATCCATGGTCACCACATCACACCATACACTATCCTGATAATTGGAACCAATGGAAAAGGACACCAGGCAGCGTTTATCGACTTTTACCTCGCTGCCGCGCTTGAGTGATGAGTGCATGAAAGTGCACTCTAAATAGCCTTATAACCATCTCAATTGCTAGATTATTATCTTTAATCAACATCTTTATTCCCATTTTTATATCTATATGTTGCTTCACATAGTTGTTTGGAAAATGCAGGAAAAAGGAGAAAAGAAGCTTAAAAGAGTGCATGGATCAACTTTAAAAATTAATCTGTATCTGCTCATGAAGAATCAGATTATGTGCCATATATGGTTGGAAAGCTCTTGAAGTCTAGATTCTAGAGAATTTTACGGTTCGTGATTCCGAGTTTTCTAGAGGAAGTTACGGCAATTTTAGTACCGATGGCGCAGTCTGAATGGCAGCACAGTAAATAAGCTGGAAGTCCGAGCGATCCGCCGATCGATCGGACTACGCAGAAACGTGACAGAACCTATTTTTTTTGGCTGAACGAAGTCCGATCGATCTCTCCATCCCTCTTAAGGGGTCCGATCGATCCGACACCAATGGACCGATCGATCGGGCTCGGGAAAAGCCAAAAATAGCGGATTTTTACTCAACCGATCGATCCAACACTCACAGTCCGATCGATCGGACTTGGGAATTAAAGGTTGACAGAACGTATGTTTTTTAGATGAGCAGAGGTCGATCGATCCGTCCATCGATCGGACTCGGGCGTAAATAGAAGTTGGAGATTTCAACGAGGCCGATCGATCCAACATCCCGAGGAGGATCGATCGGAAGTTCCCAGTGAATTAAATCAACGGTTTTGATTTAACCCGAGTTTAGGCCTATAAATAGGATACTTAGGGTTATCAAAAGGGATCTTTTGGAGGACTTTTTGGCAGCGTTTGGAGGCGAGGAGAAGGGTTCCAGGCTTGGTTTTCTTTTCTTATTTTTTCTTTATTTCTTCATTAGTTTTGTTGCCCTCATGGTGAACATGAGTGGCTAGTTTCTTCTCTAAGGTACCGATGTAGCCCTAACTGAATCATTCTATGTTATTGGATCATATTTATTTAATCAGTTTATTTTCCTTGTTTCATTCATTATTATAACTGAGATCTTAAATACCTTTATCTGGCCAATAAAAGTATTATAGATTGTTTTATGTGAGATTGGGCGAGGGTTCATTCCCTAATCTTGCAGGATCTATGAATGAATGAGTTTATGTCGAGACCGGGTTCAAGCTAAGAGTGCTCTTGGTTCATAAGTGTTCTTCAGAGCTTAATGGATTCTTGGTTAACACTTAGTTATGGGTTCATTAACTAGGGTTAATTGGGGGTACTTGGTGAAGACCGCGGCCGAACGGATCATCATACCGGAAGAACGAACCCTTGGAATTAAATTGAGATCTTGATTGATTCAATGCATAGAATGAGGATGTTATGGTGAAATCGGAACCTTAGTATTCATCCATCATATTTCGATCGTTTTCTTATTTCGTTATTAGATCTTCTATTCTCGATACCTCATATCTTCTATTTTCCCTTATTTTCTTTATTTTCTGTTCTTTAGCGTTTTACTCTAATAATCTCTACAAATCTCTGTGGGTACGATACTCGTCTTGCTACTATACTGATTGCACCGATTCGTATACTTGCGAGATATAAAATTTATTCATCATTGAGCCACGAAAGTCGGTAGGGAACTGGATGGGCTTCCGTTGGCAGTTGTAGCTTGGTCACCGCGTCATCCACGATGACGTTCTCACAACTTTCGCTGTCCACGATCATCTTACAGACCCGTCCGCCGATGGTGCACGTGGTTTGGAAGATATTGGTTCGCAGCCATGTGTCATCGACCTCCTCCTTGGGTGACAGAAAGCTCTTCCGCAGGATCAGGGTCTCCTGACCGTCCCCGTACAGGATCTCCCCTTCATCGCCATAATCATCGAAGACGGGTTCGGTCTGGTCCGCATGCTCCTTTGCTTCTTCCTCAATAAGCAGAGCCTTCCCTGGTCGGCTGGCCGGTAGGCTACAGTCCGAGGCCCGATGCCCCACTTCCCCACAACGGAAGCACCTGAAGGTGGATCCTGATGTCGGATTTGTTGGAGCAGGCCGCGGCCCCGGTAGCTTCACTTGCGGAGTCAGGTTCTGTGGTGTCGAGTTCTGTGGTGCCGGAGGTGGCCGTTGCATCCGCCCCACGGTAGACGCCCTAGTTTGCTGCTGTTCCGCTGTCAACGCTCGCTAGTAGGCTTCGAACACCGTCCACAACGCGTGAAGGCTGAGCGCGTCCTGGAGAGATAGGCGCATCCCCTCGAGGTACCTAGCGACCGTCTGCTCCTCTGTCTCAGAGAGGTCGTTCCTGGCAAGCAACTGATAAAATTCTTCAGTATACTCCTCAACAGATCGCGTACCTTGGCGTAACGTGTGTAGCTTCTGGAAGAGGGACTGGGTGTAGCCGAAAGGAAGGAAGTGCTCCTTCAACTTCTTCTTCATCTTCTCCCAGTTTCGGATCTTGCCCTTCTGCTGCTTCTCACGAACCCTCTTCAGTTGTTCCCACCACGCTGAAGCTCGGCCCTTCAACTTGATAGACACCAACTTCACCTTGACGTCGTCGGGAACCTCCCGAAACTCGAAGATACGTTCCACTTGATGAAGCCAGTCCATGAAAATCTCTGGCTGCAACCCTCCCGCGAACTCAGGTATGTCTACCTTGAATCCGTAATCCATGGCATGATCCCGCTGGCCATGGCGTCGCAAGGGGGGTGGGTCGGCGTACATGTTCTGAAAGGAGGACTCATCCGAAGACAACTCCTCTTCCTCCGCCAGCGAGGGCGTCCTATCACGATCCTGATGTTGTAACTGGAGTTGGAGGGCAGCCACCTGTCTTTGAAAATCAACGATGGTCGCCTGCAAGACTCCTTGTTCCCGCGGGGGAGGCCCCTCGTCTACAGGGGACCGGCCACGTCTTCTGGGCGGCGGCGGCGATACACTAGGCTGCCGTCGAGCACGGTTAGCTTTGGTTCGAGGCGGCATGGCTCCTCTTCCCAGGAACTTCGTATAGCTCTTGATACCACTCTGGCGCAGGGTAAATGTGGAAGATGGACCTCTATATGGGAGAGACAACCAAACTCTCTATGGGAGAGATCACCAGATTTCTATAGAGGTTCAGCAAGAGACTTATGTCACCCAACATCGTCGCATGACATGGGTTGCTGAGGGTGACAGAAACACGCGCTCCTTTCACCAAGGTGCTCGCTCTGGGATTCATTGCTCAAAGATCCAGGAGCTCAAGTGTGTAGATGGCACGGTTGCCAGAAGCCAGGAAGACATTGCCGCCATGTTTCTGGAGCACTACCAGAAACTATGGGCGAAGGACAGAGGTTACAGTGCGGTGTCTCTCCCACCCCTACCTGTCATCTCCTCTAAAGCTAAAGCTAACCTTTTACATGCCGTCACTGAGGAAGAAGTGCTACTAACACTGCAGGCTATGGGCAACGATAGATGCCCTGGCCCCGACGGCCTAACTGCTGAGTTCTTCCATGAGCACTGGAGCATTGTTGGGCGGGATTTCACGTCCCTTGTGCAGGGATTCTTCACAAGCGGCAAGATGCCTAGTGGACGGAACAACACCTACATCGCCTTCATTCCCAAGTGTGCTAACCCTCGTCGCATTAAGGAATTCAAAACCATTAGCATGTGCAACATATGCTACAAGGTCATCTCCTCGATCTTTGCCAATCGCATGAAGCCGGCTCTCCCAAAGATCATCAACATCGAGCAATCCGTGTACATTGCGGGAAGATCCATACAAGACAACATCAGGGCTGCTCATGAACTTCTCCACACGTTGCAGAGAGCTCCAAGAACAGAGGCCCTCATGGCAGCCAAAGTTGATATCAGAGCTGCCTACGACTCTGTTAGTTGGATCTTTATTCATAGGATCGTTACCAAGATGGGCTTCCCGGAGTTGTGGATTAGCTGGATCATGGCATGCATCACCACCACTTGCTTCTCACTGCTCATAAAAGGCAGGGTGTGCGGCTTCTTCCCGGTCGCATGCGAACTCCGGCAAGGTGATCCCCTGTCAGCATACCTTTTCATCCTTGCGCAAGAGGTCCTGACTAGGCTCACCAGGGTCCCCTTGTTAGCTCTCGAAGGCGTATCATTCCCAAGTTCCCCTATGCGCATCAGCCACCTCCTCTATGCGGACGACAGCCTCTTCGTCACCACCAAGAGACGTGAAGAAGCTAAGAAGCTCACTAACATTCTGCGTAGGTACATGAGGTTGTCCGGGCTTGAAGTCAACTATGAGAAATCCAGTGTGAGGACCTGTCCCTCTACCCCTGTGGCTCGCTGTAGACCGCAAGGGCAATTTGGTAAATTGCGCCTTGTTGGTTTGTTTCACACCCGCGTGTGCACACACTGACCTTGTCTGTGTTCGTGTTTATTTAGAATGGCTAGGTGAACCCGGGATCGAAAGATCCGGGCTTGGGCTTGAGTTCTTGCCCAAGTTTAGCTTTCATCACACAAATGATCGATCCTCTATGGCTAAGGGATCGATCCTCTTCGTGCCAGAAAGCCTTGTGAATCGTCACAAGGGATCGATCCTCTTCGTGCCAGAAAGCCTTGTGAATCGGCATGAAGGATCGATCCTCCCTTGAGGAAGGATCGATCATTCACAGGTCGGTTGGTTTTCTGCTTTGCGAGGACGGCCACCGACGGCCGTCGTTCTCACCTGTCAGAGGGGGAGGACTTTCGCCTCCCCTCCCCCAACTTTTTTTCCCACTTTCCCGGCTTTCCCCTCCCCCTTTCCCCTCTTTTCTTCCCCTCCTCTTCCTCCTCTCTTTCTTCTTCCTCCTTTCTTCTTCTCCCGAGAGCTCTGTTCTTCCCCTGTTCCGGCAGCCGAGCTTTCCTACCTCCGTTCTCCCTCCTCCGACCACCAAATTGGGTGTTCTTTGGCTCGTTGGATTCGTGACAACGAGAGGAAGATCCCTGAAGTGGTTTGGAGGCTTGTTGGAGATCAAATCGCGGGGAATCAGCCGAGAAAAGTGCAGCTAGGTAGGGTTATACCTACTGTGTTCATTTCAGGTTTTCTTGAGATCTAGCCGTTGGATCTTATTGATCCTTGCTTTGTTGGATTCCTTATATCTGCTAGAATAACTGATTCAAGTTTCATGTTAATCAGTTGAGATTTGAGTAGGTTTTATGGATGATTAGTCTCGGATTTCTGGTTTTCTGCTGTTCTTGAGAAACAGCCGGCTTCCGACGAGTTTTCCGGCCGGCGAGTACATAATATTGGCTTTTCATAAACATAAGAGTTGTAGAAATACTCGTTAGCTTTCCATTCCACCTTTTGTCGTATTTTTTCGATTTATGTACGATTTCTTATGAATTTTTGGCTGAAGGGCTGCGTTGCAGCAATTAATGGGTAAGTTGGTTTAATCAGCGATTTTTGATTAATGTTTCCTATTAATCCAACCGTTGGATGTTTATGAAATTTGGATATGATGATTCTGGTATATACACCTACTAGTGGTTAAGTTAGATCTTGAATCCGACGTCGTTTGGACGTCGGATCGACGGGATCAATTAGCCCCTAAGTAGAGGCTTTGGGTGTTTTTGAGTATAATATTATATTTCGGAATATAATATTATATTGTGTTTGTTCATCATCGTTTTCAGGGTTGCTTTCCGTTGCAGGAGTCCGCGGTTGACGGTCGCGGTACCGTCGTAATGCCGGGACCCGCTGCGGATCGGCTGGCAGCGGTTGGTGGTACCGCTGCAGCGATCCAGTAGACTTATATGATGCTTGACATACTGTTACATGCCTTTCCTATTATCTGTGTATGTCATAGCATGCATTCTTGTTGTGTGCATTAGTTGCATTGGTTAGGGCGTGGGTGATCTTTGGGTCGCCGTCCCGAGGCTGGAAGCTCGGACTTAGCCCTAGGACCGAGGTTGGGTAGTTTGGACCCGGTTGGAATTGTAGTGTCCAGTCGATTCGATGATAGGCTTAGATGACTGGTACACTTGTGGCTTGATGTTTGTAGAGGTCGTGTCGGCCTTGAGTCGGAGGCTGAGGTGTAACCGGTGTCCCACTGTGCTGACCTTTGGCGTCGCCAGTGTTTGTTGAGCTTACTGAGTGCCGTCCCTGGGTCTCAGGGACAGTGTCCCACTGTGCTGACCTTTGGTGTCGCCAGTGTTTGTTGAGCTTATTGAGTGCCGTCCCTGGGCCTCAAGGACACGCGGTGGGGTTATGGGACCCCTGTATACACCCAGATCCTACTCAAGGGCGACACTGTTGCGTTTTCCTCTTCCTTCTGTGAGTCGTAGTGTAGATCCCTACTGAGCTTAGTGCTCACACCTACCCGGGCTGCGTTTTGCAGGTGCAGGCGTCAGTTCTTCTTCCTTGGCCCCTACCGGGCAGTTGGTTGGCGGTGCTGCGGCGCCATGTGGAGTCTGAGAGCTGGTGATCCTTTACTGCTTTTACCCTTATGTTAGATAGTCTCCTACGGGAGTAATATTGTATTTGAACTTCCCCTCTCCGAGGTTTTGTATAATTAACACTTGAGTTTTAAATCTGTGGTTCGAGGCTTGAATATAATATTGTATCTTTATTTTGGGGATGCTTTTGGTGAATTGGTAGGGAGACCAATAGGTTAGAGGGAACCCTCGTCGTTCTTTTTCCGCGTTGGTTAGGTTCCGGTTCGCGTCGCCCGGCCCGGTTGGGCTTTCGCGGGTCGGGGCGCGACATCCAGCATCAAGTTCTCCCCTTCCACCTCTCACCGGCGCAAAACCATCCTTTCTCAGCTCCTTCAGTTTTCAAGGAAGGTCCAGCCTTGGCGATACCTCGGCATTCCCCTGGATTCGCGTAGGATTCAGGTCAAGGACTTCTCTTTCATCCTTGATGCGGTGCAACGGAAGCTCACTACCTGGAGGTGCCCAATCAAGGCGGCGGCTGGAAGAGCAGTTCTTGTCCAATCCGTGCTTCAAGCCATGCCTGTTTTTGTCATGTCCTCCATCCCGACACCCACGACCATTCTCAACAAGATCTCTGCTCTCGCCCGTGAGGTTCTCTGGCAAGGGAGGAGAGGATCACTCTCTAGAGTAGCCTGGGATGATGTGTGCCAGCACAAGATGCATGGAGGGCTTGGTCTCAAAGATTTGAGACATTGGCAGTCTGCCTTGAGAATTAGAAGGCAGCCAAATTCCTCGACATGCAAGATACCATCTGGACGATCGTCTGCCGGGCCAAATACAACTTTGCAGGGGCTCTTCCTCTGCACAGAGGCCGCGCACCGGTCTCAGGACTCCGGCGCTCCACATGTCACGCGGCTAGCATCCTGCGCAAGCACCTAAGATGGGAACCTGGTGCGACGTGCAGCGCAAATGTCATGCAAGACTGGTGGACGGGAGACGGTCCACTGATCTTCTACCCTTGCCTGGTGAGCACTGACGACTCCCTACACCGCATGACGGTACAAGACCTCTTCACCAGAGATGGGAGCTGGAATGTCAACAAGCTCATGTCCCTCTTCCATCCTAGCATGATTGAGCAGCTTCTCTCCATAAGCACACCCCCTCGTACTGCAGGCATCCGTCCGGCATGGGCATGGAGCAAAAACGGCGATGTCACAACGGCGACTGCGTATCAAATGCTCGAGTATATGGAGGGCAAGCAGCAAGCCGGTGAGCAATTTTAACTATGGCGAAGCATCTGGAAAGCACCGGCAGGACCGCTGTGAGGCCCGCTGGGTCTACCGTGGGACAAGATGCCTGCGTCTGGAGGGCGGGGCTGAGTCGGGTAGCCGGGTAAGCAATCCCACAAAGCCTGGGTATGGTCCGGGGTTCGATATAAGTATATAGTAAGCCCTTAATAGACACAACGCGTTTTAAAGCCGTGATGACAGTGATCCGTCAGAAAACTCGATGATTAAGCGTGCTCGACCTGGAGTAGTCACACGATGGGTGACCTACTGGGAAGTTTTCCCAGATTTCTGTGGTGAGCCAAAAGCGGACAATATTGTGTCGGGTGGGGCCCTCGGGTGGATCCTGGAAAACTCCCCCTTAATAGACATAACGCATTTTAAAGCCGTGCTGGCAGTGATCCGTCAAAAAACTCTATGGTTAAGCGTGCTCGACCTGGAGTAGTCACACATGGGTGACCTACTGGGAAGTTTTCCTAGATTTCTGCGGTGAGCCAAAAGCGGACAATATTGTGTTGGGTGGGGCCCTCGGGTGGATCCTGGTCGGACCCGGAGCCTGCAGGCTGGGGCCCAGTGGAGGGCCGGGGCGTTACAACCGCGCCCAAGGTTGTTTGTCGCGCCCCGACCCGCGTAGGCCCAACCGGGCCGGGCGACGCGAACCGGAACTTAACCTACTGCGGAAATTTGGCGAGGTTTCCCTCTAATCGTAGTGGTTACCCTAATAAGCATAATCATCCTGTAATAAACAACAATTATAAAGCTCAACACACAAAGCTGGAATATAGTACAAATCCTCAAACAGGGAATGTTATACAAAATCGCTCCCGTAGGAGACTATCTAACCAAGGTGTACACGGACAGATCACAGCTCCTCAAGCTCCGCCAGACGCCGCCACGTCACCGAACATCTGCCCGGTAGGGGCAACCGAAGAAGAGCTAGCGCCAGCACCTGCAAAACGCAGCCCGGGTAGGTGTGAGCACTAAGCTCAGCAGGGACACTACACTACGACACTCACAAAGGAAGGGAACACAACAGTGTCGTCCCCAAGCAAAGCCTAGGTGTATCACAGGGGTCCCATAACCCCACCGGATACCCCTGAGAGCCCCAGTCGTGGTCTTCCAGCGAACTGGTCACACACTGGGTCACACTCAGTAAGACAGGAAACGGCACTGCCAACTCACGACAGGATCCTGGGCACTGTCGGCGGGTAGCACCGCTGGGTAGTCACACCTGCCACCCAAGAGTTCTAGAAGGATTGGGTACCGGCTACACCACGACTTGGCTCAAGGCCGACACGACCTCTAAACATCAAGCACAACAGTATCCATGTCCAACTAACCCTATCATCGAAAAGACTGAATACTACAAATCGAGTCCTGGACCAAGCTACCCGTACGGTCCTAAGAGATAGATCCGGGCTACCCGGAAGCCCCGGATCGGCAACGCCCTAACAGATGCAACTAATGCACAACACAATGCATGCTATGAACATGCGCAGAAAAGATACATGTAAGCATGCAGCAGGATGTGATGATATAAATACAAGGTCTGGGCACGGCACCCTGCCGGCCCGGGGTGGTGAACAGATAAATAAGGTCTAAGGACTGCTGCAGTGGTACCACTACCAACCGCCAGCAGTCCACACAACACATGCACCGGGAAACAACCCCGCAAACAACAGTTCACAATGTGCAACAAGTAATGTGGCCCTCGGCGAACGCCGGCGTGAGAGGCTAGGGAAAGCAGTAGGGCCACCCGCCCGTTTATTCTAAACATCCCGGGAGTCATCACTCCCCCGGTTCACCACTGCCCCTATATAGGGCTAACATGCTTAATGTTATGTACAAGGTATAAAACAATAAAGAAAACCAACATACAAAGCCCCTTGGGCAAAACTAGTCAAAACCCTCTCTTCTACCAAAGGATCGATCATCCCCTAGGGTAGGATCGATCCTCTCAGCAACAGAGAGTAAAGCCTCACTGTCGAGACAAAAGGATCGATCCTTCCTCTCAGGAGGATCGATCATTTTCGCGACAGAGAGCACCCTTCAGATCGCACCACGAGTGATCGATCCTTCCTCACAGGGGGATCGATCCTCTTCGCGACGAAGGACAGCCATGCTCCCCAAGAACCAGGATCGATCCTCACCAAGCTCGTGATCGATCCTTCATCGGGCGGAGCATGACCAACCCAGAAGATCGATCCTTCCTCAAGGGAAGATCGATCATGATGGGTTCCGTGGCGTCCTTCCGGCGAAGAATACCGCCGGAAGAGACAACCAAAAACCACGAAACTCTGGGATCTGATAGATCAGGATCCCACGAGTCCAAACCCGGTTAAAACACAAGAAACCAACATGCTAATCACAAGATCTAAGCATTAAACCACAGATCAAACCGGAAAACTCAAAACCCCGAAGAGAGATGTCGGTAGGATCCCTACCGGAGCAAACGCAGCTTAGATCCAAGCAGCTAGGCCTTGGATCGTCCTCAACGCCTTCGAAAATCCCAAGATCGGAGCTCAAATCGCCGGGTTTCCAAAAGGATTTGAGGGAAGAAGGTTCGTCTGCTTTATAGGCAAACGAACCGACCTATGAAGGATTGATCCTTACCCAAGGAAGGATCGATCACCTCATGACGATCTCACTTGACTTTCTGGCACAAGAGGATCGATCTCTTAGCTAGAGAGGATCGATCCTTTCTGTGCTGAAAGCTAAACTTAGGCGAGAATTCAAGCCTAAGTCCGGATCTTTCGTTCCCGGGTCCCACTAACCATCCTAAGCAAACATTACCACAAACAAGGTCAGTGTGTGTACAAGCGCGAGTGTGGAACTAGCCGACAAGGTGCAATTTACCAAATTGCCCTTGCGGTCCACAGCGAGCCACAGGAGGGGAGGGACGGGTCCTCACATCCTATTACCCTTAAAAGAAATCTCGTCCCGAGATTCGATAAAGGTAGGGCTCGGAACAAAGGAAAGCTACACTAGCAGACAGGACAAAAGGTACCTTGAGAAGAAAACAGATGCGGATACTCCTGCCGCATGCGCGTCTCGCGCTCCCAAGTCATCTCCTCGACGCCTCTGTGCCTCCACAGTATCTTGACCAAGGGAATCGTCTTGCCCCGCAAGACCTGATCCCTCTGGTCGAGTACGCAAACTGGCTGCTCAACAAAAGTCGCGTCTGCCTCAAGCTCAATGTCATCCACTCTGACGACATGAGACGGGTCTGGATGATACTTCCTCAGCATCGACACGTGGAAAGTCGGGTGCACAGCTGACATGTGCTGAGGAAGATCAAGGCGGTAAGCTACCTCGCCGACCCTCTCTAGGATCTCGAACGGTCCGACGAACCTCGGAGCCAACTTGCCCCCGCTGCCAAACCTAACAGACCCTCTGTACGGTGCTGCCCTCAGGAACACACTGTCGCCAACTGCGAACTCAAGCGGTCGTCGCCTCCGATCTGCATAGCTCTTCTGCCGACTCTGAGCCGTCAGAAGCCTCTGCCTGATCTGTACTAACCTCTCTGACGACCTCCTGACGATGTCTGGACCGGTGAGTGAAGCCTCTCCAACCTCTGTCCAGCAAACTGGGGAACGACACGGCCTACCGTACAACGCCTCGAAAGGTGCTACTCCAAGACTGGACTGGTAGCTGTTGTTGTAGGCGAACTCCACCAAGGGAACGTGCTCCTCCCAGCTGCCTCCTGCGTCGAGGACACATGCTCGCAGCATGTCCTCCAAGATCTGGATCGTCCGCTCTGACTGCCCGTCGGTCTGCGGATGGAACGCTGTACTAAACGTCAGGAGTGTGCCGACAGCCTCCTGAAAGCCTCGCCAGATCCTGCTAGTGAACCTGGGGTCTCGGTCTGACACGATAGATACTGGCACTCCGTGTAGTCTGACTACCTCTCTGACGTACAAACCGGCCAACCTGTCAGACGTGTCTGTCACCCGCATAGGCAGGAAGTGCGCTGATTTGGTCAATCGATCAACGATGACCCAAATCGCGTCATTCCCCCTAGGAGACCTCGGTAGTCCGGTCACGAAGTCCATCGTGATGTGCTCCCACTTCCACTCAGCTAGTGGAAGCGGCTGTAGTAACCCCGGAGTTCGCTGGTGCTCTGCCTTGACCTTCTGACAGGTAAGGCAGCGCGATACGAACTCCGTCACTGCCCTCTTCATCCCGCGCTACCAGAACTGTCGCCGAAGATCCTGGTACATCTTGGTGCCGCCGGGATGAACTGCAAAGCGAGAGTGATGGAACTCTCGCAGGACGTCGTCACGAAGAACTGGGTCTGCTGGAACCGCTACTCTGCCTCGGAACCGTAGCCCTCCGTCTGGAGATACTGCCCAGTCTCCGTCTGTGCCCTCTGTGCCCGCTGAGGTGCGTAACTCCTCGAGCTCTGCGTCGCTGCGCTGCGCCTCTACCACCCTGGTCAGTACCGCTGGCATGCTCTGCACTGCATAGAGGAAGCTGCTGGATCCCCGATCCTCGAACTCTAGCCCCAACTGGCCTGCTGTCTCGAGTGCCTGCCACTGTCGCGCTGACAACCCTGCAACTGCTGCTCTGGTGTCTCTCACCTGCCTGCTCAGCGCATCTGCGACAACGTTTGCCTTACCAGGATGGTAATGCAACTCGAAGTCGTAGTCCTCCAGTAGCTCCATCCAGCGTCGCTGCCTCAGGTTGAGGTCACGTTGGGTGAAAACGTGCCTCAAACTCTTATGGTCCGAGAAGACTGAGAACTTCTCGCCATAGAGGTAGTGCCGCCAGGTCTTCAGGGCGAAGACCACTGCTGCTAGCTCCAAGTCGTGGGTCGGATAGTTCCTCTCATGGTTCTTCAGCTGGCGAGAACCATAGGAAACTACGTGCCCCTCCTGCATAAGGACACACCCCAAACCCTCACCGCTGGCGTCGCAGTAGACACTGTAACCAACACCTCGCTCGGGGACGATCAGCACCGGTGCACTGGTCAACCTGGTCCTCAGCTGCACGAAAGCCTGCTCACAAGCATCATCCCACACGAACGGGACGGCCTTCTGTGTCAGTCTGGTCAACGGTCCGGCGACTCTGGAGAAGTCCCGCACGAACCGCCTGTAGTAGCCCGCCAAGCCCAGGAAACTGCGGACCTCGAACACTGTCCTCGGTCTCTGCCACTGTACCACGGCCTCGACCTTGGCGGGGTCAACTGAGATCCCTGCTGCCGACACCACGTGTCCAAGGAATCCCACCTGTGCAAGCCAGAACTCGCACTTGGAGGCCTTGGCAAAAAGCCGATGCCTCCGAAGTAGCTGCAACACTGTCGCCAAGTGCCGCTCGTGCTCCGCCTCTGACCGGGAGTAGATAAGGATGTCGTCGACGAAGACCACCACGAACTCATCTAGGAAAGGCCGGAAGATCCTCTGCATGAGATCCATGAACGCTGCTGGTGCGTTCGTCAGCCCAAACGGCATTACCACGAACTCGTACAGGCCGTACCGAGTCCGGAATGCCGTCTTCGGGATGTCGCAATCCCGAACCCTCAACTGGTGGTAGCCAGTGCGGAGGTCGATCTTCGAGAACACTGAAGATCCTCGAAGCTGGTCAAACAGGTCGTCGATCCGCGGCATCGGATACCTGTTCTTCACCGTCACCCTGTTGAGCCGCCTGTAGTCTATGCAAAGTCGAAGGGTACCATCCTTCTTCTTTGCGAACAACACTGGCGCCCCCCAGGGAGACATGCTGGCACGGATGAAGCCTCTGCTAGTCAGCTCATCTAACTGGGTCCTCAGCTCGCTCTGCTCTGCTGGTGCCATCCTGAAAGCCGGGAGAGAGATCGGTGCGGTACCTGGTACTAGGTCGATCTCGAAGTCGACCTCTCTGGACGGTGGAAGCCCTGGCAACACCTCGGGGAACACGTCCGCAAAGTCGCACACGATCCTCGGAAAACTGCACTGCTGCTGCACTCCATCAGATCCGGACAAGGACAGGCTGGCCAACAAGGCTGAAAGCTCGCTGCCACGCCTTCCCACACCACAAGCAAAGGAATCGGTGGAGAACCGATCCCCCAACAGCACAAACCGTGTCCCGTCGGGTGTCCAAGCAACCACCCTCCGGCGACCACAGTCGATGACGGCCCGGTATGCTGCCAACCAGTCCATACCGAGTATCACGTCAAAGCCGGTCATGTCTAACACCCGCAGGTCTAGACAGACCCGGAGGCCTCCAACCTCCAAGGAACAAGATCGGCAGACCCGGTCCACCCTGACCGTCCCGCCGATCGGTGAGTCTACAGACTGTGCCACCTCTAGCCGACTCGTCTCTAATCCTAGCGATGCCACGCACATGCTAGCAATGTAGGAATGAGACGCCCCAGAGTCTATCAGCACATCTACCAAAGAACTAGAAAGTTGAAAGATACCTCTGAGGACGGATGGCTCTGCTGCGGTCTGCTGGTACTACTGAGGCTGGTGGTACTGCAACTGCTGCTGACACTGCAACGGCTGCTGGAACTGCAACGGCTGCTGGTACTGCAACGGCTGCTGGAACTGCAACGGCTGCTGGTACTGCAACGGCTGCTGGTACTGCGGTGGCGGCTGGTACAACTGCACGGTGTCCCGCTGCTCACGCACTGGGAGGGCAAACACCTGCCCCCGTCGGCCGCCTCCGCCCCTGGGACGCCCCGGTCCTGCCCCTGATCCGCGCCCGCCACTGCTCCCCTGCCAAGCACCGGACCCTCCGCCTCTACTGCCCTGCGGCACTGCGCCTCGCGCTCCTCGCTGGGGACAGTCTCTACGGAAGTGCCCTAGCTGCCCGCAGAGAAAACACGGGCCTGACGCGCCATCAGGCGACTGACCCTGGCTCCCCCCTGACGAAGCCTGCCCAGATGGCCCGGCTGCCAGTAAGTACGGGGCTGGTGGACTCGGTAGTGCCTGCTGGTACTGCTGCACGCGCGGCGGCTGCTGAAAGGGCCGCGGACGCCGCTGCTGTCCCCTGCCGAACCCACCCCTGCCCTGGGGTCGCTGCTGTGCGCTGGTGGGAGGTACCGGTGGAACTGCCCGGTACCTGTCATCCCGCAACTGCGCCTCCACTGACAAGGCGCAGTTCAGGATCGCCGGGTACGCCTGGAAGCAGTGTGAGCTGGTCTGCCGTCGGATCTCTGGCCTGAGTCCCCACTCGAACTGCCGCACCCTAGCTACGGGGTCTGCTGCAACTGCCCCCGCAAAACGGACAAGCTGGGTAAACCTGGAGGCGTACTGCTGAACTGTGCGAGTACCCTGCAGAAGGGACTGGTACTCGCGGGTCAGGGTGTCACGCGCACTAGCTGGAAAGTGCACGTCTAGGAACATCGCCCTGAACTCCTCCCACAGCGGCAACTCTCCGCCACTGGTGTGCCGGACAGTGCGCCACCAGTCGCGTGCCTCGCCGTCAAGCTGGAACGCTGCGAGGGTGACCCGAACCCGGTCATCCTCGACGAAGAGAGCCTCTAGGACGCATGTGACTCCGTCAAGCCACTCGTCCGCTGCAGTCGGGTCTCCAGTCCTACCACTGAACCTAGGAGGGTTCAGCCGCTGGAAAGCCATTGAGATGGCCACCGAGGCCTGTCCGCCGACAGGAACGGGGGCCTCCTCCTCGGCGAGGAAGACCTCCGCCTGCGCGACCGAAACCGTCACTGGTGATGGTACAGTGCGTCTAGCCCGGACCACCCTGACAGGAACCGTCCCGTCTGGTCGGGCAGGTCGACCAGGTCGTGCCCCACCTCGACCGGCAACCGGAGGTCGGAGGCGAGCTCCCGACATCTGCACGATCACCAACAACAAACGAGTTGCCACTCGTCAGAACGACGAACAAACAGCATTTCAATAAAGCGGAAGACATTCACATCACAAAGAGAGCATGCAAGGATGTTCTAGACCTAGAACTATCCCAGTCCACGCTCAGCTCAACCGAAACCTGATCCTAACACCCTGGGATCTACAGCCTATGCTCTGATACCAAGTTGTCGCGTCCCAACCCGCGTAGGCCCAACCGGGCCGGGCGACGCGAACCGGAACTTAACCTACTGCGGAAATTTGGCGAGGTTTCCCTCTAATCGTAGTGGTTACCCTAATAAGCATAATCATCCTGTAATTAACAACAATTATAAAGCTCAACACACAAAGCTGGAATATAGTACAAATCCTCAAACAGGGAATGTTATACAAAATCGCTCCCGTAGGAGACTATCTAACCAAGGTGTACACGGACAGATCACAGCTCCTCAAGCTCCGCCAGACGCCGCCACGTCACCGAACACCTGCCCGGTAGGGGCAACCGAAGAAGAGCTAGCGCCAGCACCTGCAAAACGCAGCCCGGGTAGGTGTGAGCACTAAGCTCAGCAGGGACACTACACTACGACACTCACAAAGGAAGGGAACACAACAGTGTCATCCCCAAGCAAAGCCTAGGTGTATCACAGGGGTCCCATAACCCCACCGGATACCCCTGAGAGCCCCAGTCGTGGTCTTCCAGCGAACTGGTCACACACTGGGTCACACTCAGTAAGACAGGAAACGGCACTGCCAACTCACGACAGGATCCTGGGCACTGTCGGCGGGTAGCACCGCTGGGTAGTCACACCTGCCACCCAAGAGTTCTAGAAGGATTGGGTACCGGCTACACCACGACTTGGCTCAAGGCCGACACGACCTCTAAACATCAAGTACAACAGTATTCATGTCCAACTAACCCTATCATCGAAAAGACTGAATACTACAAATCGAGTCCTGGACCAAGCTACCCGCACGGTCCTAAGAGATAGATCCGGGCTACCCGGAAGCCCCGGATCGGCAACGCCCTAACAGATGCAACTAATGCACAACACAATGCATGCTATGAACATGCGCAGAAAAGATACATGTAAGCATGCAGCAGGATGTGATGATATAAATACAAGGTCTGGGCACGGCACCCTGCCGGCCCGGGGTGGTGAACAGATAAATAAGGTCTAAGGACTGCTGCAGTGGTACCACTACCAACCGCCAGCAGTCCACACAACACATGCACCGGGAAACAACCCCGCAAACAACAGTTCACAATGTGCAACAAGTAATGTGGCCCTCGGCGAACGCCGGCGTGAGAGGCTAGGGAAAGCAGTAGGGCCACCCGCCCGTTTATTCTAAACATCCCGGGAGTCATCACTCCCCCGGTTCACCACTGCCCCTATATAGGGCTAACATGCTTAATGTTATGTACAAGGTATAAAACAATAAAGAAAACCAACATACAAAGCCCCTTGGGCAAAACTAGTCAAAACCCTCTCTTCTACCAAAGGATCGATCATCCCCTAGGGTAGGATCGATCCTCTCAGCAACAGAGAGTAAAGCCTCACTGTCGAGACAAAAGGATCGATCCTTCCTCTCAGGAGGATCGATCATTTTCGCGACAGAGAGCACCCTTCAGATCGCACCACGAGTGATCGATCCTTCCTCACAGGGGGATCGATCCTCTTCGCGACGAAGGACAGCCATGCTCCCCAAGAACCAGGATCGATCCTCACCAAGCTCGTGATCGATCCTTCATCGGGCGGAGCATGACCAACCCAGAAGATCGATCCTTCCTCAAGGGAAGATCGATCATGATGGGTTCCGCAGCGTCCTTCCGGCGAAGAATACCGCCAGAAGAGACAACCAAAAACCACGAAACTCTGGGATCTGATAGATCAGGATCCCACGAGTCCAAACCCGGTTAAAACACAAGAAACCAACATGCTAATCACAAGATCTAAGCATTAAACCACAGATCAAACCGGAAAACTCAAAACCCCGAAGAGAGATGTCGGTAGGATCCCTACCGGAGCAAACGCAGCTTAGATCCAAGCAGCTAGGCCTTGGATCGTCCTCAACGCCTTCGAAAATCCCAAGATCCGAGCTCAAATCGCCGGGTTTCCAAAAGGATTTGAGGGAAGAAGGTTCGTCTGCTTTATAGGCAAACGAACCGACCTATGAAGGATCGATCCTTACCCAAGGAAGGATCGATCACCTCATGACGATCTCACTTGACTTTCTGGCACAAGAGGATCGATCTCTTAGCTAGAGAGGATCGATCCTTTGTGTGCTGAAAGCTAAACTTAGGCGAGAATTCAAGCCTAAGTCCGGATCTTTCGATCCCGGGTCCCACTAACCATCCTAAGCAAACATTACCACAAACAAGGTCAGTGTGTGTACAAGCGCGAGTGTGGAACTAGCCGACAAGGTGCAATTTACCAAATTGCCCTTGCGGTCCACAGCGAGCCACAGGAGGGGAGGGACGGGTCCTCACATTGTTCCTCTGGAAGCTGCTTCACGGAAAGCTACTGACCAAATCCACTCTCTGGAGCCTACACCTGACTGCCGACCATCTCTGCACCCCCGTGTGCTGCTGTAGAGGAGACGCTTGAGCATGTACTCTTCCAATGCACCTTCGCTCAGGAGCTGTGGCGCAGAGTGTTCCAAAGCGCTAGAGCGTACACCCCTCCTCTCACATTGGCAAGTTACATTGAAGGCCTGTGCCAACCAAGGAGATCCGACGAGAGCAGGCGCATGTGCTCCCTGCTCGCATATGGCGCTTGGTGGATATGGAAAGACAGAGGTAAGGTAGTAGCAGGGGAGGGTAGCCAGGGCACCCGGGCTCTAGCACACCTAATCAAGTGGCAATCTAGAGAATTCATCGGCATATCAAGGCTTCGTGTACCATGCACAACCCCAGCGGAGGGGAGTGGAGTCAAGTTACAAGTTGACGCCTCCTTTAATCAAACTGATGGCATGGCCGGCATTGGAGTTGTGTGCATCGACGAAGAGGGGCTTGTTCACTGGACTAGCATTGGCTCTCACCGAGTTGACTCCATCCTGCTCGGAGAGCTGCACGCCATCCACCTAGCGGTCAACACTGCGGTGCAACGAAACTACAAGCAGGTCCTTGTGGAAAGTGATTCCCTTCACGCGGTCCGGATGATTAATGGAAATTTACCTTTGGTACAGGGCTGTCGAGAGATAGTGCAAGATATATGATGGACAACTCGAAGAATTGCTGAATTCAAAGTTGCATATATTCCCTGCGTAGACAACTCGCACGCGGATTGGCTTGCTCGAGAAGCTCTTGCGCTGTGTTCTATTTTTGATGTAACTGAGGAGGCCAGGGATGTTGTTCCCAGACCTCCGATTAATTCTTGTAATTAGCCCTTAATTGGGCTTCCTAGCCCTCGGACTCAACTAATCAAAAAAAAATGTTAAAATCATTTTCCATCCATACTCAAAGAAAAATCATCTAAGTCACAAGTCTCTTTTGAAGGATATCTATTATATAAGGAAGAGCGGTTTTTAAAATGGCTCAACTATAAGACATAAAGAGCGGTCCAGATCTATCTCCAAAGACATCCAACGGTCCAGATTCCATCATCAACTTTAAAATTCTCATCCAAAATTTTATTCCCGCCGAAATCTCCCGCCCGAACACTCATCTCCCCTGCCTACTTCCAGCTAAGAGAGAGAGCGATGGGACAACCCATCCATTTGTCATCTCCCATCCCCCATATCTCTCACCCCCCTCTCCCCTCTATGTTCCCCATGCCAGCGGTCGCCCATCCCCCTCTCTCCCTCTTTCCCCACACCGGCGATCCCCCATCCCCTTCTCTCCCTCTCTGTTCCCCGAGGTCCCACGCCGTCGACCTCTCGATCCCGTGCCGGAGGGAGATCTCCCGCCGCCTCCCTGCGATGACGGCGCGACCGATTGGGGACACCGATCCTCAATCATCAGACGATTGGAGAGAGAAGAAGAAGAATCGAGGGTTGGGGAAGAAGCCGACGGCGGCCAAGATGTCGTGGCTCGATGGGCACGGCCAGGAGACGTGCCTCGACGGGTTCGAGGGCATGGGAATGATGGCTTCGAGGGGTGAGCAAGTCGAAGCACGAAGAGGAGGGACCATGGAGGAGTAGCGATGAGGAGCAAGGCTCAGCCATTTGTCAGTTCGGTAACGTGATGAAGCCCAACGATTCGATCGGCGGTGGATCAGAGCGGTTGGTTTCCTTCCTAGAGACCACCCAATCGAACGAGCATGGTTCGATGTTCCAGCGTCGGCTCCAAAGCCAGGTGCTTTGATTACTTTTCAGTTTTCACAAACCCATGTCATCTCGATACCCTCTGATCTTTGCCGTACTGGAGCAAGATTCGCAGACATGTGGACCTGGAGATGGTGAGAAGCAAGCTCCTGGGTGAAGGCTATGGCGGGGACGGGCCGTATAAGAGTGTGGCGGCGTTGTTTTCGGACTTCCTGCCGCTCTGCACCAATGCCATCGCCTTCTACCTGAAGAACTCCTCGGAGTCCATCGCCACCGTCGTCGGCAGCCTCAACATAGCCTGACGGCACTCCGGTGCCTGGATCTTGGTTCTATCCCTCCTCTGGTTATATTTGTTTTGTTTTGTTGAAGAAGGCAACTGTTGTATCACCGACAATAGGTAAGTCACATTCTCTTTTACTACTAAAGCTAGAACACCTTATTATTTCGATTTTGCATTAGTAGCTGCTCTGTTATTCATTTTGTTGTCAACCTAAATCGACTTATTTTGATTTATTTTCCGTTCTACTTTAGATCTTTTTTTGATTGGTTTTGATATCATTCAGCTTTGGTCTTAAGATTTCAAGTCGGTGTCTTGGTTTGAGGAGGAGGTGTTGGATCTGCAGGAGTCATTCAAAGAGAAAATGACTCCGACACCATGCCATTTCCCGTCATCTTCATGCTAGCGATTTCAGACAACCGCTTGACAAACAGGTAACTTTCGACCTGAAGATTGGGTTGCTTTCTTCTTTTTCCATTTGATTTATGATTGAGATTTTTAATTGTAGTTTTCAATTATGTATCATTAAATCTTGGTTTTAAGTTGACGTAGTATTCAATTATTCTTCTTTCAATATAACTTGGGAGTAATATAACTTGGAGCTTCTTAGTTGTTTAATCCTTTCTCAGTAGCACCAATATTATTTTTATGAGTTTTATGCCATTTGCGAGCAGAAGAGCTTAAGATCATGAACAACACAAATAGGATTTCCATGGGAGATAGAGAGAGCTTGGTTCAGTGTTGAACCTATACTTTTTAGATCATCTCTTGGTTGAAAAGGATCTGCCTCTAATTTCCATGTGTTAGTGATTTCTTCTGATCTTTAACTTGCTAAAAAAATTAACTCAATCAAGTATGTCATCATGCCCTGAAGAATGCCTGTGATTAAGGCTATTAATATATATTTTTCAGAACTATGTAACCTTCATGTCTGAGGAATTGGCTAATACTGAAAATGTTTTTGACTTGAAGTGCTTTTAGTGATTATCACCAATACTCATCGTTATGCACTAATACTTGGGCTGACATCCCATGACAGATCTTGTGCCTGCAGGGTTCCCCAGATGGACCAGAACAGTATGTATCTAATTTTTTCTAATAATTCTGCTATAGTGTACTGTATTTGGGTTTTAAGAAAACTTTCAAATTACAGGTATGTTGCAGTAATGAATACTATAGATTTGGGTTTTAAGAAAACTTTCAAATTCTGCTATAGTGTACTGTATTCTACTGCAATGCTTTAGATTTGTTGTTATAGAAATTTTCTATGCAGATAAAAGCTGCAACCAAATTTTATGTATATTTGTAATGTCTCTTTTTTTTTCTGATACTCCATCCAATTTACTCATGAATACATGATGGTTTGAAAATCTTACAAATCAATGCAGATTCAGCCCTTTCATCTTACCTAGCTACTTACCCTTTTTCTCTGAAGGACATAAGACGTACTACTATTACTATAAGTTAGTGATGCATGACAATTTATAGGCATAGCGTTGTGACTCTTTCAATGAGTGTAAAACCTTCGATTAAGATCCTTTGAACCTAGGATGTTTGATTCTAGATTTATGGATATACAATTTTCAAAGTCTAGATTAGTTTGGTTTCAAGAATCAGGGAAGGTTTTAAGTTATTGGATTTTAGAGGTTTATTTCAGTATTAGAAGGGACTTTATTTGCTCGAATATAGAGAAGAGGAAGGGAAGGAAGCATAAAGTATGAGGCAGACTTTTTTAATTGTAGTTTTCAATGATGTCATATGGATGTAATTGGGTTAATTTGTTGATAAGTCTTAGTTTTATTCAACAAGCTAAGCTTTTTTGACTATATGTGCGATTAGATACCATGTAGTTTATGATAGCTTTTCTATTTTTATGATTGATTCTGCAGAATACATTACTTTGAAGATTTGTCTATTGAAGATTTGTCAAGTTTGCTTGAGAGTTTATATAAATTTAGCATGATAGGAATTGACTTCCTTAAAAGGCATGCTCTACTTCTGATTGTAAGACTCTTTCGGCAGTCAGGTTGTATTAGTTGTTCTATAGGATATATAGTGGTTTAGTTAATCCATGGAGAGCTTGATGTTTATATATGAGTTTTAATTTGGCAAATGGTTTCTGATTTTTTTTTGTCCAAGTATTGAGTCAATTAAAGTACCCAATGATATGCTGATTTCATGCATTGCAGGATTTGTTTGGTCATCCATCCTATCCTGCTGCTTGATGCTCTTCAACACACAATTAAACATCAGCAGGATGGGGTGTGAGATATTGCTTTCACATTCTAACATCATATGTTGGGCTTCACCGCTTGGGTATGAGATAGTTGAGCTGAGAATTATGTATAATGTTGTATAATGTCGTGGTTGGCTTAGCTCTGTGTTACTTTGTCCTATTTTGTGCTGGAGAAGATGGTAGATAACTTCTATTTGTTGTATAATCATTGGTGTAGTTTTTATTCTTGCTTTTTGTGTGACTTGCTGAGTATGGAGAAGAGGAATTTAATTGGGAATTAGGAATTCTTTTCTTTCATTTTGGATTTGCTTTGGGATTGTAGGTATGTATTGTATCTACTTCTTTTGTTTTCGTAAACTTCCACTATGAAGTGCGACGACAGAGGCTTCTTAAATATTTTCTATTTAAATTAGGTAGTTAGGAATTCTGTTATGTTATCGCTATTTTTATTTTCATCTTTTTTTAGGCTTTAAATTAGATGAATCTTGCTCTTGCTCTCATTTTGTTATGTTCTTTCTATTTTGTGTTCCGTAAAAGTTTGCAATAATGCAAAGTTCTTCCATTGTCAGCAGTTCGATAGAACTCCTCAACAAAATTGAAATAAGAAACACATGAGGTTTTTGGGGATTTACATCATGATAGCTTACACTATTGACATGTAGTCATTAGTGATACTATTGAAAACTAGGAAAGAATAGGAAGGAAAATAGGAAAGACTTCGATGCAGCTGAATCTGACACCACCATAGAAACAATAGGTGCTGAATATCTGAATCATATCTGTCACCATCATGACAGCTTACATTGGATGAGCAGTTTCTATGAATCTAAATCATAACCTGATTTTGAATTGTTTTGCTGATACATTATGATAGAGTTGGCAAGGATGGCCTTTTTAGCCATAAAAACATCACGGTGCTATTTGTACCTGACTTATTGGAGTGTCTTCCTTTAGTTGATCAGTGGCAAGATGAATGGCTTGCACACAAAAAGAACAAAGCTGATAGGGATAAGCAATTGTCTTCTAAAAATGATAAGGTTTCTTATTTTTGTGCTTTAAAATGTATTTTGTCGTATCTTATTAGTAGACTTGCGTGAATGGTCGTGCTCAATGATTTTTTTTGTTCCTTCAGAAATCTAACGAGGAGAAAATGGCACAAGGTATGTTATTTGGTTATTTTAGTTGTTGGCATTTAGCATCAAATATCTATCTCATGACTGTTGCTTTGCCTCTGCATAAATTCAAGAAGATAGGTGTTTTCGATGATGCATGAACCAAATGCTTCATATGGATAAAGGGATCAAATACAACATTTACCTACATATATGACATGCACTAAGATATAGGTACAAATAGCTGAAATAGTAAAAGAATGTAGAAGGAAATTACGGTCAATAATTAAGTTGGGTAAGAGTTTTTATGTTATTTATGCAACAAATGCATACCATAACTATTCTCCATAAAATTATGCATCCAGGCTAGCTAGAAATCTCATCACCTATCTGTATATACGCAAATATATTCATTGAATATTGAATGGGAGTTATAGGCAATCATTTTTTCTGAATGTTAAATGCCATTTTTTTAACCCTATCCTTGATGATTTTTTTGGAGTCCATGGTCCTTTCAATCAATTGAGACTCCCTCTTGAAGTTCATGCAATGAATGGATTGGTCTTGATTTTCATTGTTCCATCCTCTTTCTTTCTTTGTTATGTCACGATCATCGTCTCGGCGGATGGTTATGGAGAAGTTTATGTATTAAGTGAAATCATAATCTCTGTATTTTTTATTTTCTTTGAAGTTGTGGTGTCTGGGGACTGTTGTAATCTTGGAACTGTTTGTGTGGTTTGTGGGGGGCAAGGTTTGCCTTGGGGACAATGTTCGCCCCTTTTATAGTGATTTGATTTCTGTATTTGAGGAATGTAGAATTGTCTTATTTAGCTCTCGATACAGGGGAGGTTTTGCCGAAATTTTCAATTAAAAACTCTAAATATTTCATATTGCATTACATGAGTGTTCGTGTCATAGGCAAGAGCATTCACTAGAAGCGTGTCAGGGTTTAAATATGTATGAATTCCATGGAAGTTGAAAGACATCTAATAATGTTGAGAAGTAAGACTCATATGGGCCGAATGTTAGGGATGTCATGGTGGTTACGTCCTAGAAAAATAGAGAGAAGGAATGTAATCGTGGTTTCTCCATCGTGATAAGTAACTTGATGAATGTAATTGAATGTAATAGTTTTTTATTCGTCTTCTTTTTGATAGTTATATGAATTGTTGTAGTTTATTTGAGTAAGTTGTGGTTTGTGGGGTAAGGTTCTTTTCGTGGACAATGTTCACCCCTTTTATACTGTGATTTAATTTTTGTATTTGAGGAATATTGTAGATATGTCTCATTTAGCCCTCGGTATAGGGGAGGTTTTGTCAAAATTTTCAGAAAAAAACCCTAAATATCTGTGTCGTAGGCACGGGCATTTACTAGTATATATATATCTAAAGCCCACTTATGGAGTAATTGATGTTTGGCATTTGCTAAACCCAATAATTGTCACTCTCTCATGGGAAGCAATCCATCCCATGCAAAATTCATCATCCACCATCGTAATTCTCTCAACGAGATTTTATATTTATAGAAAGGAGGTAAAACAGTTTAGATGGATGTGACTAGCATGTCATGTTTAAATGTGTTAAATTAATTATTTCTAGGACAGAAAATTTTAGTTCTTTGTTGAATGGATGCTTTTTAATTATTTACAAAAATGGTTGGTCATAAGCAAAAATTAAACTATATGTTGACAGCTTATTGATCAGACATTACCTGGTCAAAATGATGTTATATGTGAACTCTGCATGACCAAACGTATTTCTCATGGCAACCGTATAAATTTTTGCACGGTGGCAAGTAGAATTATTCATTTTTGATTTCTCAATTGAATATGTTAAAGAAAAAAACAATTGCTTACTTGATTTTCTAACTCCGGAATTTTTACCGGATTAAAATGAAGTGTGGTAATCATTCCCAAAATTCAGGGGACGGAAGAGGTAGAGGTGGAATAGGCCAAGCCTTTGGCAGATGTAAAATTAAAGATGAAACCTGTAGAAATATAATTCACCAAAATAGAGGTAAAGGAAAACAATACCAGTTTGCCGCTCATTTCTGGTAAAAAAAGAGATTGAAAGATTTTCATTAATGAAGGTGTGATATGAAAAACAAGAGCTTAATTACCTCTCTTGTCTTCAGAGAAGGCAAGTTAGTTTTTGCATAAATACGAATAATCAGATGTGTCAGGATGTAATTTTCGATAAGTAGGCTAGTTTTTAACAAATTGGCTAAAATAAAAGTATTGGGATGCAAAAAAAAACCCAAAGTTTTTTTAATTAAAATTGAGCCGTCAACGCATCTTAGCATGGGCGTATAATATGTTCCAATGATATCTATTGTTCAAGTTAAATCATTTTCCATCCATATTGGAATAAGAATCATTTTAAGCAACAAGTCTCTTTTGAATAATAAATCTAAAGCCCAGTTATTGGCCTAAGTCATCGGTTGCGTTCATATGGAGTAATCGATGTTTGGCATTTTCTAAACCCAATAATTATCATATTCTCATCTCATTAGAAGAAATCCATTTATATATCATCCTTCACGGTAATTTGCACAACGAGCGAGATTGTTCATTTATTAGAATGCTGTTTTCAAGATGTTTAATTGTAAAAATACAATATCTTTACCATCCACAATACCAAAGTTTGCAACACGAGATTCCATGTTCATATGAAGAAATACATTACATAGGATTCCAACATGAACTTAATTAGAGCATTCACTTGGGCCCATTGTTGTTAGGCAGCCATAGCCGTGCGAGGTTGCTGAGAAGACAACAGTATGCATGTGTTTGTGATTGGAGGAGAGGTGCATGCCCCATCTAGCAATTGGGCAGCAATGTTTTTGTAAGCTGCCTCAGTTAGGTGCACCCCATCCCAAGATATGTACTTTGAAGGATCGCTGCAGACTGTTGCTTCCTCATCTCCACAAATCACAGATGGTGCACAATTATAAGGCCCACCACCACCGCAACATGCCATCAGAGGATATGAAATTCCTATAACATCAAAAGAATCATCTGTTAGTATTCACTCGACCATTATAGCAAAAGTAACCACTTGATGAGGGGGCTGTAATTTGAACTCTCCAAGACTTCTGTTCTGATACCATGTTAACTTCAGCAAGCAATCGAGTCACTTGGAGTTCATTCAATTGATGTAAACTCCAAAAGGTTATCTCATTGATCTATGGAAAAACAAAAAAAGAAGCATACCGTATTTACTTGGAGAGGCGATCAAGCTCATGGCTGCCTCATAGTAATCAGCATAGATGATGGTTGTATCAGAGTGCAAAAGCCTTAGCCTGTCCAGCTCATTCTTCAGGAGATGGTTCTGATACTCTGATAACTCATTCAACCACTTGATGCAGCCTGTTTTCTGATCATAATCCTCTATATTGGAGCTTTGGTGAGTTGCTAGAAATAGTGGAACACATCCGATAGGAAAGTTCCCAGGAACTAGGAATGTCTTGGCTCCAAGTCCGATCAAAGTCTGCCAAGAAATTAGAAAACATCTACAGTACGTACTTGATCTAAGTAGGCTTAAAAGTCATGAAACGATGGGGAGAAGAAAAATTAATTTGCTCACTGTAATCGCTGAACTAATGGCTTTGATGATATCTGGAATAAAAGTCCGAATCACATCTGGGCTTATTTCTGCGGCAAATGCGTGATTGAGATCGTTTCCTCCAATCTCTCCCACCAGAATGAGAGATTTGCTCAACATGGCTTTGCAATCTACCGTACAAAAATAATAATAATAAATTATAAAAATAACTGTCAAATTATAAATATAAGTTTTTTTTTTTTGTGGCAAATAATGCGCTGCTTAATCTTATAGCTTGTATTGCAATAAACCCCTATCTTATTGGTTTTGTATTTTGCCCCTTTTTTATTGATTTACGTTGCAAGAAACTACTACTTAACATGATATTTGACATTTTATAGCACTTGTGTGAGACTACTACTTAATTCAAAGGTAAACTCAACGTCGTTAATTCGAATGCGCATGTGAGGAGGCCTAGGGGGCATTTTTAGGATGATCAGTCAGTTAAGCTAACAACATTTGCGTGCAATTTTATTAAGATCTTCATAATTGTAAGCTGACTTTAGCAACAAGCTATCAGTTCAAGACTCGTGAGGTCTGCATCTTTAGTTTAATCAGCCGGATAAAGCTGCCACGCACTTTGCCGTGGTGAGTTGTTTAAAGGTTCTTTTCGTCAACTAAAATATTATTCAATACATCAAAGCCGCATTTTTTAATTAACATTTGATTAAAATACTTTTTGAATCGATGGCTAACTGACCTGAGTTAGAAGAACAAAGGGTGGGTAGGAGTTCCTTGAACCATTCCAATTGGACACTCAAAGAGTAGTTGGTCCATCTGATTTGCATTCCTTTCTCTTTAAAGAAATCATTGTCTAACGCCGTTGCTCCACCAACCGCAAAGTTGGCGCCATGCCGGAATCCGTCGCCTATCTCGGGCCCCGCCAGATAAGGCGGCACGAAAGGCAGTGCCATTGCCTCAGCTGTGCCATCAAAATACAAACATCTGATGATATATATAATGATCTCCTTAATTAAGATGATATGTAATAGAAAACAATAATAGCTTATGGGATGGGATGATGGCAAACCGATGAAATCGATGATCACACGCCCGTCGGAGAAACGGCCAGAGGGATGATGGAAGTACGTCTCGCCGTAAGGGTATCCTTTGTTGTTGGAGGTGTTGTCGACGAGGAAAGAGTTTCCGGTGTCAGCAATCGAGTCGCCGAAGCTGAAGATGGATGTGTAGCAGCTGATGACCGGACGGGAGATGCTTAGGAGGGCGAGGAGGGTGACCAAGAGGGAGGCCATGTTTCCTATGGAGTTGGTTCTGCTGAGGCTTGAGGGTATTCTCTTTAAGAGAGATGGAATATTAAGTAAAGATTAGCTTGAGCGTCATGTTTTATTACTTAAAAGGATAAGCGTGGCCCACATGGAAGAAAAGAAATTCCATCAACAACTTTAACTTTTAATTTTATCCACTAAATTTGTGCTACAAATTCCATCCAGTGATGTGTCAGCAACCATTCGGAATACCATTAGATGGGACGACTCTGCCTGTGCAGTCAAGGAGTTCGTCTAAAGTTCACAATCAGCCTTTAGTCCACCGTGGTGTTAGCTATGACAATATTTTATGAGAGACTAGCTTATGTAGCTTTTCTTCTTTTGATGAGATGAGCCATAAAAGGCTGGTGACTGTAGCAGAGTAATGTGATAGCATTTGAAAACTTGAGACGGCCTGAATAATAATATTGGAGATCAGATTCTTATTTTATAGAGATTTTGACATCTACCAACTTTTCATATATGTTAGTATGAAGCATATGAGAGAGTGGATGACATATTCAGGATGGTTTTGCTTTTGACTAACTCAAACATCCAAAAGAAAAAGAAAAGTTGGTGAGTGTTACCGAGGAAAATACTCAAACACTGGCCGACAGACATCCATCGTCATTCCAAACACATGGCACCCATCCATCGAGCCACAATCATAGTACCTATGACAACGTACATGTGTGACTGTTGGGCGAATCAGCGACGAGGCTAGTGGAAACCATCGCATACAAGACAATGTGGAAAAAGAAGCATCAACCAATGGGAGGAGATGCATATTAAATGCTACTCGACATCCGAGTTCAAACCCCATCATCACATCGTCTTCGCATTTATTGCGATGCAATCCAACAATACGATATTCGAGACATCGAGCTACCCTATCACTCAACTATTGGCATAAAGAGATCAACTAATAAAGTCTGATGCCATCAATCCCAAATTCAATTGACCTCAAAGTCGAGGAACCTTGATAAAACAATGATCTCGGAGCTAAACCACCTCGAGGTCGACATCCCTAGTGCGAGAATAAGGCAACCTCGAGGTCAAGGTACTTTACAAGGCTATGGATCCCAGAATGGCGCAACCTCGAGGCCAAGGTAATGCTTGAAATCGGATCATCATGAGGACACCTGGACCATAATCCCATGATCTACCAAACTGTTAGGGATTCGGTGGGGATGAAACCAAGATGGAAAGCAAGAGAACAAGGAGGAGATAACAGTTTAACGTGAAAAACCTTCCGGCAAATTACCGCAAAGGAAAAACCACGGGAAGAAAGAAAACTTCAATATGTAGGAGATTTACAAAACTTGATCTCTCAACTCTCACGTATAAAATGTGAGGACCTGTACCTCCAACCCGGTCTGACCGCTTGGGTCGAGGGTCTGGTTCCGTTGATTTTGGGCTTGGTTGGCCTTGCTTCGCGATCTTCGTTGATCGTTGCGGCTCCGGGGGTAATCTGGTAAATTACCCTTGGTGGAGTTGATTTCACACACGCGTTGTGCACACACGGCCATGTGGTGATGTATGTGCCTGATTAGATCATTAGGGGAATCCTAGACCGGAAGATCCTGATTAGATCAAGGTTTGAACTTATAGGATCAGATCTGGCCGATCGGATGGCCAGGATCTAATCTTAAGCCATTAGTACTTAAGCTCCACTTAACCCATCTCCTGTTAGGGATTTAGCCGCGATTGAGAGAGAGATCTACAGAGAGCCGTGGCCCGATCTCGCGGAGAGAGAGGAGGAGAGGAGTCCGGCGTTGGTGTCTAGCGGCCGGAGGAGAGGAAGCGGGCGCGCATCCTGTCCGATGACGGCGACCGTGGCAGGAAGAACGACAACAATGGCAACGGCGCTCGACGGCTGAGGAGAGGAACCAGCGGAGGTGATCAACCGCGACCAGAGGAGTCTGAGGCATGCGCCGGCGGTGCTTGCGGTCGGAGAAGAAGAAGAAGAAGAAGAAGAAGAAGAAGAAGAAGAAGAAGAAGAAGAAGAAGAAGAAGAGGGAGAAGCAGTCCAGAGGTAGGGTTCCTAGCCTAAACTTGGTTTAGACTCTACTAGCATAGATTAGGGCTTGTTATGGCTTATTAGCTTTGGGAAACCTACCCTAATCCTAAGATTAAGCCATAGGATTGCATCGGGGTTGGATTTGTTGTGCTTGCCTTGTTTTCCGGCGACATTTGCTCTGTTTTTCGGTGATGTTTTAGTACTCTCTGTTCTGCTGTGTTTTCGATGATTGCTATGCTATGAGATGTGGGTTGTTTGCCTGTTTTCCTTGCTATTCCTGGCTGGTTGGTTTCTTGCCGCTGCGAGCTTTCGGTTCTACTACTTTCCCTTGTTTTTCGGCGAACTCATTCTTCCTCCTTGTCTTACTGAGGGTTGCCCCTTTTCTTTGGAAATGCCAAGTTATGCCTTGCCCTGTCTTGTTGGATTCCTACGGTGCCTGTTTTGATTTGGAATTGTTGGGTTTGATTTGGATTTCCGGTGATCCCTTCTCCCACTCCGGTGACTGCCCCTCCCTACTCTGCGTGATGCACCCTCTATGCCCTGTATTCCATGATTTTCCGGTGATCCCCTCTTCTCCCCTGCTTTCTTGTAGCTGCGGTGCTGATTGATGCTATACCACGCTCTATTTCTCTCCCCTATTCTCTTGTCGTTTTATGCCATGCTTATCTACGGTATCCTCTAGCCCCCTCCACGTTTCGATGCTTGCTGCCATGCCTTGCTAACCATTGGATCTATGGGTTGATCAATCACTCTGCTTCTTCTTCGATTTATGTTCTATCTCCTCTCTTGATGGTTCCTTATCGATAGTTCTTAGATCTAATATTCCTAATATGTTCTCCTATATGTAGTAGTGTTGGATCTTTGGCTTGATAGCATGTGGATGGGTTTGATAAGGTTTTAATCCAACTATTCTCGGATTTCCGCTATTTTCCTCAAACCCTCATTTGCAACCACTTCTTCGACGAGCTGCTCTTTATCCGTGTGGAATCTCGTGATGCTTCCTTCACAAAAGTTGTAGACCTTCGAGTCTACGTTCAGATGGCTCTCATTTCACATTTTTCTGATTTTTGTACAATTTATGGTGAACTATCTATCAATCTGCGACGAAGCTGACTTTTGACGAGTTTTTGAGTTTCTCGTCGATTCGTGTTGGATTTCGGTCTCGGATTGACTTGATTCTTTGATATGTCATCGAATGTCATGTTAGGATACTCGCTTGGTATCAAGGATGAAATTTGTTTATGAATCTTTTACGGGATTTCTAGTAGATCTAGCTTTATGTCTTGTATAGGCGAACTATCCTAATTCCATGTTTTTCATGCCATATAAGCTTTATATAGTTCTTATGAGTATTTAAAATTATCGCATGATTTCCTACAGATTTCCGAGGGATTCATGGAAGCTTTATGCTGAGATTTCATGCTTATGTAACTCTAGGAATCATTTATGCAAGTTGCTATCCTTTACGAAATCGATATAGTCTATGCTATGGATGCTACCATTCTAAGCATGCTATAGGTATGCTACCATTCGTGTTGGATTTCTAGTATTTCTAGTTATGTATGCTACCATTCTAAGCATGCTATGTTAGAGTAAATGCTTGCATGCTTTATTCATGATATGTTTAATGTCAAATGCCCATAATATATGCATAGCCCATGATATGTTCGATGGAATGCCAAGGAGAGTTGGCATGAGGTAAACGAGTATGAATTGCTATGTCTAGTATGATTTATGCATAGCTTGGATATTGGTAAGTCTTGTAGGGCTATGATTGGTTTTATCCCAATATTGGTATATTTCAAATTATGGGATTTTAGTATGCATCTTCATATTATGTATAAGCCTAGGGCCGACGGTGTGCCCGTTTATATTTCTTTGTGGGAATGTTTATATTTTGCTGGCCAGTGGTGCCCTATGAATTGGTTAGCTGGGGGTGTGCTCCATTGTACAATTTCGGGCTGACGGTGGTGCATGTCGTCGTAATGCCGAAATTTGGATTGAAACGTGATAATACTGAGATAGCTTAGCTCTCTTTTACGTCTTATATGCTAAATTGGACCTGCTTGATGAGATGTCATGTAGAGACACCTAGGCCTAGTTGATTGTGTAGGCTCATGCATGTTGTAATGCATTAGACGCATTAAGGCTAGGTGGTAGGCGATAGTTTCGATCGCCGATCCGGGTTTCTCGGGTAGCCCGGATCTAGCCCTAGGACCGGGATTTGGGTAGTCAAGGATTAGGACGTGATTGTCATCAACGATTATGCTTGATATCATTTGATGTTATTGTTATAGTCGACCATGTTTGATATTACTGTATTTGAGGTGTAGAGGTCATGTCGAGTCTCCAAGGCCAAGCGCTAAGGATGGTTGTCGATGTCCCTGACATGTGTGTCCCCGCGAGAGATGGTATGACTGGGCAGGTTGGTACATGGACAGGAGCCCGCAGTCTTTGTATCCTCTCGTTTGTTCTTGGGTGAGGGTGGGACCTCGACAGGAGCCCTCGGGAATCGACGGGGTTATGGGGCCCTTAGCATACCTTAAGCTTAGGCTGAGAACGACACAGTTGCAGTTTCCCTTCCTTTCTGTGCGACGTAGAGTAGAACTCTACTGGGCATTATTGCTCACCCTACCTGGGCTGCATCGGCGATGCAGGTCGATGCAGTTCCTTCTTTCAGGTGTTCCTTTAGAAGATGGCGCGGTATTTCGAGGTGATCGAGGACTTGGAGTTTCGAGGAGTTCTTCTACATATAATTTACAGTTTTCATCATTGATATATAATTTGATGTATTCAAGAACAAAATTGTATGATTATTAATTCAATTGTATTTGAGAAAGGTTGTCATATTATTGATGTAGACATTTGAGAAATGTAATGATTAGTTATTTTCAATGTTACCATTGTACAAGTTGAAATTGTAGATTGTACAGATTTCTTATGCTATAAATATAGAGGGGTTTCTGCCGAAATTTTTTTGTATGAATTTGAGGATTAAATTGTTTAAATTCATAGCAGTTATATACTTGTGCGCCAATTGATAATGTAAATAGGTTTAGGTGGCTCACGTCTCGATCTGGATGGGTTTTCTGGGTCGGGGAATGACATAAAATCTCTCTCATCCCTCCCATATACATTCACTCTAGAATGCCAAACTTTCTATCAAGCCCCCAGACCTCTCTCTCTAGGGTTTCTGATATCAAGACCTCTAATTAGGGTTACACCCTAACCCTATTTATATCCACTAATTAACCCACACTCAGATTCATTTGGACCCTTGATTTTAGCCCGGATGCCGTAGAGGATCGATCTTCTTGAATGAAAGGATCGATCCTTTCATTCCATAGAATTGACCGTCCGGACGTTGATCGATCCTCTTGAGGATGAGGATCGATCATCCAAAAACATGCTCTCTGTCATGAGATCCGGACTGAGAGGATCAATCCTTATAGGGGATAGGATCGATCCTTTCCAACACAACTCTCTGTCATGAGATCCGGACTGAAAGGATCCTTTGTCTTCCTACAGTTTTGTTTGTCCAACATCGCGCGTCCTCGTCGCTTCTCATCGACATCTCTCGTCGATGTCTCTCATGGGGAGGGATTTTCCCAACAAGCTCCTCCTCCTGACTCATGAGAGACCAGAATCCCGTCGAGCTCTTACTAGCTCGGACATTGCACTCTCCTTGTATTGCGCTTCTTTAAGTCATTGCGCCTCATGACTCTTGATGACTCCATTGACCCCATCGATCTTCTTGAATGAAAGGATCGATCCTTTCATTCCGTAGAGTTGACCGCCCGGACGATGATCGATCCTCTTGAGGATGAGGATCGATCATCCAAGAACATGCTCTTTGTCATGAGATCCGGACTGAGAGGATCGATCCTTTCTAAGTAAAGGATCGATCCTTTCCAAGCAAAGGATCGATCCTTTGTCTTAATGCAATTTTGTTTGTCCAACACCGTGCGTCCTCGTCACTTCTCATCGACGTCTCTCGTCGATGTCTCTCATGGGGAGGGATTTTCCCAATAAGCTCCCCCTCCCGACTCATGAGAGACCAGAATCTCGTCGAGCTCTTACTAGTTCGGACATTGCACTCTCCTTGTGTTGCGCTTCTTCAAGTCATTGCGCCTCATGACTCTTGATGACTCCATCGACCCCATCGAACTCTTGATGTCGCAATCAAGATTCGGACCTCCATACACTCTGTCGTGCCACCATTCGAGCCATCATACTGCATGACTCGCCCTTCATACACTCTGTCGTGCCACCATTCGAGCCATCATACCGCATGACTCGGCCTTTTCGATCGCTTCAATCGATCCCGAACCCCCATCGTACCTCTAGTACGGAAGCTCCCCCGTAATGACACACACGTCACTGTCGAGTGTCACTACGCTGCTGCTTTTCTCATCATCCTCCTTGACCTTTCCATTAGCAAGATCATCCTTGTACTTCCTGCATCGCCATTTGATGTGGCCTTCCTTCCCACAGTAGTAGCAAGTAACTGTCTTTCCTTCGATCTTGTCATCCTTCCTATACGAGCGCTTCCTTTCTATCAAATGAGCCTCTGAGACAGGCTCATCTGTTGACCTCTTTCTCAAGGCATTGGAGAGTAGGGCCGCCGTGACTTCCTTTGTCTCTAGGGACTCCTTCCCATAGAGTAATGTAGTCACCAGGTGCTCGTAGGAAGGTGGAAGAGACGCCAAAAGGAGGAGGGCCTTGTCTTCATCATCCACTGTAACCTCCACGCTCAACAATTGGGTGATGATCCTATTGAAGGTGTTCAGGTGTTCTATAAAATCTGAACCTTCCTTCATCCTTAAGGTGTACAGTTGTTGTTTCAGCAACAACTTGCTCGTCAGAGATTTGGTCATGAACAAACTCTCTAATCTTGACCATAGCCCTGTAGCCGTGTCCTCATTGATGACGTTCTACATGACCTCATTAGCTAGGCAGAGCCTGATGGTGATCACCGCTTTTATCTTGATCTCCTCCTAGTCTTCGGCAGTCTTAGACTCAGGCTTCTTTCCCTTCGGGGTCTTGTAGAGACCCTGCTACACCAGGATATCCTTCACCCGCTGCTGCCACAAGCCGAAATTGTTTTTCCCATCGAATCGCTCAACCTCGAAACGAGAAGCTGATGCCTTCCCCGCCATCACGAACTGTTGAACCAATGAACTTGGCTCTGACACCACTTGTTAGGGATTCAGTGGAGATGAAACCAAGAGAACAAGGAGGAGACGACAGTTTAACGTGGAAAACCTTCCGGCAAATTACCGCAAAGGAAAAACCACGGGAAGAGAGAAAACTTCATTATGTAGGAGATTTACAAGACTTGATCTCTCAACTCTCACATATAAAATCTCTCTCATCCCTCTCATATACATTCACTCTAGAATGCCAAACTTTCTATCAAGCCCCCAGACCTCTCTCTCTAGGGTTTCTGATATCAAGACCTCTAATTAGGGTTCCACCCCAAACCTATTTATATCCACTAATTAACCCACACTTGGATTCATCTGGACCCTTGATTTTAGCCCGGATGCCGTAAAGGATTAATCTTTTTGAACGAAAGGATCGATCCTTTCATTCCGTAGAATTGACCGCCCCGACGATGATCGATCCTCCTGAGGATGAGGATCGATCATCCAAAAACATGCTCTCTGTCATGAGATCCGGACTGAGAGGATCGATCCTTATAGGGCATAGGATCGATCCTTTCCAATACAACTCTTTGTCATGAGATCCGGGCTGAGAGGATCGATCCTTTCCAAGCAAAGGATCGATCCTTTGTCTTCCTGCAGTTTTGTTTGTCCAACACCGCACGTCCTCGTCGCTTCTCATCGACGTCTCTCATGGGGAGGGATTTTCCCAACACAAATCACCTCTAAAAGCGGAAGTATAAGAAGTGGAGCCAAAGATCAGCGAAACGGTTATCTAGGGTTGGCCACGTGTTAATGCGTCAATGAGATTTGACCCATGATGAGGACGTCGAGGGATCGTGGGTTGTTGGTTGTAGGTGAAGGTAACAACAGCCACGTGGAAACATCGATCTGGAGTATAAAAACTTGGAAGACAGATGAAGAAAAGGCTCCCGGACTGAAACCAGACTTTTCCTTACTACTACTACTACTTTAGCTATTGTAATCATGTTCTAGCTTGTATTCGTAGAAGCTTTTATCGAAGCTGTAATCAAACCAGTTGATGTTTCAATGGAAATAAGTAGTTAGCTTTACTAGCTGTATTTTCATGCTTTCCTTAACTCTAGGAGTAAGTGTAATCACTTTAGGAGTAGCACAATTAGCCTAAGAGTAACATAATTTTCATAATAGTAGTGTCATCATCCTTAGGAGTAGTTCCAATTACTTCTAGACATAACATCAGTGTTAGGAGCAAAGTAATAGTCCTTAGGATCAGTATAGTCGATCTAAGAGTAATTTAATCACTAAAAAACAGAGCTACCTTTCCCTGTGCGATTTCATGTTGAGCATCATCTAACAGAACACTTCAAATTTTGATCGTGTTCGGACCAGCTACATTGCAGCCACTCGAACATCAACCAACAAGCTCTGCTGGCATCCGTCAGACTAACTCGCTGGTGCAAATTGATCGCTGCATACCACCACCATGATCCACCTTGGTTATATATGCACAATAGAAATTGATAGTGCACCACACCCATTTTTTTATTCGGTGGCTTTTCACCGAATTTTTTTATAGTTCGGTGGCATTTCACCGAACTGTATCAAAAAATTCGATGAAAAGCCACCGAACTTGTATAAAAAATTTGATGGTTAATCACCACATCACATCAGTTGGGTATGGTGCACTTATCACACTAGGTGGTGCATATATAATCACCCAAAAGACTCCACCGAGCTTGTCCCCAACCTTACCCTCCACCACCACTAACGCCAGCACCAACAACTGGATCTAGTGGATTGTTTCACTCCTGTATCTCCCAAAAGGGAAAAATGATTTCTAAGAGTTGTTTCATGAATCCACAAGAGGAGAAATTATTCTACGGGAGTTTGGCACCAAGCTCCATATATTAACGAACACGCTAGCATTTTAAACGTGAAGGGGTTGTAACTGAATAACTAGTCATTGTCTTCGGGAAACGGAATCGCGGTGCTTTGGAAACGAAACAAAGGGTTAACTTTTGGCGTGATTTTGAAAATTCCGGAGCCGATTTTATTGAGAGAAGGAAATCAAATTATCGTTATCTTCCTTCGTTCTATCTTTATCTATCTATTTTCTTTCTTATTTCTTTTTTTCATCTTCAAAATTTTGGGGGAAATATAGGATCTGGGTTCTTCGTTCATGTGCTTGCGTTGATTTTGTCCAGTTTTACAGATAATGGTGTGACATGCTTTCGGATCTTTGGTGGGGATCTTTTTGAGGGACAGAAGAGGTAATTCTTATGTCCAAATGTAAAAAATTTCAGTCGTGAATTTAAAGAGAAAAACTATTAGTTTGGAAAAGAAAAAAATAGAATAAATCTTTGAATTTCTACAAAAATCATAAATTGTCTTTGATTGTAGATATATTTATCATGGGTATTATATAATGTAGAGCGGTTTTTGAAATCTCTCAACTATAAGACATAAAGAGCGGTCCAGATTCATCTCCAAATACATCCAACGGTCCAGATTTCATCTAAAACCTCAAGATTCCATCTAAAATTTGATCCCCTTCAAAATCCCTGTCCACCAATTCAGCAATTCCCGCCCACGTTGAGAGAGAGAGAGAGTCCCCCATCCCCTCTCCCTCTACCCCTCACCCATCCCCTCTCCACGCCCTGTTCCCCCATCCCCATCCCCATCCCCATCCGGCCAT
The DNA here is from genome assembly GCA_963920575.1 of Narthecium ossifragum. Lineage (NCBI taxonomy): Eukaryota > Viridiplantae > Streptophyta > Magnoliopsida > Dioscoreales > Nartheciaceae > Narthecium > Narthecium ossifragum. The sequence goes on from OY986970.1 coordinate 7,025,061, forward strand.
CCCCCTCTCTCCCTCTCTGTTCCCCTCACCCATCCCCTCTCCTCTACCCACGCTGACCCCGCCCGACCTTGCCCAACCCGCCGTCAGCCGCGCCGTCGCCGACCTCGCCCAACCCGAACAGCGTGACCATCACCCCACACCGTCGCCGACCAAGCCACGCCCGACGCAACGGCCACGCCCGACGCCCGACGCCATCGGCCCTCTCCACACGCCGACCTCGCCCAACCCGCCGTCGCCGACCTCGCCCAACCCGAACGGCGTAACCATCGCCCCACGCCGTTGCCGACCAAGCCACGCCCGACGCCGTCGGCCCTCTCCCCACGCCGACCTTGCCCGACCTCGCCCGACCTCGCCCAACCCGCTGTCAGCCGTGCCGTCGCCGACCTCGCCCAACCCGAACGACTTGACCATCGCCCCACGCCATCGCCGACCAAGCCATGCCCGACGCCCGACGCCATCGGCCACGCCCGACGGCTACACTCGACGCCCGACGCCATCGCCCATGCCCGACGCCATCGAACATGCCATCGACCACACCATCGCCCTCCGCCGTCGGCAACCCCCAACCCGCATTGGCCATTCCCCACGCCGTCAGCCACGCCCAACCCGCATCGGCCTCGCCCCACACCGTCGGCCACACCTCCTTCGTCCTCATCGCATCCTGTGCGCGTTCCTTCATCACGACGGCCATTAACTCAACCATCCTTGCCTGCGACCCCGCCCCACGCCATCGACCTCTCTGTTCCCCATGCCGTCGACCTAGCCATAGTACCTGTCCTGCATCAGCCACGACCCCTTCGACTGGACGCATCCCTGCTGCCGTCCAAACCCCGTCGCGCCCAGCACCGCCATATCTCCGGTGAGCTTTCCCTCCCCTCTCCTATCTTCAAATCTGTGAGCATCATTTCCTCTCCCTCTTCCCATGGCTTCACCTCTCCCTCTTTCTCGACCTCTCTTTATTTCTGAACCCTTGGCCTCCGGGGATTCCTGCTCTCCGCCATCATTCTTCGAGCCGGCGACCGCTAGGTATCTGTGAGGACCCGTACCTCCAACCCCGTCCGACCGCATTAGGTCGAGGGTCTGGTTTTGTGGTTTGGCCTGGTTGGCCTTGGGATGCGATCGGTTGATCGCATCGCTGTTTTTGACCCCAGTGGCATTTTGGTAAATATGCTCTCTGGTGTTCAGTTTCACACACGCGTTACACACACGACATTGGATTGATGTATGTGTTTGATTAGAACCTTAAAGGCGCTTCCGATCGAAAGATCGGAACTCGATCGAGAGAGATCGAATCGGACGGTTGCGATCGATTCCAGCTTTCTATTTAAGCTCTCCTCCTTTCTCTATCTTTTCTTTCTTTCTTCTTCTCCTGCCGTTCTCTTTCTCTTCCTCTCTCCAACCGGATGGGCTAGGGCTTCAGAGCGCGGCTTTCGAGGAGCGGATTCCGGTGATCGGACTTGAGGGATGCGTGGAGGAGCTGCCCTACTTGTTCAAGTAGGTGTTTCTATCTCGATCTTAGGATCGGGTTCTCCTATGATAGCCTTTTTATGCTTTCACTGTAGGAATACATGTTAGAATGTTGTGTAGCTTATAGCACATGTGTTGTGGCTTGTTTCAAGTATTCCTACCTTGCGATTTCCGTATTTTAACAGCTTGTTTCCCTATTATCGCCGTTTTGTCGGTTTTCGGCCATTGAGACCTAGGTTTGAGATTTAACCATCAAAATCGGGCTTTAATCATACCATTAGCTTCCCCATCATCTTTTACGCATGCTTGCAAAGTTTCATCAACTTCCAACTTAATTTGATCATTCAAATCCAAGAAATTGGATTTCCAGTACTATTCTGAGGAACTGTGTCGTGGGGTTGAGGGTCGATCGATGGATCGACCGTCAAGCGTTGATACGCTTCTTTCGGACCTGACGGTCGACCGTCGTATCGACCATCGGGCTCTGTCTCATTTTTGGCCTCCCACGGTCGATGCCCCGATCGACCGTGGTTCCTTCTCCTTTTTCATTCTGTCTCACGGTCGACCGTCGCATCGTCCATGAGACTCTGTCCCGTTTTGGGTCTCCCACGGTCGATGCACCGATCGACCGTAGCCCTTATGTTTTTCCCTTGTTTGGCTTCACGGTTGACCGTCGGATCGACCGTGGCATCGACCGTGGCCTCATGGTCGACCGTGGCCTCATGGTCGACCGTGGCATCGACCGTGGCCTCACGGTCGACCATCGCATCGACCGTGGGCCACTGAGTTGTGCTTTCTGGCTTCCTTCGATTGGTTTTCATTCATGATAGCTATCCAATCATATGAAGAAGCATGCACATCGTTTTCAAGGGATATTAATGGAGTTTTATCGAGATTGAGGATTGAATCGCTTTCTTACTCCGTTGAGTAGATTTACGGTTTTCGTCGCACTTAAATACTTGGTCGGATAAGTAGTTTAAAGGCTTAATTCGTTGCTTAACCATTAGCTAGCTATGAGTGCTAGCTAATGTGGAATTATGGAACCTTAGCCTGATGGCGGCGTGTACCGAGGGCTATTGTATAAATGTTGGCCAGTTACCTGCGGGGTAACTGTGGAACCTTAGTCTGTCAGGTGCAAGAAAGTACTGAAGACTATTGTATATCTGTGTCTATCTCTTGGTGTTAATTATTGTTTGGTTAGTATAGATTATCTGTATTTGAGGCCTTTGCTATGCTCACCCCTTGGCTAGCTATAGGCTATGCCTAGCCCTGTATGATTATTGTTATGTTGTTGCAAGCTTATATCTCGTGATCTGTGCTTGAACATTGCATGCATCTTGTTTGCATTAGAGGCATATCAGGTTAGGCGGGCGATGGGTTGATCGCCGATCCGAGGCTCTCGGGTAGCTCGGATCTAGCCTTAGGACCGCGACTGGGTAGTCAGGATTAGGGCGTGATTGTTTAATCATAATCTCGTGTTATTGAGGATGCATGCTAGTTGACTCTGATCAATGTTTTGAGGTTTAGAGGTTGTGTTGTCTTTCCAAGGCTAAGTGTTAAGGATGGTTGTCGATGTCCCTGACATGGTCCCCAGGCAATGGTTTCCTGCTGGGTAACGGTGATCCTACTGGTTCTGGTTCTTTCCCTCCCAGCGTGTTGGTTGATGTTCCCAGCGTGGTCGGTTGAGAAGAGTAGGATCCCTTGGAGAGTCGATAGGGGTTGTGAAACCCCGTGGCATTCCTTTGGCTTGAGCGGGGTGACATCACTGTTGGTGTTTTCCTCCTTTCAGTGTGACGTAGAGTAGAACCCTACTGAGCTTATCGCTCACTCCTACGTGGACTGCGTTTGCAGGTGCAGGTGCCAATTCTTCAGCAGTAGAGCCGGCGAGATTAGCTTTTGGAGGCGCGACTACATTCAGAGGTGCTTGAGGTTGCTGGAGGACGATTCTTGTACTTTGGCAGTTTTGTAAATTGTAAACATTTTTCGAAGACTTATGGGATTATTTGTATAATATTTTTTCCCTTGGATGAGTTTGATAGGAAATTGTAATAAGATGTTTAAACAGTACAACTTGATGTATATAAGAATTGAATTTCTGTTTCACCTCTGGAATATAAATTGTTTAAGTTTATCTATGTTTTCCGCTTTGTATCGCCCCAGTTGGAGATGAATAGTGATAGGAACCCTCACGCCTCGTCCTGAATGGGTTTTCTGGGTCGGGGTGTGACAGTATCCCTCCAGGAGCACCTGGTTCCCAGAGCTGTTGACCTCTCCGAGCTCCAGAGGCTCGAGAGGGAATTCGCCGCTGCCTCCCCGACAGCGACCACCCTTTCCGTTTTCCCTTCCCACTTCGCCAGGTTCTGCTTCTCCCCACGGTGGAGACACATCCTCCTGATCCCATTTGGGTTTGGATTTTTATGGATTTGTTGTTTGATTGATCATCTGGGTTAATCTGTATCGAAGGGCGCAATAACTGAGTGATAGAAACAGATTAGAAACTACAAGAAGAGAAATTCATCTTCTTTAATTGTGCTATACCCTTCAATCTAATCTCATATTTTGCAGTTGGATTTTTATGGATTTGTTGCTGGTGGATGAATTTGATACGAAAACTCAATTTATTGATGTAGTTTTCACCTCTTCTTTAATTCCAGGGTACGTTGCGTCAAGTGTCAGCAAAGTTGAAAGGAGTTTCCACAAGATCAATCCTACTCAAAAGAGGAATTAAGAACACTTGAACAATTTCATAGCAGTTTCTGTTAGCTTTTCTCTTGAATTATTTGGATATTATTATGCTATATTGTCCAATGAATAAAGTGGCATAAGTTATGAATATTGCTGACATATTCTTAGTCTTGAAGTGAATGGGTAGGATGAGCTTTTTATACTATGCATTTGAGCTGAGTGGGCATGTATCTGACTATTGTTGTTAATTGTTGAACTCAATGATGTAGAAAAGGTGGATAAGCTGAACTCAATGATGTAGAAAAGGTGGATAAGTTGAACTCAATGATGTAGAAAAGGTGCATCTGACTATTTGCAATCTGAATAGTGACTTCTCTAAATTAAGTTTGTAGTCGTTTTGTTTTGCATAAACTGAACTCATCGGTGTAATGAGGGTAGTTGGCGTTTAAAAGTGAATAAGACTATCATTCTTGCTATTATCTAAATTCAAACGTTTAGGAGCACGGCTATCTAAAATCCTCTCATGTTGTAAATAATGTTCACCGTCTTCCCTTATATTTTTCTAGAAATCAGTTGTATCTGGGTGTAGTAATCACATGGATATTGGCACGTAACATCGAGACACTTGTAGGACCACGCTACATGTTTTTGTCTCACAAGTATGCTATACTTATATGCCAAAGTTTTCTTGCGAATAATTCTCTCTTTGAGTATAAGGAAACCTCTTTAAGTTTTCATTTTCTGCTAGCACTGCTATGACTTTTTCTTTGAAAAAAAGCTTCTTCCTGATTTTTTGACTATGATATTTTATGAAAATGGAAATAGAAAGCTAATATCATGAGCCTTCTTGCAAGTCATCCTATGCAACACAACAGAGTGAAATACTTGACAAGAAAACTAATATCATAAGCCTTCTTGCTGCCTTCAGGCAAGTATATCTATTTTGCAACATGAAGCAATCACATTTAAGTTAATATAACCCCCACACATGCGTCTCACACATCACATGAAATATGAAATGCTTGAATGCATCCAAAGATGACTAGAGCGGAAGAGAGGCCGGATCATCCACTCGAAGAGGGGTTGAAGAGGGGTCGAAGAGGGAGAGGCGCAGCCAGTGGCGGAACCAGGGGGGCGAGGGGGGGCGGCCGCCCCCCCCTGGCGACGCCGGAACCCCCCCCCCTCCCCTCGGACTCGGACTAACCCGCGCTCGCCCCTTCACCTTCTCGGACTCTGACTAACCCGCGCCCGCCCCTTCACCTCCTCCGCTCCTCCGACTCAGACTAGTCGCTAGACCCGCGCCCGCCTCTTCGCCTCCTCTCCTCCTCATCCCCAACTCCGCCATCCTCGCCTAGTGCCAGCCCACCGCTCTTCTCTTCCCAGCACCAACCCATCCCTCCCGACGGCCGACGGCGACCGCGACGCCGCCCTTCTCTTCCACCGCGGCACCGCCTCATAGTCATCGACGTCACCGCGCCGGCACCGCCACCTCCTCCGCCTCCAGCGACGCCCTTCGTACCACGGGTCTAGTGGTCCACCGTCCATGGCCGCCTCGGCGCCTCCTCTCTGTTGCACAGAGAACAGAGGAGAAGGCTGAGAAGTAGAGCTCTGAAGCAGAGTAGGCAGCCATGTATGTTTTTTTTTTAATTTTTTTGATTTGATTTAGTTAATTATTTGTTAATTTTAGGATTTATAATTTATTAGTTTGATTTAGTTAATTATTTAATTGTTAGGATTTAGTTAATTATTTGATAATTTATAAAATATTTATAATTGATTAGTTTGATTTATAATTGTTGTATTGTTATTTATATATTTGTTTTGTTTTATTTAGATAATGAATAAGTTTGTGATAAAAAAACCACGAAACGGGCCAAGCGGTGAATTGTCTAATGCTCATGACTTGCATACTACTTCAGAGAATACTAGTTCAAAAAAACCCCGAACTAGTTTAATTAATTTGAATGATATTATTGGTGACCCAGGGTTGAATCACTTGAATGGTATTGTTGGTGATCCAGGGTTGCGTAAACCCATTGAAACATATGATGTTGGGATTAGGGATGAAATTCGTAGGGGGTACTTGATCAAAGGCCCTTGTCAACCGTTTGGTCATAATTTTCCCAAGAAAAAATATGAAAAAGATATGAGGAGTTTTAGGGAGACATGGTTTAAAGACTATGAGTGGTTGGAATACAGTGTATCAAAGGATGCGGCGTATTGTTTATGGTGTTATCTGTTTAGAAAATCTCAAGGAGAACAAGGCGGAGGAGATGTGTTTACATGTACAGGATTCAACAATTGGAAAAAGGCAATAGAAAAATTTGATGAACATGTTGGTGCCCATAATAGTTTTCACAATGAAGCTAGAGAAAAATGTGAAATACTCAGAAATCAGCGGCAAAGTGTGTCGCACATATTTTCCGCACATGGGCATGACCAAGAGAATGCATATCGCATTCGTTTAACAGCGGTTTTAGATTGCATTCGTTTTCTTTTGGTGCAGGGATTAGCTTTTCGTGGTCATGATGAGTCTGAGAGTTCATTGAGAAAAAGGCAACTTTCTTGAACTTTTGGAATGGTACAGCTTACGTGATGAAAAGATTGCTAAAACAGTTATGGTTAATGCCCCTGGAAACAACCAAATGACTTATCCGAAAACTCAAAAGGAATTGGTGAATGCTTGTGCAACGAAGACCACACTTGCGATCATTAATGATATTGGGGAAGGATTTTTTTCTCTTATGGTTGATGAGTCGCGAGATAATTCAGTGAAGGAGCAAATGGCAATGGTTTTAAGATATGTGAACAAACGTGGACAAGTAATTGAAAGGTTTCTTGGTGTGGAACATGTTGATGACACTTGCTCTCCATCTTTAAAAAATTCTATAGACGGATTGTTTGCAAAACACGGGTTATCAATATCCAGATTGAGAGGTCAAGGGTATGATGGGGCATCAAACATGCGAGGGGAGTTCAATGGGTTAAAGTCGCTTATTTTGCGGGTCAATCCTTCTGCTATTTATATTCATTGTTTTGCTCACCAACTTCAATTGGTTGTTGTGGCTATTGCAAAGAATAACTTACAAGTTGGTGATTTTTTTAATTACACTTGTCTGATTGTGAATATGGTCGGAGCTTCTTGTAAAAGAAAAGATACTCTTCGCCAAAGTCATCATGAGAATTTAGTGGATCGGTTGGACAATGGAGAGATTTCTAGTGGAAGAGGCAAAAATCAAGAAATCAGTCTCGCACGACCAGGTGATTACTCGTTAATTACTAAATATCTTCAAATATTTTATTTCTTTGTTTATAAGTTTTTAATTCCCATAATATTGTAGGTGATACTCGCTGGGGTTCACATCACCTTGCAATAATCCGTCTTTTCACTATGTGGTCATCAGTGTTGGAAGTGCTTGAAAACGTAAAAGATGATGGAGTTCAGTCATAACAAAGATCCATGGCTATGAGTTTGATTGATAAGATGGAAAGCTTTGAGTTTGTATTCACTATGCATTTGATGAGGGATATAATGGGAATTATGAATGAATTGTCACATGTCTTGCAGCGAAAGGATCAAGACATAGTTAATGCTATGAGTTTGGTTGGAGTAGTGAAGGAACGGTTGCAGGATTTGAGGGAGACAAAATGGAATGAATTTTTGGAAGAAGTCAAAACTTTATGTGTCGATAATTCTATTAGTGTACCAAATATGGAAGATATTATACCAACTCGTAGTCGTTTGAGGCGTGGAGGGCAAAATATTACTTATATGCATCATTTTCATGTTGAAGTATTTTTCCAAGTTATTGATTTCATCGCTAAAGAGATAAATCATCGTTTCACATAAGCAAGTACAGAGTTACTTTTTTGCATAGCATGCCTTGATCCAAGAAACTCATTCTCAGCATTTGACCATACTAAGTTATGTCGTCTTGCTGAACTTTATGAAGAGGATTTCACACTAGCTGATCGTATGATCCTTAGAGATCAGCTTAACACCTACATTAGAGATGTTAGAAGAAATGATGATTTTTCTAGACTTCAAGATATTGGAAGTCTTGCTGTAAAGATGGTTGAGACTAGAAAAAATGCTCTATTTCCATTGGTTTATCTTCTTATTGAGTTGGCATTGGTCTTACCAGTTGCGACTGCAACCGTTGAGAAAGTCTTCTCTTCGATGAAGATTGTCAAGTCTGATTTACGTAATAAGATGGGGGATGACTGGATGAATGATTACATGGTGGTATACATCGAGCGGGAAATTTTTGAAACTATTGAGAACGAAGTCATTTTGCAACGTTTTCAAAAAATGCAAAAGCATAGGATCCAATTTCCACCTCTCAATCGCAGCACATAGCACGGTACGTATATTTTAATATTTATATTATTTTTATTTCTTAATATTTGATATTGTGATTCTAAGGTATTTTTTGCATTACTTAAAAGAAAATTTTTTTTGATCATTTTGTTTTAGATTTCGCCCCCCCTAAATCTCATCCTGGTTCCGCCACTGGGTGCAGCGCCTGGAGCTTGGGCCTTGTGACCTTCGACGAACACGACCGCTAGCTGGGACTTTGTCGGTGGGGCGCATCCCGACATGGGCATTCGGCCAAGAGGCGATGGGGAGGAACGATGAGAGGCGGGACGACGATGGAGCTCGCAGTCGGTTTCAGGGTTGAACTTGATTGATGGATGTATTGATATGTGGGTGTATTGAACTTCTATTCTAAGAGCTCCAGTGAGTACGTCATTGTTATTTGTTTATCATATAGATTTTTTTGTTGATGTGCCATTGGTAACCTAAACATATAAATGTATTTTTGGAGAGTATGATTGATGGATGCCTGTGCAAGGTCACATAATTGAAAAACATGAATAAATTTAAACTGTGTCAGGGGCACAGGCATCCCACTAGGTTTGTGTGGTTTGTGGGGAACAAGGTTTGCCACGGGGATAATGTTTGCCCATTTTATACTGTGATTTAATTTTTGCATTTAAGGAATATTGTAAAATTGTCTCATTTAGCTTTCGATACATGGGAGGTTCTTTTGAATTTTTTTAAAACAAACCTTAAATATCCATGTCGTAGGCATGGACATTCACTAGGATATTTATCAGGGAAAAAGATCCAAATTCCCTTATCATGACCCTATTTGTCGAGAGCCCCATCCTCTTTACCGAAAACCTCATGTATGCTTGTTTTGGGTCAATAATCCCAAATCCCATCAAAAAGACAATAATGCCCTTATTTTATTTTTCTTTTTTTTTCAAGCCTTTTATCTCTCCTCTCTCTCATCTCACCTCCGGCCGGCTCACGGCTCATCTTCCTCACTCTGATCGTCGCCTCCGGAGATCCCGTCGCCGGCCATTCCACCTCCCAAGTCCGCTATCTTAACCTCCTTCCTCCCCCTTGCTCGCAACCACTACCATTGCTGAGCCCCATCCACCCTGAATACCACCATCACCTCTCATTACACCGGCGAACTCCATTAATCCTAGTGAAACCCTCCTCGGCCACGGCTGCCACCCGAGGCCATCCCTCTTCTCTGTCTCCGGAAGCTCCTGAAGCTTTCTCCTTCCCCGACACCGCCATGACGCCCCTCTCGGCCTCCTTAGTCTTTTAGCTACTTTCACGTTTCAGTTGAACTCCTTGTTCATTTTAAAATTCTGTTTTGTTTTCAAGCTATGTATACGCCATGGACAACACTGGCTGGAGAGAGTTGTAGTTGTTTTTAGTTCCTTTGAGTGAATCAAAACTTGGAGTGATTCCAGATGGAGAAAGTCCACCTTCTTCTAGCTAGTTTTAATTGTGATAATTAACTCTAGATTGGAAGTTTGCACCAGAAGGCAACTGGGGATCTTGTCAAGGGAGGGAAAGTTTATAAAAAAAAATAAAAAGAAAAACCCCGCAAGATCTGAAATTACACGAAAATCCTCCCCTTATATAGAAAGGCTCTAAATTTTTAATAAGAACCTTACATGGTTGGCTCAAAGGAGCCTGGGTGAGTGAGTCCATGTACCAATTTATTATTATATTCGTGTGTACAATATATCAAATTATATTATGATATGATATAAGCTATGCTTCAAGATTCATTAATTTAGTCATTCCTCCAGATTAGTAGATTAGTAGGTAAGATGTTATAATGCAAATTTTAGTTATGCTTCTAGATTCATGTTTATTATATTATTATATTGGTGCATATAATATACCAAAATTATCTAATAATGTAATATAAGTTATGATTCGAGATTCATTAGTTTAGTTTTGCCTCGAGATTAGTGCATATGATATTGATTAATTTAGTCATGCCTCTGTCAATGTTGTCTCCCTCGCATTTGGTGTAGTGTCAAAAACATGTCGCATTGTGGCACCTTGTATTTATTATAGTTTTGCTAAATTATTTATGGCATTGTGATCGATGTGCTGGTCAATTTGATCTCACAAATTAACCCCGTATCAGAAACAAACAGCCGTTAAGATTCACAAAACTAGTTTTTATACCACAAAAAAGTACAATATATATAGATTTCACAAAGAGTCCGAGTCCTTATTAACTCTCTAACCATTCATCTCAGAAGAGAAGAAGCTTTAGCTTAGCTAATAGACGAGGGCGACATTTTAGTATAACAAGAACATGAAATGTAAACTATGTGTCAACCACCATCAGAGATAGATCAAGCAGTTTCTGATGTAGATTGTTGCTCTTCGAATGTGTTAGGTGTGATCAATTGATTGAATGGCAGCAAATTGCACGTATTCATGTTTATAGGAGGAGATGTGTATCTTCCACTAAGCAAGCTGAAAGCGATGATCCTGTAAGCTGCTTCAGTTAGGTGATTGCCATCCCAACACACATATCCTGAGGGGTCACTGCAGACTATTGCTTTCTCATCTCCGCAAGGTGCAGATGCTCTGTAATTGTAGACACCACCTGCTCCACAACACGCTGCAAGAGGTCGCTCGAATCCTAAAACCAGGAAAATTTCATCAAAGAGTGTTTAATTCCTATCTTTAAACGCTAGCAGCTTTTTGGAAAAAGCTAGAGATCAATATTGCCATGTTGGAAAAAAGACCATGATCTGAATAATAGTGGATGTGAGATTCAAGCTAAGAAAATAAATACATGAAATTTTAACAAAGAGATAGATCAATGCGAACCAAATAATTACCCCATATATCTGAATAATAGAGTGCTACATAATTAATCTATAACTTGAGCTTCCATTTGTCCTATACAAGTGGTGATGAAGACAGACAGACGGGTACAAGATAAATGCATACCAAAAACCTAGCTAGTTAGTTATAAATCTAGTAGCTAGATGATTACTAAGCAGCTTTTATTAGGAAGTAATAGGAATTCAAAACCCAGTCAATAAGTAAGGAATAAAGCTCACCATATTTGGCTGGAGAGTTGTACATGTTCATAGCAGCATCATAGTAATTGGCATATATGATTGTGGCATCAGCATGCAACTTTCTGAGCCTGTTTAGCTCCTTGAGGAGTTTGCTGTTGTGATACTTTGCAAACTCATTCAACCACTTGATGCAACCTGTTTCCTGATCATAATCTTCCACTTTAGAGCTCTTGAATAGCACAAGATAGGATGGTAAGCATCCAAGTGGAAGATCACCAGGAACCGCCAATGTCTTTGCTCCAAGTCCAATCAAAGTCTACCAATCAAGTTAAAATCAACCATTAGCAATGCATAATCCCAAGCATATTGAATGAATCATTTGGTAAGGAAGAAGAATATGAAGTAAAAGATGGGATTTGGCTTACGGTAATCGCGGAACTCATTTCCTTGACAACCATAGGAACATAAGTCTTAATCTCATCCAGGCTTATTCCTAGGCGGAAAGGATAGTTGTAATCGTTCCCTCCAATCTCTCCCATCAATATGAGTGATCCGTTTAACATGGCACGACATTCTGTAGGAAAGTAGCAGAAAAAAAATCCCAAGCTTATCAATATTTACATTATGGTCTTCTTCTTTTTTTGTTTGATTAATTCAGCCTACTAAGTTAACTCTCCAACTAATACAGAGAAAATCTTTGGGGATATAGCAAGATAATAAATAAGGAAAAGTGGGTTACCTTACCCCATAAACAAATTGGGGAAGGGTCGGAACTGAAATAAAAATAACGTAATCCTGTATTCGCGAATTAACCATAAGTTAGGGGGTTATTTGCAAAAAATAGTCACTTCAGAAGGACAATTTCTTCTTTAAAATAATTTTAATTAGTTTATTTACCCAAACGAACCTCGATGTGACGATATTAATGAAGAAAGAATCCGGATGCCAATACAAATACTAATTATATTGGAGGTGATTTACAATAAACACATCAGCCGAGGGCCTATTTCAAAAAAAAAAAAAAAAAAAAAGAAGGAAAAAAGACAAAGAAACATGCACAAATTAATTGGCACGAAACCTATTCTTGATAGGTATTGAAACCAAACGAAATAAATTCTTGGTTGAAGTCCAACTCGCAAACGACAATACAAAAGTTGGAGGGATTAAGCTGGAGGCTGAAATGAAGGCATTTCAGTTCAGATGGGGTTTCTTCGTTGGTGTCTGGTGATAGAGAGTCAGACTATGATGGATGATATCATGAATGGAGGCAGAGTATGGCCAATACAAGGTCATCCATAATTCATTCCACCAACGGTACAACCACTACTGTAAAAACGACATGCCCCCTCATCAATGGGTCCACGTCGCCCCACTCGATTCAAGATCCACCACACAAGTGGTTGTGGACATCCTCACTCCACGACCACCTTGTGCTTGTGGATCTACCAATCATGCCTATTCTTTTGACTTTTATTAGATACGAAAGTAATCTAAAAGAAAAAAAAAAAAAAAAGATTAATATCATATTTCACCCTGAAAACATGCTCAATATCATAATGTTAATAATATTGTATTTTTCCTTAGAAATATAGTAATCTTTTAAAAAACGCTCTTTTTTATACTTAATCATGATTAATAAACTGTTAAATACTTAAATACCATTGCCTATTAAAAAAGGAAAAACAAGTTCGAAAGAATATTTAAGTCAATTAATATTTTTAAATTACGATTAACATTGTTAATAGGATGAAAAGGTAATTTATTTTTGAAACAACCTTGTTAAGATAAATGGATGAAATGTGATATTTAATTAGCACCTTAATTTTAAGAGTGAGATATAATATTAATAATCCAAAGTAGTATCTCAATTAATTACAGATAGTTAAGGACGAGTCATTAAGACCAGTTTCACTCACCTGACTTGGTGGAGCACAGTGTCGACAGCACCTTCTGGAACCACCCCACCTGAGAACCCAATGAGTAGTCCCCCTCTGGCAAGTTTACCCCCATCTTCTTGAAGAAGGAGCTACTAATCGCCGTAGCTCCGCCGACGGCGAAGTTGGCCCCCTGCCGGAAGTCCACGCTGGCACGCGGCCCTGGAAGGTACGGCGCCAACAAGGGGAAGCCCATCGACTCGGCTGCATGCCCGAGCATCACCCAACCAACACATCTTAATACCAAGAATCTATAATGATAAGAAGTATATTGAGATCGCGCGCACCGATGAAGTCGACGACTAGGCGGCCGTCGGAGTAGCGGCCGGTGGGCCGCTTGAAGTACGTCTCCCCGTAAGGGGGTTGGCCCACGACAGGATCGAATCCCACGGCCAACATGTTCCCGGTGTCGGCGAGAGAATCGCCGAAACTGAAGATGGACGTGTAGCAGCAGGAGACGAGGTGGGTGATGCTTGAGAGCGAGAGGAGGACGGAGAGGAGATTGATGGTGGACGCCATTAGAGAGGTCCTTTGTTGGTGTTAGATTAGTTTTCAAATAAAATAAACTTTGGTTTTATGCTGACGTTGGTTGAGAGAGAGCCGTGATTATTCATTTCATGCGAAAAAGTCACCATGGTTCAGTTGGTTGGTAAAGACGTGACTATTCATGTGAAAAGTCACGATGGTTCGGAACCAATGCTACCGATTCGGCATCGGACGGTTGTTAATGGTGGTCTGTGAGGACCTGTCCCTCTACCCCTGTGGCTCGCTGTAGACCACAAGGGCAATTTGGTAAATTGCACCTCGTTGGTTTGTTTCACATCCGCGTGTGCACACACTGGCCTTGTCTGTGTTCGTGTTTGTTTAGAATGGTTAGGTGAACCCGAGATCGGAAGATCTGAGCTTGGGCTTGTGTTTTAGCCTAAGTTTGCCTTTCTGAGTAAAGGAGATCGATCTGGATGGCTAGGGAGATCGATCTGGAATTGCAAAGAAGATCGATCTGGATTTCAAGGAGATCGATCTCGATTGCAAAGGAGATCGATCTCACATGCCTTGGAGATCGATCATGCTCGAGTCGGTGCTTTCTTTCTCTTTCGCGAGGACGGCCGTCGGCCGTCGCTCTCCCCTGTCAGGGAGGGAAGACTTCCCCTCCCTTTCCCCCAGCTTTTCCCCGTTTTCCCGGCTTTCCCGAGGCTTTTCCTTCCTTTTCTTCCCATCCTCTTCCTCCTTCTCTTCTCTTCTTCTTCCTTCTCTCTTTCCCGCGGTGCTCTGTTTCTTCCCTTTACCGCCGACGAGCTTCATCTTCTCCGTTCTCCCTCCTCTGGCCATCTTTTTCAGCGTTCTAAGGCTCGTTGGATTCGTGACAACGAGAGGAAGATCCCTGAAGTGCTTTGGTGGCTTGTTGGTGATCAAATCGCGAGGAATCAGCCGAGGAAAGCGCAGCTAGGTAGGGTTTTACATACTGTGTTCTTTTCGGGTTTTCTTGAGTTCTAGCCGTTGGATCTTATTGATCCTTGCTTTGTTGGTTTCCTTATACCTTGTATAATAATTGATTTAAGTTTCATGTTAATCAGTTGAGATTTGAGTAGGTTTTATGGATGATTAGTCTCGGATTTCTGGTTTTCTGCTGTTCTTGAGAAACAGCCGGCTTGCGGCGAGTTTTCCGGCCGGTGAGTACATGATCATGGCTTTTCATAAACCTAAGAGTTGTAGAGATATTCGTTAGCTTTCTATTCCATCTTGTTTCGTAATTTTCCGATTTTTGTACGATTTCTTATGAATGTTTTGCTGAAGGGCTGCGTTGCAGCAATTAATGGGTAAGTTAGTTTGATTAACGATTTTGATTAGCGTTTTCCCGTTAATCCAATCGTTGGATGTTTATGATTTTTGTATATGATGATCCTGGTTTATACAGCTACTGGTGGTTAAGTTGGATCTTGAATCCGACATCATTTGAATGTCGGATCGACGGGATCAATTAGCCCTAAGTAGAGGCTTTGAGGGTTTTTGTTTATAATATTATATTCGGAATATAATATTATATTTCTACTGTTCATCATCGGTTTTTGGGGTTGCTTCCCGTTGCAGGAGTCCGCGGTTGACGGTCGCGGTACCGTCGTAATGCCGGGACCCGCTGCGGATCGGCTGGCAGCGGTTGGTAGTACCGCTGCAGCGATCCAGCAGACTTATATGATGCTTGACATACTGTTGCATGCTCTGCTTCTTATCTGTGTATGTCATAGCATGCATTCTTATTGTGTGCATTAGTTGCATTGGTTAGGGCGTGGGTGATCTTTGGGTCGCCGTCCCAAGGCTGGAAGCTCGGACTTAGCCCTAGGACCGGGGTTGGGTTGTTTGGACCCGGTTTGAATTGTAGTGCCCAATCGATTCGATGATAGGCTTAGATGACTGGTGCACCGGTTGCTTGATGATGATTAGAGGTCGTGTCGGCCTCAAGTCAGGTGTTGAGGATGCCACCGGTGACGGGTCTTATTTCTTTGGGCAGTGTCCGTTCCTGCCAGCAGGGGCATCAGTGTGGGCCCAGTGAAGAACGGGTGACCACAGCTGGAACCCTGCGACACTAGGTGTATCCAGGATGGGCCCAGTCCGTTGGGGTGACCATGGTTGGATATGCCTAGAGATCACCGGTGAATGGTAATGGGACCATTGTAGCTCACTCGAGTCTGGCTTGAGGGCGACACTGTTGCGTTTCCCTCTTCCTTCTATGTGTCGTAGTGTAGATCCCTACTGAGCTTAGTGCTCACACCTACCCGGGCTGCGTTTTGCAGGTGCAGGCGTCAGTTCCTCTTCTATGGCCCCTACCGGGCAGTTGGTCGGCGGTGCGGCGGCGCCTGGTGGACTTTGAGATGTGGTGATTGGTTACTGCTTTTACCCTATGTTAGTTAGTCTCCTACGGGAGAAATGTTGTACTTTGAATCTTCCCCTCTCCGAGGATTTGTATATTAAACACTTTGAGTTTATAATCTGAGGTTCGAGGTTTTGCTAATTATATTGTCTTTTAATTGAGGGTGCTTTTGGTGATTTGCTAGGGAGACCAATAGGTTAGAGGGAACCCTCGTCGTTCTTTTCCGCGTTGGTTAGGTTCCGGTTCGCGTCGCCCGGCCCGGTTGGGCTTTCGCGGGTCGGGGCGCGACATGGTCTATTTAAATCCAGTTAAATCTTCTTCCAAAAAGAGATTTTTTGTTTTTAACTTGTCGTTCTTCTCATCTTATATTCTGCTAAAATCTGAGAGTTTTCGACTGTCTTTCCTTCGCTAGTACAAGCGCAGGAAAGTGAGAACTTCGTTGTATCCTAAAAGAGATTCGCCGGAGACCCGTTGTACTACCGATCTGGTGGGGGCGAATCAACCCTTAAGGGTAGCGACATCCGTAACGTGCCTCGAAGTTCTGTTAATCCGCTACAGAGTCTTCCTCCTTCTTCAACATCCATTAATTTCTCCAACAACCTTAAATTTTGAAATGGACTTTAGACCCATCCCATGAGCTGTCTTGTAGACTAAGTCTCTAGACAAACCTTTTGTTAGAGAGTCTGCCAAATTCTGACAGGATCTAACAAAATCCACAGTGATAACACCATCTTGTATCAACTGTCTCACATAGCTATGTCTCAGACCTATGTGTCTAGACTTTTCATTGTTGGTACTGCTATAAGCTCTAGCCAATGTTGTTTGGCTATCACAATGAATAGAAATAGGAGACATAGGCTTAGGCCATAATAGTAGTTCTAATAAGAAACTCCTAAGCCATTCTGCTTCTTTTCCTGTTGCAGCTAAAGCTACTAACTCAGAAGCCATGGTGGAATCAGTTATGCAAGTCTGTTTCTTTGACCCCCAAGAAATAGCTCCCCCACCAAGCAAGAAAACCCATCCACTAGTTGAAGAGTGATCTTCTAAATTTGTGATCCAGCTCGCATCTGTGAATCCCTCTAAAATTGTTGGATCTCCAGTATAACATATGCCATAGTCTATAGTTCCTATTAAATATTTTAGAACTCTATGAACGGCATCCCAATGTCTTTGTCCTTGATTGGTAGTATATCTACTAAGCTTTCCAACCGCAAAAGCGATGTCGATCGGGTCGCGTACTAGTCATAGCATACATTAAGCATCCAATAACTTTCACATATTCCAGCTGAGACACTGCCCTACCAGTATTAGGTAGCAATCTATCACCTGAAGCAAAAGGTGTAGATACCGACGAACAACCGAAGTGCTCGAACCGGTTGAGAATTTTCTCAATATAGTGGCTTTGAGTTAACATCAAACCATTAGATCTTTTCACTATTTTAACGTGTCGCGCCCCGACCCGCAGGGCGCACCCGGGCCGGGACCGCGAGGGGGAAAAACCTACAACTACAGCCTCAACTGGCGGAAACAGTTGAGACTACGGCCAGCTGGCGGAAACAGCTGCCAACAGGCACAAGCGGAAGCAAGTTACTACAACATCTATTAACAACTATTACAAAACGGTATTAATAGCGTTAAACAGAGTTTAGTACAACAAGCTACAAGGGATCAACAGTCCCCAAAAAGAAACTACAACACCCACCGGGGTCTCCGTGAAGGCGCAAACAAAACCATCCTGACTCTCAGACATGGTCAGGATCCGACGCACTGCCACGGGACGGCCGCGGGGGCAACACGGGAACAGAGCGGCCACCTGCACCTGCAACAAACACAGTCCAGGTAGGCATGAGCAACAGCTCAGCAGGGTCCCACTCTACCACCCTCGCTAAGAAGGCAAACCCAACGAACCACTCTGAGGCCAAGTACTGAGGCTTGCCAAGGACCCCATAAATCCCGTCACTAACCTGAAGGATTCCTGTCCCAAGTACGCCCCTCCGACAACCACTGCTCAAGGGTGGGCAACTCCCACAATCCCTGACACAGGGTGGACATGACGCTACTGGTAGGACACCCTTCCCTAAGCGGGATCTCCACACTTGGCGGAACGACCGAGGTTAGGACTACCATCTCTCAGTACTCCAAGCCACAGAGCCAACAGGACCCCTAACTCCTAACCCAAGACTAAGCCTAGCCAGGGAGTCCATCGATCCCATCGATGTCCTCCCCCCCCAGGGTTCCTGTCCAACCTACGTCCCTCCGATAGCCAATGCTCAAGGACTGGGCTACCTCCGACGGTCCTTGACACAGGGTGGGCCGGACGATACTTGTAGGACACCCTTACCGGGGTAACGGCGTCAACCACTTAGTCATTGATCACCGGAGTCCACGAGTCAACCCCACCCAGTCTAACCTAGCATGTCTAATGCTCAGGAAGCAAGGCAGGATAAGAATATGTAAAGCAGTAACAAACAGCATAGCAAGGGCACACCTTCGGCCCACTTATACTAAACACTCCCGAGGGTC
The DNA here is from genome assembly GCA_963920575.1 of Narthecium ossifragum. NCBI lineage: Eukaryota > Viridiplantae > Streptophyta > Magnoliopsida > Dioscoreales > Nartheciaceae > Narthecium > Narthecium ossifragum. Next base: position 7,043,898 of record OY986970.1, read on the forward strand.
ATGACTCCCTCGGTTCACCACAAAGCAGTAACATTCAAGCATGATTCAATACAGGATCAACCCCGAGGGTAAAAACTGTAAAAACCACATACATGCGAAGCCCCGCGGGCAAAACTCTTGAAAACCCTCTCTGTTGCTGAAGGATCGATCCTCACCAAGGGAAGGATCGATCATCCAAGCAACAGTGAGCTTCCCTCGCTGACGAGCCAAAGAAGATCGATCACTCCTCCTAGGAGGATCGATCATTCTCGGGACGAAGGGTAACCATGCTTACCCAGGCCCCATGATCGATCTCCCCCCATAAGAAGATCGATCATGTGCTGGGCGCAGCAAGCCCACACCAGAGGACCGATCCTTCCTCCCAGAAGGATTGATCACCCAAAGATGGGTTCCGGCATGCTTCCGGCCGGAGAACCGCCGGAAAACACAACCAAACCTCACCAAACTTGGTGGGTTGGTAGAGCTGAGTACCACGAGGCTACTCAAGGCCTCAAAACCGGAAACCAACATCTCCACAAGGAGATCTATCAAGAACAAAACCCGAATTTAAACCCTCAAAGCTAGCCGGAGATTGGAGTGGGATCCCTACCTCCTCAGAGCAGCTTCGATCCACGAAGCCTAGCCAGGGATCTTCCTCACCTCGCCACGAACCCAACGAGCCTTCAAGCTCCAGGAGAGGTGGCCGGAGGAGGAAGAACGGAGGAGAGAAAGGGGCGGTCGGAACAGGGGAAGAAGCAGAGCATCCGCGGGAAAGAAGAAGAAGAGGGGAAGGGGGTAAGGCCGGGGAAAGCCGGAGAAACTGCGGGAAAGGCAAAGGAGGGGAGCAAAAGTCTCCCCTCCCCTGACAGGGGAAGTGACGGCCACCGCGGTGGCCGTCCTTCGAAAGCCACCGACAAAGACTTCCAGGCACAGGCATGATCGATCATCCTTGCATGCGGGATCGATCTTGCTAGCCACAGGATCGATCTCCACCCATAGGTGATCGATCTTCTGAGCCCTGAAAGACAAACTTGGGCTGGGACATAGGCCCAAGTCCAGAACCCCCAACCTCGGGTCCTCCTAACCTTTCTAACAACCACAAGCACCAAACAAGGTCTGTGTGTGCACACCCCGTGTGAAACGACCGCCAAGGCGCAATTTCCCAAATTGCCCTTAGGTCAAAAACAAGCCAAAGGAAAAAGAGGGGCAGGTCCTCACATAACGCCTAAGATCACATTAGCTTCGCCCATATCTTTCATATCAAAGCTGCTAGATAAAAGTGTTTTAACAGATTCTACTTCATGTAAATCAGAACCAAAGATAAGCATATCACCAACATATAAACATATTATAACTCCTTTTCCGCTACTGAATCTGCTATAAACACATTTATCTGATTGATTAACAATAAAACCATTAGCTAAAATTACTTGATTGAATTTTTCATGCCATTGTTTTGGAGCTTGTTTTAAACCATATAACGAGCGTATTAGTTTACACACTTTCTTCTCTTTTTCTGGCATGATAAAACCCTCAGGTTGCTCCATGTATATTTCCTCATCTAATTCACCATTTAAAAATGTTGTTTTAACATTCATCTGATGAATTACTAACTTATAAATCGAAGCTAGAGCAATTATAGTACGTATAGAAGACATTCTAGCTACTGGGGCATACGTATCAAAGAAATCAATTCCTTCTTTTTGTGTAAACCCTTTAGCTACTAATCTAGCTTTATACTTTTCAATAGTACCATCGACCTTTCTTTTCCTTTTAAATATCCACTTGCAACCAATAGGTTTGGATCCAGATGGAAGATCTACTAATATCCAAGTGTTGTTACCTGTTATTGAGTCCATCTCATCTCAAATAGCATCTTTCCAAAGAATTGCATCAGAAGATGCCATAGCTTCTTTGAAAGTTTTAGGATCAGACTCAATCATCAAACTAATTGGTGTTTGACACACAACATTATTAGTAGTTCCTTCTACTAAGAACATATAGAAATCATATCCATATGTTTTAGCAACTTTAGGTCGTTTGCTTCTCCTTAGTTCTATAACTTCATTAGGAACATCCTTAGAAGCCTTTATTTCAATGCTAGATCCTTTAAGTTCCTCAAATTTAGGTAAAGAGGTAAACCTCGATTCATCAAATATTAAATCCCTAGACACTATAACTGTGTTAACAATTATATAATCATTGGGTTCAATAACCATGAATCTATATGCTTTATTGTGTTCCGCATATCCTAAGAATACACACTCAAGTCCTCTTTCTCCTAATTTCTTTCTCTTAGGCTCAGGAACTCTAATTATAGCTCTGCAACCCCATAGTTTAAAATAACCAATGTTGGGTTTTCTATTTTTCCATGTCTCATATGGGGTAATTGTCGCGCCCCGACCCGCGTAGGCCCAACCGGGCCGGGCGACGCGAACCGGAACCTAACCTAATGCGGAAAATTTTGACGAGGTTTCCCTCTAATCATAGTGGTCTCCCTAGCAATTCATAATCATCCTGTATTATACAAACAATTACAAACCTCAAAGACTGAAACTGAATATATTATAAATCCTCAACATGGTAAAAGTTATACAAATTTCTCCCGTAGGAGGCTAACTAAGCAAAAGGGTAGAACTGACGATCGCCGCACCTCAAGCACCGCCAGACGCCACCACATCACCAAACACCTGCCCGGTAGGGGCGACCGAATAAGAGCTAGCGCCAGCACCTGCAAAACGCAGCCCGGGTAGGAGTGAGCACTAAGCTAAGCAGGGACACTACACTACGACGCTCACAAGGGAGGGAACACAACAGTGCAGCCCCCAAGTCTACCCTGGGTGTATAGAAGGGTCCCATAACCCTACCGAAACTCCGTGAACGCATGCCCAAAACACTGCAGACTCTCAACATGACACAGAATACTGTTTGGCGAGCAAGGACACCGCTGAGTAGGCACTCCTCGACCCAAGAGTCAAGAACACCGGTGTCGCACCCCGACCCACGAAAGCCCAACCGGGCCGGGCGACGCGAACCGGAACCTACAAAACGCGAAAAACAAAGCTGGCGAGGGTTCCCTCTAACCTATTGGTCTCCCTAACAGTTCACCAAAGCACCCTCAATTAAAGATACAACAATGATTAGTAAAACCTCGAACCACAGATTTAAAACTCAAAGTGTTAAATATACAAATCCTCGAAGAGGGGAAGATTCAAAGTACAACATTACTCCCGTAGGAGACTAACTAACATGGGGTAAAAGCAGTAAACGATCACCACCTCTCAAAGTCCACCAGGCGCCGCCGCACCGCCGACCAACTGCCTGGTAGGGGCCACAGAAGAGGAACTGACGCCTGCACCTGCAAAACGCAGCCCGGGTAGGTGTGAGCACTAAGCTCAGTAGGGATCTACACTACGCCACACAGAAGGAAGAGGGAAACGCAACAGTGTCGCCCTCAAGCCAGACTCTAGTGAGCTACAATGGTCCCATTACCATTCACCGGTGATCTCTAGGCATATCCAACCATGGTCACCCCAACGGACCGGGCCTATCCTGGATACGCCTAATGTCGCCGGGTTCCAGTTGTGGTCACCCATCACTCACTGAGCCGACACTGATGCCCCTGCTGGCAGGAACGGACACTGCCCAAAGAATAAGACCCGCCACCGGTGGCATCCTCAACACCTGACTTGAGACCGACACGACCTCTACAATCATCAACATTAGGTGTACCAGTCCTCTAATCCTATCATAAGATTCGACTGGACACCACAATTCAAACCGGGTCCAAACTACCCAACCCCGGTCCTAGGGCTAAGTCCGAGCTTCCAGCCTCGGGACGGCGACCCAAGGATCACCCACGCCCTAACTAATGCAACTAATACACAATCAACAATGCATGCTATGACATACACAACAGGAGATAGGCATGCAACAGTATGACAAACATCATATAAGTCAGCCAGATCGCTGCAGCGGTACTACCGACCGCTGCTAGCCGATCCGCAGCGGGTCCCGGCATTACGACGGTACCACGACCATCAACCGCAGACTCCTGCAACGGGAAGCAACCCCGAAAACCGCTGATGAACAATAGAAATATAATATTATATTTAAAACACCAAAAGTTCTCTACTCGAGGCTATTTGATCTGGTCGATCAGACATCCAAACGACGTCGGATTCAAGATCCAATTTAACCTCCAGTAGAGCTACATGTATGGATTAATATATCCAAAATCCCGAATCATCCAACGGTTGGATTAACGGGAAAACGCTAATGAAAACCACTAATCAAAACCAACTTTCTAATTAATTGCTGCAACGCAGCCCTCCAGTAAACAATTCATAATAAATTGTAGGAAAAACGGAAAATTACGAAACAAGATGGAATGGAAAGCTAACGAAGAGATCTACAACTCTTATGTTTATCTCAACCCAAGATCACGTACACGCCGGCCGGAAAACACGCCGTAAACTGGCTGTTCTTCAAGAACAGCAAAACAACAGAGAAACCGAGCTTAATCATGTATAAAACCTACTCAAATCTCAACCAAATATCATGAAACTCAAATCAGTAATTCTACTAGGCAAGATACATCTAATAACAAGAATATCAACAGATCCAACGGTTGGATCACGAGAAACCCATTAAAGAACACATGTAGGTAGAAGAACCTACCCAACAGCGCATTCCTTGGTTGATCCCTCGCAACCTTTCTCTCGTCGCCAAGAATCCAACAAGCTTTAGAACGCCAAAATCGGTGGCCGGAGGAGGGAGAACGGTGAAGAAGAAGCTCGCCGGCGGAAGAAGAGAAGAAACAGAGCACCGCGGGAAAGAAAAGAAAAAAGGAAGAAGAAGACAAGAGAAGAGAAGAGAAGAAGGGGAAGGAAAGCCTGGGGAAAGCCGGAGGAAAGGGGAAGGGGGGGAGGGAAAGTCCTCCCCTTCTGACAAGGGAGAGCGACGGCCGGCTGCCGTCATCACGGAAGAGAAATGAGGCCACCGACTGATTGCTCACGACTCCGATCGATCGCTCCAAGGAGCGATCGATCGCTCTCGAGCCGCAAACAGCCCAAAGACCTTCTGCACTAAGCGATCGATCTCCAAAACATGTCAGATCGATCTGGCTAGCAAGGCCAGATCGATCTCATTAGCAATCCAGATCGATCTCCTTCGCCCAGAAGGCAAACTTGGGCTAAAACACAAGCTCAAGCTCAGATCTTCCGATCTCGGGTTCACCTAGCTATTCTAAATAAACACTATCACAAACAAGGCCAGTGTGTGCACACGCGGGTGTGAAACAAACCAACAAGGCACAATTTACCAAATTGCCCTTGCGGTCTACAACGAGCCAGAGGGGTAGAGGGGCAGGTCCTCACAACCGGACACCGGCTACACCTCAGATTCAACTTGGAGTCGACACGACCTCTAAACATCAAACCATATGTATTCAGGTCATCTAACCCTATCATCAAAATCGACTGAATACTACAAATCGAGTCCTGGACCAAGCTACCCGCGACGGTCCTAGAGCTAGATCCGGACTACTCGAAAGCCCCAGATCGGCGATCAACCCATCGCCAACGTCCTACACATATGCAACTAATGCACAAAACAATACATGCTATGATCACACGTAAGATAATACAGATAAGCATGTAATAGTATGTGATGATACATCAAACAAGGTCTGGGCACGGCACCCTGCCGGCCCGGGGTGGTGAACAAGTAAGTAAAGTCTAGGAGCTGCTACAGTGGTACCACCACCAACTGTCAACAGTCCACCACAACACCTGCATCGGAAAGCAGCCCCGCAAGCAACAGCTAACAGATATCACAGATAAAGCTCTCGGCGCACGCCGGCATGCAAGGCTAAAGAAAGCTGTAGGGCTACCCGCCCATTTATTCTAAACATCCTGGGAGTCATCACTCCCCCGATTCACCACTGCCCTTATTATAGGGCTAACATGCTTAATATATGTACAATGTATAAGGCTGTAAAGAAAACTGTACATGCAAATCCCCGCGGGCAAAACCAAGAAGAATTTCCCTCTCTGTCGTAGACGGATCGATCCTTCCCCCCAAGGGAAGATCGATCTTTCTAGTGGCAGAGAACAATCTCTCCGTATCGTGCCGAGTAAGATCAATCCTTCCTCCCAGGAAAATCGATCCTACTCGCGATAGGGAACATCCTCACTGCCTCGCCAAGGAGGATCGATCCTCCTCGCGACGAGGGGGATCCCATGCTACCCAAGGCACAAGGATCGATCGTCCTCACCCGAGAATGATCGATCCTGCTCGGGTTCAGCATAACCAACGAAGAAGGTTCGATCCTTCTCACAGAAGGATCGATCGCGTTGGGTTCTCCGGTAAACCTTTGGGGAGAAATACCATCGGAAAACTCCACCAATTCCCACAAAACCTTAGGATCTAGTAGTACGAAGGACCACGAGTCCAAAACCGGTAGAAATACTACAATCTAACAAGTATATATCAAGATCTAAGCAAAACAAGCTTCAGTCAACACAAAACTCACCAAAACCGGAAAAGCAACATAGGTAGGATCCCTACCTAGGTAATAGCTGCTAAGCCTTGGATCGTCCAAAACCTCTTCGAAATCCAGAAGATCTCAGCTCAAGAACTCGGATTTAAAAAGAGATTCAAGGAAGAAGGTTACGTCCGTTTTGTAGACAAACGAACCGACCTAAGCGGGATCGATCCGTCCTGGGAGGAAGGATCGATCCTTCCCGACGATCTCACTTCCTGGCGTAGGAAGATCGATCCTTCTAGCAAGGAAGGATCGATCCTTCTTTCGCAGAAAGCTAGACTTGGGCTAAAACTTAAGCCCAAGCCCGGATCTTTCGATCCCGGTTCCACCTAACCTTTCTAATCAAACACTAACAGAAACAAGGTCAGTGTGTGCACACGTGGGTGTGAAACAAGCCGACAAGACACAATTTATCAAATTGCCCTTGCGGTCCACAACGAGCCACAGGAGTAAAGGGACGGGTCCTCACAGTAATAGATTTCCCTTTAATTGGAACTCTATTTAAAATATGACAAGCTGATAGTAAAGCTTCACCCCAATAACCATCAGATAATCCGGAATTAGACATCATGGAATTAACCATTTCCATTAATGTCCTATTTTTCCGTTCAGCTACACCGTTTTGTTGCGGGGTATACGGTGTCGTCACTTCATGTATAACCCCATTGGATTCAAAATATGAAGGACTATAAAATTCACCCCCTCTATCTGATCTTAAGCATTTAATCTTAGTACCACATTGGTTTAGGGATGGCAAAATTGACCGCCCCGCTGGATAACCGACCCGATCCGCACCGATGGGGACGGGTATGGTATAGATTTTTTACCCGTGGATACGGGTATGGTTTACAAATTTAAAATCCGCGCGGGTACGGGGCGGATTATGGCATTGGGTAATATCCGCCCCGCTATCCGCCCCGCCCCGCATATCCGCCCCACCCTGCCACTAAATGTTGGTTTGGTGGATTTTAAAGAGTCTATTTTTGTAATAATACTCTAATAAAGACTAATTGTTGATGAGTGTTTGGTGGATCTAGATTTTAGAGACCGTATGTTGATGATAGTTTGGTGGATTTAGATTTAGATTTTAGAGGCTTAATGCTAATTGAATGGTTTTTTTAGGTTTTGCGGATAACCGCGGATTGCGGGTAACCGCAGATTGAGGGTAATATCCGCGTACCCGCGGGGATGGTTATGGTCCACGATCCCCATTATCCGCGCAGGGACGGGGCGGCTATGGTATGGGCGGAGGAGTGCAGGGACGGGTATGGTATTTCCAATATTCGCCCCGATCCGCCCCGTTGCCATCACTACATTGGTTCTCTACTTCAGATTTATAAATTTCAAATTTTTCCAAAACTTCATCCTTATATCTAAGCAAATATACATAGCAAAACCTTGAGCTATCATCTATAAATGTCACAAAGTATTTCTTACCTCCTACGGTTGGTGTAGCATGGAGATCACAAATATCAATATGTATTAAATCTAATAATTTAGATTTCCTTTCCACACTAGGAAAAGGTTTCCTAGTTATCTTTGTCTTCATGCAAGTAGTACAAACTCTATTAATGTCTAGCTTAGGAATCAAGTCTAATTTTATCATGTCCTTCAATTTTTTATAATTAACATGACCTAACCTATTATGCCACAATTCAGAAGACTCAACCATGTAAGCAGAAACATGAACTTTATTAATATTCAATTTAAACAATCCATCATACATATTGCCCTTTCCCACAAATATCCCACCCTTGGACAATATAAACTTGTTTGCCTCAAATACAAGTTTAAAGCCATGCTTATTTGGCAGGCTACTAGAAACTAAGTTTCTACGTACTTCTGGTACATACAACACATTATTTAAAGTAAGTAGCTTTCCAGAAGTGAACTCCAACTCCACTGTACCATGGCCTTGCACATTATTACTGCTTGAATTACCCATGTACAACACCGTTCCATCGATGCTAGGCTCCAAAGTCTTAAACAAACTTTTATTGTTGCAGATGTGCCTAGTTGCCCCAAAATCTATCCACCAAGAGGTGTTGTCTTCGAGTACACTAGTCTTGAAGATCATGGCTGCGAAATTGTCTTTGTTTTCATTACCTCCCTCTTTCTTTTTGCAGGACCGACAATCTCGCTTATAATGCCCAGGCTTACCACAGTAGTAGCAGTTGAAGGTCCAAGAGGGGGGTGAATTGGACTCTTTTCGAAAATCTAGTTTAATGGAAAAATCAGATAGTAAAGAAACTACACTTTAAATGCTTGTAGATGAGATGAAACTAAAGCAAGGAGGCATGCAAGAATACAGTAAAGAGAGTTAGAGAGATGACACCGTTTTATAGTGGTTCGACCCAACTCTTGGTCTACGTCCACTTCACTCAAGGCTCTCCTTGAGGTTCCACTACTTGCAAATCCCTTACAAGCTCTTCCCCCAAGCTTCCTGGTGCTTGGTGACCTTACAATCACAGCCAACTGCTGTTGAACAACTCTCAAGTTACTTCTTCACACTTGAAGAAGATTTACAAAGGTTTAAGCCTAAGGAGAATAAGTAGAAATCTTTCCTAGAACTTGCTCAAATGATCTCAATAATAATGATAAAAGTTGTGGCAAGTTTACATGAAGAGACTACTTATAGATGGGCTTCAACCAGCTCAACAAGAAGCCCCAATGGCTCCCTGCAACTCTCCAACGGCTAGTTTTTTTACTCTGCGTGCTCCTGGCGGTCGATCCATCCATCGTCCGTCACGTATAAAAAACTCAGCCTTTTTGGTCGACGGTCGATCCACGCATCGTCCGTCGCTCTCACGGTCGACCGTGACATCGACCGTCACATCGTCCGTGAGCCTCTGTTGAGAAGGTCGCTTCCCAGGGTCGATGCTCCGATCGACCGTCGCTCCTTGACTTTTCTTCATATATGCGCCACGGTCGACCGCCGCATCGACCGTCCGTCTCTGTGAAGAAAAATGCTTCTCAGGGTCGATGCACCGATCGACCGTCGCTTCTTCACATTCTTCATTGATGCGCCACGGTCGACCGCCACATCGACCGTCGCATCGTCCGTGAGCCTCTGTCAAGAAAAACACTTCCGACAGTCGATGCACCGATCGACCGTCGCGTCAATACGCATATAGCCATGTATGAACCATTCATCACGGTCGATCCATGGATCGACCGTCCCATTCCCACGGTTGATCCTTGCATCGACCGTGAGTACAAAATAGCTTTAATATTGAATTTAATATCTCCAATTAAAAGGGTAATATTATTAAACATATATTTTATCATTTAATGTATATTGGCATCATCAAAACAAGGTTAGAATCAACAATCTCCCCCTTTTTGATGATGATAATCCTTTTAAAATGTGATGATAAAATATTTTGACTCCCCCTTAATCAATGCATCCTTTTCTTCCAAAAAATGTGTTCTAAAGTTATTTTTCAAGATGCACACAAGTCACATATCTTTAAAATGATATTAAAAGTTCCATTCAAGATATGTTGACATAATAGTTTGGATTTTAGCATGTTCACTTCTTTTCAATAATGACATTTATGCTTTCATGAAGTGATTTCATATGGAATTATAACATAGTAACATTGTATTGATACATCAAGCAATTATCCAAACACAACTTCATTTCATTCAAACGGTTCCAACATTTCCATACAACTTCCATTCAAAATCATTTGGAAAACTTTGAACTTACAAGACTTTCAATTCAAAACAAAGTTTTTCAAAATACAAAAGTAAGAAATGTAGAAATGTAGGGCTTTGACATTCATCACACCACACTTTTTCTCCCCCTTTGACATTATCAAAAAGAGGTAAGGAGGATTAGGATCAACTAGAGGCTTTCTGAAGGAGTGCTAGGTGGAAATTCAGTCTTGATGTAGGTGAAGATCTCATCAAGTTGCTGAGACACTTTGGCTTGATCTCCGGTGATGTTTGCTTGGGAAGTCTTGATGTCTTCTAGACTCATTTCCATTCTCCCCATTCTAGCTTCAAGATCATCAAGCCTTTGTGCCGTGGTTCGACGAACTCGGCTACTAGAGGCTTCTCCCTGATGTTCTTCAAGCAAAGGCTCTCCCCCTATATTTTCTTCTCCATGCTCTTCTTGAGGCTCATCATCCTCATCGGCACTGAGCTGAGGCCAACCGAGGCCTAAAGCTCGTTTGGCGGCCTTCATCCTCTTGTAGGTGGATTTGTTGAAGGGTTGGGAAAGGGGTTTGCGTTCATCCTCGGCTAGGTTTAGGGTGAGGGCTTGGAAAATGTTGTAAGGAGCCCCCCAAAAGGAAGTGATTGCCTAGCATTTAGATTTAGCATTTCCTTAATAATTAGATAGCCTAGGTTAAGAGGTTTTCTCCTAACCATGCAAGAAAGAACATAGGCATGGATAGGTTTCAAATTATCATGATGGCCAAGCTTGGGAAATAGGTTTGTTCCTAGGAAGTGGGCAAGCTCCCTAAATTGTTGGTTGAGGCTATTTAGTTCTATAGCTATTTTCTCAACTAGTAGAGGCTTGAGGATTGCCTTTCTCCCTAGTTTATCATGATCAGCTCTATTTAAATCCTCATGGGAAGTAAAGTAAATGCACTCTCCTGAATTAGGTGCATTAAGTAGCTCATTCAACCATTCTATGGTAATTTTGATTTCATTACCATAGACATAGCTAGTAATAGCTACATACCCCTCATCATCTATATCCTCACTCATATTACAATAAAAATACCTAATCATTTCAGGATAGATGTGTTGAGGCATCTCTAGGAATTTGTCCCATCCCATATCAGTGAAGAATTTTTCTACTACGTGTTTTTTGTTTAATGGCAGTTGTAAGGCTCTACCCGAGACTACAAACTTGTCCTTAAAATCAGGCCAGGATTTATACCTCTCCATGTCTAGGAAGAAGTACTCGTCATAGGAAGGAGTAGGTTGAGGATTGGATGAAGAACCTCCTTGAGCTCCTTTGGCTTTCTTTGCTCCGGATGGCTTCTTCGCGACTGCCTTTTTCCGTTTCCCAGGTGCATTTGGTTCCTCAGGTGAAGGAGGGCCAACATTCTTGGTACGAGGCATCTCCAGCTTGTTAGGGTTTTGAGTAGGGAAGAGGAGATCGGCTTGAGAGAGAGAGGAGGAGGAGTGTTGGCTGCGGGTGTTTTGAGAAACTAGGGCACGGTCGAACCAGGGACATGAGTGAAGGGGTTGATCGGGAGTTATAAGGAGAGATTTGAGTGGAAAAGACTTAAAAGCCCCGACTTAAGTTGTCACACGGGCCGTGGCGGTCAACCGTAGGAACTTGGCGGTCGACCGTCGCGAGCATTGTGTTTTAAAAAAAAATGTCGCACGGTCAATCCGAAGATTTGGCGGTCGACCGTCGCACATATTTTGTCGCACGGTCGATCCAACGAAGTTGGCGGTCGACCGTGGCACACAATGGGTTTGAAAGTTACATCCCACGGTCGATCCGAGGAACTTTGCGGTCGACCGTCCAGTGCGAAGGTACGCACGGTCGACCGTCAAGAAGGCTGGATCGACCGTCATCCCCAGAAAGTGAGTTTTGAAATTCAATTTAAAATCATTTTTAAATTAAAACATCACAAATCTTTGCAAGCACGTGTAACTAAATATTATGAGACAAAAATCACTCATTAATCATAATATTAACTTAATTTACCAAAATTGAGCATTCAAGTAGAATATGGTATGAAAAGCAGTTAAAGAGGTGACCATACCTTTTCCTTTTAGCTCCTTTATTTTGGACATCCATTGGACATCCCAAGCTCCCTTAGTAGATAGAGAATTCTGTCTTCACTCAAGGGTTTGGTTAGAATATCAGCAATTTGATGTTCGGTGCTAACAAACTCAAGTGCAATGTCTCCTTTTTGTGCATGATCACGAAGAAAATGATGTCTAATCTCTATGTGCTTTGTTCTAGAATGTAAGATGGGATTTTTAGATAAATTTATGGCACTAGTGTTGTCACATCTAATGGGCATTTTTCCTACATGTATGTCATAATCTTCCAATTGCATTTTCATCCAAAGCAATTGTGCACAACAACTACTCGCCGCAATATATTCCGCTTCGGCGGTGGATAAAGCAACTGAATTTTGCTTCTTGGAAAACCAAGAAACAAGTGCATGACCAAGAAAGTGACATGTGCCACTTGTGCTTTTTCTATCAAGTCTACATCCGGCAAAATCCGCATCGGAGTAGCCAATTAGATCAAAGGATGATCTTCTAGGATACCACAAACCATAATTTTGGGTTCCTATTAGATATCTAAAGATCCTCTTGACCGCAACTAAATGAGATTCCTTAGGACATGATTGATATCTTGCACAAAGGCAAACACTAAACATGATGTCCAGCCTACTAGCGGTCAAATAGAGTAAAGACCCAATCATCCCTCTATAAAGTGTTTGTTCAACGGGTTTCCCATCTTCATCTTTGTCTAGCTTTAGTGTTGTACACATGGGGGTTCTATAAATTTTGGATTCTACAAACTCATATTTCTTGATTAGGTCTCTAGTGTATTTAGCTTGATTAATAAAGATCCCTCCTCGAGTTTGCATGATTTGTAAACCAAGAAAATAATTGAGTTCACCCATTAAACTCATCTCAAACTCACTTTGCATGCATGTGGAAAATTCTTCACAAAGTTTATCATTTGTAGAACCAAAAATGATATCATCAACATAAATTTGAACCAAGAGCAAGTCTTTGCCTTTTGATTTGGTAAACAATGTAGTATCAATTTTTCCTCTACAAAAATCATTATCCATCAAGAATTTGCTAAGCCTTTCATACCAAGCTCTAAGAGCTTGTTTTAATCCATATAAGGCTTTAGTGAGTTTGAATACATGATCCCTCAATTTATAGTCTTCAAAACCGGGGGGTTGTTCAACATAGACTTCTTCTTTTAGTAAACCATTCAAGAAGGCACTCTTAACATCCATTTGATATAATTTGAAATCTTTGTAAGATGCAAAAGCTAGAAGTAGTCTTATTGCCTCAAGTCTAGCTACCGGTGCAAAAGTTTCATCAAAATCAATTCCTTCTTGTTGATTGAACCCTTTTGCAACTAGTCTAGCTTTATTCCTTGTAATTGTTCCCGATTCATCCATCTTGTTTCTAAACACCCATTTAGTACCTATAACGGGATGATCATGAGGTCTAGGTACCAAATTCCAAACTTCATTTCTTTCAAATTGATTCAACTCTTCTTGCATTGCTAGGATCCAATGATCATCCTCTAGTGCTTCCTTTATCGTTTTAGGCTCAATTTGAGATAAGAAGGCTAGATTTGCACAAGTATTTAAAGAAGATATAGTTTGGATTCCTCTTGATGGTTCACCAATTATTAATTCCTTTGGGTGCGAAGATGCATACTTCCAATCCTTTGGCAATTCATGATGTTGATCACTAGGTATAATCTCAAGAGATTCCTCAAATCTAACATTCAATTCTTCAACATCATTTTGGGTTTCATCCAATAAGTCTTTTGATTTGTCATTTGGGATTTCCTCATCTTTACCATTATCAATTCTATTAGGAATTAAAATCATTTCATCAAATGTCACATGCATTGATTCTTCAACCACCAAAGTCCTTTTATTGAATACTCTATAACTCTTACTTCTTCCCGAATACCCAAGAAAGACTCCTTCATCGGATCTAGCATCAAATTTTCCAAGAGTATCCTTGCCATTGTTCAAGATAAAACATTTACACCCAAAAGCTCTAAAGTACCCAATATTTGGAATTCTTCCTTTCCAAAGCTCATAGGGGGTTTTCTTTAAGATGGGTCTCAAGGTTACTCTATTTATCACATGGCAAGAGGTATTGATTGCTTCGGCCCAAAAATACTTGGGAAGATTATTTTCACATAATAAAGTTCTAGCCATGTCTTGTAGGGTTCTATTCTTCCTTTCAACAACACCATTTTGTTTATGGGTTCTAGGTGAAGAGAAGTTATGGGAAATCCCGTTCTCATTACAAAACTTTTCTAGAAGGGAGTTCTTGAATTCTCCTCCATTATCACTTCTAATGCATGTAATGAGAATACCTTTCTCATTTTGGACTCTTCTACAAAAGTTGGTGAATTCCTCAAAGACTTCATCTTTGTGTGCAAGGAAAATCACCCATGTGAATCTAGTGTAGTCATCTACTAACACAAATCCATATGAGCTACCACCTAAGCTAGTTGGTTTAGTAGGCCCAAAAAGGTCCATATGAATCAGTTCTAGTGCTCTTGTGGTAGAAACTACATCTTTAGACTTGAAAGAGGATTTTACTTGTTTTCCTCTTTGACATGCATCACAAATCTTGTCTTTGTCAAATTTGATCTTGGGAAATCCAAGAACAAGGTCTTTTCGAGAAAGTTTGGATATTAAATCCATGTGAGCATGCCCAAGCCTTCTATGCCATAACCAAGAATTTTCATTTAAAGCACTAAGACATAGATCATCATGGCAAACAAGATCATTAAGATAAAATGTGTATACATTACCATCACGATGTCCTACTAGCAAGATTTTATCACTATGAGCATTTTTAACATAGCATTTTGAATCTTCAAAAATAACTTTGTTACCTCTATCACATAGTTGACTAATGCTAAGCAAGTTATGCTTCAAACCTTCAACTAAGAGAACATTTTCAATAATAATGGAAGAGGTTTTACCAATATTGCCAATGCCAATAATTTTTCCTTTTCCATTATCGCCAAAAGTCATCATTCCTCCATCTTTAGGTTGAAGGGTTGAGAACATGCTCCTTTCACCCGTCATATGTCTTGAGCATCCACTATCAAGGTACCATCTTTTAGCCTTTGAGTTGGTCTTGATCTTGGATCTCATGCAATCCTACAAATAGGAGATCAAACCTTGATTTTTGGTACCCAAATCTTTTTGGGTCCATTTGCATTAGTACTATGCATAAGAGAAGAAGAATATCTAGGTGACCAGATTTTCTTAGCATTAGCATTCTTCATGAGATAGCAACTAGGTGCAATGTGACCTACTTTGCAACAATAATGACATGTAGGTCCTTGTGTTACCTTAGGAGGATGAGAAGAAGCTTTAATAAAGTTAGTCTTCTTTTGGTTATTCACCTTCCTAGGGTTGTAGTCAATTCCTTCCTTGTTCAAGGAGTTCCTTTGGCTATCAAGGATCTCATCTAGTTTATCTCTACTCTTCACAAATTTGGCTATAGTGATTTTTAGGTCATTAACCTCTAGAGTGAGATCTCTCTTGGATTTCCTCAAGAAGATAAGTTCTCTTTGCATATCATAATTTGTATTTTTCAATATGGTGAGCTCATATTGAGTGTCCTTGAGTTCATCCTCAAGTGTGTCATTTGTGTCACAAGACTTGTTCTCTAGCATGCATTTATTTTCTTTTTCTAAAGTTTCAATCTTATGCATGGCATCTACTTTTTCTTCTTCTACTTTCTTCAAGTCCTTACAATTAGCATAGTATTTCTTTTTCAGGAATTTGAAATCATTTGCTAAAGCATGATAAGCATCAAAGAGTTCTTCAAATGCAAGCTCATCCTCTACCTCTTTTTCTTCTTCTTCCTCATCTCCATGTGTCATTAAGCATATGTTGGCTACCTCTTGTTCTTCTTCATTGGATGAAGTCTCAACATCGCTTTCTCCCCAAGTAGCCACCATTGCTTTCCTTCTATTGAACTCCTTCTTTGAAGGCTTCTTGAGTTGAGGGCAATCGAACTTGATGTGTCCGGGCTTCCTACACTCATAACATATTATTTCATTTGAGTTAGAAGAAGTAGGATTGTATTTTTCACCTTTGGAGAATTTCTTCTTGAAGAATTTCTTTCCTCCTTGGCGTTTGAAGATCTTTTGTATTCTTCTTGATATCATCGCCAACTCCTCATCGTCATCTCCATCACTTGAATCGGATGAGTCTTTGCTAGATGACTTGAAGGCAACCGTCTTCTTCTTTTTGTCCCCCTCTTCGTTGCTCCTCTTCAAGTTCATCTCATAGGTCATGAGGGAACCCATGAGCTCATCTAGTGGCAGTTTGGATAGATCCTTGGCTTCCTCGATCGCTGTCACTTTAGGATCCCAAGACTTAGGTAGACACCTAAGAATCTTCCTCACAACCTCATCGTTAGCATAAGTTCTTCCAAGAGATTCAAGCATATTTAATATATTAGTAAAACGTGTAAACATCTCACTAATAGTTTCATCATTCTTCATGCAAAAGAGTTCATAGTCATGTACAAGCATACTGATTTTTGACTCCTTGACCCGGCTAGTTCCCTCATATGTAACCTCAAGCTTATCCCATATCTCCTTTGCTGATTTGCATGTGGAGACCCTATTGAATTCACTAGGGCTAAGGGCACAAAATAGAAAGCTTTTGGCCTTGGCATTAATTTGAAGGTTTTTGAGGTCAATTGGGGTGTAGTCACTCTTTGTCTTTGGGACATCTTTCCCATCAACAATTTTGGTAGGGACATAAGGTCCATCCTCTATAACCAACCATGCCTCATAGTCCATGGACTGAACAAAGATTTCTATCTTTGTTTTACAATAGTTGTAGTTTGAACCATTGAAGTAGGGTGGCCTATTGGTAGCTTGTCCCTCTATGTTTTCCATGTCTAGATAGGATCCTCTAAGGGTTGTTACACCACTAAATTAGAGACCTAGCTCTGATACCAATTGAAGGTCCAAGAGGGGGGTGAATTGGACTCTTTTCGAAAATCTAGTTTAATGGAAAAATCAGATAGTAAAGAATCTACACTTTAAATGCTTGTAGATGAGATGAAACTAAAGCAAGGAGGCATGCAAGAATACAGTAAAGAGAGTTAGAGAGATGACACCGTTTTATAGTGGTTCGACCCAACTCTTGGTCTACGTCCACTTCACTCAAGGCTCTCCTTGAGGTTCCACTACTTGCAAATCCCTTACAAGCTCTTCCCCCAAGCTTCCTGGTGCTTGGTGACCTTACAATCACAGCCAACTGCTGTTGAACAACTCTCAAGTTACTTCTTCACACTTGAAGAAGATTTACAAAGGTTTAAGCCTAAGGAGAATAAGTAGAAATCTTTCCTAGAACTTGCTCAAATGATCTCAATAATAATGATAAAAGTTGTGGCAAGTTTACATGAAGAGACTACTTATAGATGGGCTTCAACCAGCTCAACAAGAAGCCCCAACGGCTCCCTGCAACTCTCCAACGGCTAGTTTTTTTACTCTGCGTGCTCCTGGCGGTCGATCCATCCATCGTCCGTCACGTATAAAAAACTCAGCCTTTTTGGTCGACGGTCGATCCACGCATCGTCCGTCGCTCTCACGGTCGACCGTGACATCGACCGTCATATCGTCCGTGAGCCTCTGTTGAGAAGGTCGCTTCCCAGGGTCGATGCTCCGATCGACCGTCACTCCTTGACTTTTCTTCATATATGCGCCACGGTCGACCGCCGCATCGACCGTCCGTCTCTGTGAAGAAAAATGCTTCTCAGGGTCGATGCACCGATCGACCGTCGCTTCTTCACATTCTTCATTGATGCGCCACGGTCGACCGCCACATCGACCATCGCATCGTCCGTGAGCCTCTGTCAAGAAAAACGCTTCCGACGGTCGATGCACCGATCGACCGTCGCGTCAATACGCATATAGCCATGTATGAACCATTCATCACGGTCGATCCATGGATCGACCGTCCCATTCCCACGGTCGATCCTTGCATCGACCGTGAGTACAAAATAGCTTTAATATTGAATTTAATATCTCCAATTAAAAGGGTAATATTATTAAACATATATTTTATCATTTAATGTATATTGGCATCATCAAAACAAGGTTAGAATCAACAGCAGTTTCCTTTCATCCTCTTGTTATTCTGGCCCTTTTCTTTGCTGAATTGATTGGAACGCTTCTTGTTGGAGGTCTTACCACTTTTTGAAGTTTCCACTACAAGCACTTTCGACTTGTCATCCGGTGGTAGATTATTTGCTACTTCATTTTTCCGATATTCCTCCTCAATTTTGACATGATTAAACAAGTCTTCAGAGAAATATCCTCCTTGCGGTGTTTAAGGCTGCGTTTAACATCTTTTCAGGAAGGGGGGCAATTTGTCTATGATGGATGTCACAACTATTGAATCATCCATATTCATGTTATTTTGCTTAATATATTGCAACATACGAGTAAGCTCATAAAATTGTTCAGTAACAAGCCTACTATCAACCATTTTGTAATTAAAAAATTTACTCACAAGAAACTTTTTGCTCATAAAATTGTTCAGTAACAAGCCTACTATCAACACGTACACAATTTTCAGCGTCGCCAATAGTAGATGCATACACTTCTGTCATCGCTTGAAATTTGTACCATCGAAGCGCTGCAACTTTAGAACATCTCCCATCTCCTTCAGAACGGACAAATCCATCGCGAACAGAGGATCAACCCTTAAGACCATTTCAAAATTTAATTAATGATGTAACCTCAACTCAACTCATGAAAACTTCATGTTTTGAGTTGAATGAGTGATAGTACATCATGCTAATTAATGCAAACATCACATAAATTTCATCCCAAGGTTAAGATATTTGGTACCAGAAGTGCTTACAGTTAAGGTGAGCTAATGCTCTTAATGAGTCAAGGAACCTTGAGTCCAAGTGTTTGATTCTAGAAACACTGTTTGATTCACCTATATTAATGCAGAAGTGGGGCCGCTTCTAAGAGTTTAAGGGACTTTAACTCTAAGCATTAATGAAAGGATATGAGATACATGGCCATAATAGTGTCAACTAGCGGTTTGGATGCTGACATATTTGGAGTTTGTGTAGAGCAAGAACCGATTGATAACATGAGTTCAAGGTACTATCCACTTGGATTTTCAAGTCAATTTTATTTTGCTTCTACTACATAAGGGTTCAAGTCGCAAGACACCTTTATTTATGCAAATGACTTCCTTGGCAGAATATAGTCTAATTTTCAAATTTAAATTCGTTTTATTTTATGTTGAAAATGGTAGGGGATTGTTAGATTAGTTTTCAAATAAAATAAACTCTGGTTTTATGCTGACGTTGGTTGGGAGAGAGCCGTGACTATTCATGTGAAAAGTCACGATGGTTCGGAACCAATGCTACCGATTCGGCATCGGACGGTTGTTAATGGTGGTCTATTTAAACCCAGTTAAATCTTCTTCCAAAAAGAAATTTTTTGTTTTTAACTTGTCGTTCTTCTCATCTTATATTCTGCCAAGATCTGAGAGTTTCCGACTGTCTTTTCTTCGCTAGTACAAGCGCAAGAAAGTGAGAACTTCGTTGTATCCTAAAGGAGATTCGCCGAAGACCCGTTGTACCGATCTGGTAGGGGCGAATCAACCCTTAAGGGTAGCGACATCCGTAACGTGCCTCGAAGTTCTATCAATCCGCTACAAAGTCTTCCTCCTTCTCCGACATCCATTAATTTCTCCAACAGTTGGTGCATTATGGTCCGGTCTTCGAGGAGGGTGATACTAAGGCCTCATTCGGCCCTCATTTGATATCGGGTAGAAAAGCAAGTGATTAATGAGAATAACTTTATAAAGATTTATTGGAATAAAAGAAATGATGTTTGGGTTATCGTGTGAAATAAATATTGGATTCAGAAGTATTTCCTCTCTTAATCTGAATTAAAGGCTATTTCTAAAATCTATTTCCGTACTAAACAAGGCTAAGGGTGGAGTTGGTAACGTTGTAAATTTAATTCTGAGGGGGTAAAATGACAAAGGTAAATGTTGATCATTCTTTTTCTTGATCCAATGGTTGCTATAGCATGTGCACCCTACCCCGCTTCATGGGTATTTCTTTTCATATGGATGGCTTCACTTGGCTTTATCAGTGATCGTTTGTTTCTAATCTAGCTAATTTTTAATCTAGATGGATGGCTCCATCCAGCTTGAAAGGAATTGCGCATATGGGCCACTTGGTGGTCAATTTGTAGTGATATTTGGACTTTACCATCATGGTCTAAGGACTAGTCTTTACTCTAGCATTTATACTGTTATGCATCATCTTTTACTGTCTTTCAATGTTTCTTCAACTAGATGAACTATTCATATATTATCCTTACGGAAGCTATGTTCTCCAAAAATTAAGCTTCTGAACTCTTTATGCAATTTCATCAAAGCTTTCTATGTATTTTCTATTTTTTTAGCCAACATATGCATGCTATATAGGATTTCTTGAACATGGTAAACCATCTCATTTAGTTACCATCTTACTTTTTACGGAAAATTGGTGTTTAGTCTATTTTGGAGACTTTATTTGCTGTATAGTCTCCTTGAAAGATTTTTCGCCATTTAGTCCCTTTTTGGACAGCTGTACTTTTTTTTATCTATAAAATACCCTTTATGTATTTTTTTAAATGAGAGATGGATGAATAGTTTTGAATTAGGTGGTTGGTATTAAATGGAGTGGTTGGGAATATATACACCTATTCCCAATACATGGAAGGCATGAATGCATCCATTTTATAGCTGGATGCATGCATTAATGGGGGCATTAATAGTAAAAAAGGAAATACTGAAAAATAGTTGGTAAATACCAGAAAATAGGAAAATTACCGGAAAAAAATGAGAAAAAATGGTAGAAAAATATAAAAAAATACCAGAAAATATAAAAAAAATTGAAATTTTTTTTGGTGAAGTAACTACAGTTTAAGTGTGAAGTAACTACAGTTTTTTTTGTAAAGTAATTGCCATTTAAATGACAAGTAACTATCATTATGATGGAAGTAACTACCATCATATTGAAAAGTAATTACCAATTTATGGGAAGTAACTACAAATATTGGTAGTTACTTCCCAGGTTTCCTACCTTTTTCTGGGATAGTAACTACAAATTATGGAAAAGTAACTACAATTATGGGAAGTAACTACAAATATTGGTAGTTACTTCCCAGTTTTCCTATCTTTTTTCTGCGTTAGTAACTACAAATTATGGAAAAGTAACTACAATTAAGGGAAGTAACTACAAATATTGGTAGTTACTTCCCAGTTTTCCTATTTTTTTTCTGGGATAGTAACTTCAAATTATGGAAAAGTAACTACAATTATGTGAAGCAACTACAAATATTGGGAGTTACTTCCCAGTTTTCCTACCTTTTTTCTGCGATAGTAACTACAAATTATGGAAAAGTAACTACAATTATGGGAAGTAACTACAAATATTGGTAGTTACTTCTCAGTTTTTCTACCTTTTTTATGCGATAGTAACTACAAATTATGGAAAAGTAACTACAATTATGGGAAGTAACTACAAATATTGATAGTTATTTCCCAGTTTTCCTATCTTTTTTCTGTGTTAGTAACTACAAATTATGGAAAAGTAACTACAATTATGGGAAGTAACTACAAATATTGGTAGTTACTTCCCAGTTTTCCTATCTTTTTTCTGGGATAGTAACTACAATATTGGGAAGTAACTACCAATATTGGAAAGTAACTACCAAATATTTGGAAAGTAAGTATTAGGGATTGGGAAGTAACTACCATAAATGGAAAGTAACTACAAGGGAGGGTAAAGTAACTACCAGGGATTGTAAAGTAACTATCAGAAATGAAAAGTAACTACATGGGACTGTGAAGTAACTACAAGGTACTGGAAAGTAATTACCAAAAATGGGAAGTAACTACATGGGACTGTGAAGTAACTACCAGGGATTGGAAAGTAACTACCATAAATGAAAAGTAACTAATAGAAATGAGAAGTAACTATAAGAAAGTGTAAAGTGACTACAAGATATTGGAAACTAACTACCAGAAATGAAAATTAACTACCAATTATTGTAGAATTTTTTTGTAGTAATTTTTTTCTGACACAAAAATTGAAATTTTCTTAAAAGATACTACAATTACTGTAAAGTAATTACAATATTTAAAAAATAAATATTTTATAAATAGTTTTAAGTATTTTTCTATTACAATCTTCGGGAAGTAACTACAAATATTGGTAGTTACTTCCCAATTTTCATATCCTTATCCTACCATTTACAATTACTGAAAGTAACTATAAATTTTTGAAAAATTTTATGGAAATCACTTTTCAATTTGTGGGAAGTAATTACAAAAATTCTTATTTTCTTCAATTTTCATGCAAAAATTCTTATTTTCCAATTTGTAGTAATCTATTGGGTATGGTGCAACGTGCAAATGTGACGCATGATGGGAGATCACGGGGTGTAATGATTGATTATTTGCTCATCTCCCTAGATGTCATCTAGAGATGTTATTGAGTTGAGTAGAATAAATGCTAGTTTAGGCGTATGGCCAATGTGGATGATTCATTAATAATGCGTTGAAAGAGGCGTGGTTTTGAAAGAGGCGTGACTGTAATTACGAGAATGAGAATGTTTAGGGGTATTGTAGTCTTTTATTGGTATTATGGGTAGTAAAACACTTAAGGAGTGTTATAGGAGACTAAATGACAAGAAGTAGTCACTTGAAAGACTAAACAACCCCCTACTTTTTATGTACACTTAAATCAGTTTGGGCTGTGCAGACCAAGGGAATAAAGGATACACTTCTATTCTCCTATGCTCATAACTCTTTTTACGCCTATTCTTTGGGATGCCATTTATCTTTGGGCCTCTTCGTTGGTCCTCCTCCATTGAACTCTGTTAATCTTGCTTCATTCACATTTCTCATTAGGATTTTAACCACTATTGTTAACCTCTTGCTGACTGAAATCTAAGTTAAACAGCTTATAGTCTGAAACACTACGAATGAAAGATATGACAAGAGCACCGTAAACAAGCATTGTTTGCAGTAAATTACTTTATTCTGTGAGGAAAGCAGGTACATCAGTTTCTATAATGATCTATCTGGGATAGGGAAAAAGAATATTCATGAATGTCATGCTTTAGATTAGTAATGCATGATCTCTTGGGTTAGATAACAATTAAGTCCTCTTAGAACACATAATCAAATTATGGAGCACAACTATAGTGGACAGAAAAAAAAAAGAAGTTAGAAATGACTGAATTGAACATTAATGTAATTGGCTACTGCTCCTACATTCTCAAGTATACACAGAAATATTTGAAATCATATCTTCACATTCATTACTAACATTGCTACTCATTAATTGCTAATATAAGTTACTACTCATTAATTGCTAATATAAGTTACTACTCATTGAACTTCATTGACAGGGTTCAGTTTGTTTGTATTACAAACCGTTGAGGATTCTGTTCACCGGAGATCATCTTGCCAATTCACAAGAATATGAGCTAAGCATTCATGAGAGATATAACTACCAGTCAAGTATATTTTCTCTAGGCTATTAATCTGTAATTTGATTACTATACTATGTCACTTGACAAAAAATGGTGTTATTTGCAGTAAGCTTACAACTCGACGGTGTCAGAAAGCTTCTTGATTTGAACTTCGAGTGGATTTTACTCGGTTCGTATTCTTTTCCTGAAATAGTACATATAGTTCATCTTATTAGTACATATAGTTAATGTTGTGTTAGTTCATTTACTTTGTTCTTATAGTTAATTAATCAGAGGCATTCTAGATACTCTAATAGCAACTATTAAGTTATTTTTGAATTCTATGTAGGAATATGTTGAATAAGGGATGGATGAAATGCGATGATCGAAGAAATCATGAGTATATAAAGGGTGTTGATGCATTTCTTGATTATGCATTTGGTCAAGAAATGCATTAAGGGATATCCCCTGGGCGTTGTTGACCCTTGCTAGAGTAGCCTTCTCCGCCCAAATCTTGCCCGGAGATGGGCGCCGCCCCCAACGATGTCGATTATGCACGGTATGCCACTCTCCAAGAATCCGGTTGCTCTTACTATGTTCTCCTTCCACTGGGTACCTCTGTGTCTGGCTGAAAAATCACACTCCCTTGCTTGGTTCCCTCTGATATGAGTTTTTTTTCCCCTTTTTTTTTTTTTTGATGAATTTAGCTCAAAGAGGTAAACATTATTTACAGCAACGAGTTAGAGCGTCAGTCCCCCTCCTGCTGCCAAGCAAAACTGGTGCCATTAACTGTGCACCACTTTGCAACTCTGTCAGCCATGACATTAGAACATCTAACAACAGTCAGGAATATGACAGATTCAAAGTCCATTTCTGCCTCCTTTCTGATCAGGACTGATTCGTTGTTCCAGAGTTGGTTGGGTTGGATCTTTAGCTGGTCGAGTCGTATCATAAACCTTCACATTGACTCTTATGCTCTGTTTCTTACCTGAATGTTGCGTGAAACAGGGGAGGTTTTGGCTGTTTACTAAACAAAGTTTAGTGTTTAATGCATATATATCTCCCAAAACAGAGTTCGAGTCTGCCATGGAAACAATATGCAGCTATTGATTTTACACCAATTAACCAAAAAAATTAAGCTGATAGGAAGAAGTAACTTAGCCAAAGCAGTCAAACTTGCGTTAAGGCTCATAAGCAATGGGGAAAATTCTTCAGCTTGAGCAAACGACACTTTAGTATTCTAGGAAAAGTTTGAACTGGCCAATTGCAGATTGACTAAATACCCCATAGAAAGAAAGAAAAAGATTTTTTTTTTTTTTATCTCTAATCAAATTAGTATAGGCGTAGACCAAAAATAAATAAACAGGTAGACAAAGTAAGGTGTATCACTTTTGTAATCACAAAGAACTAATGGCAGAGTTGCAAACCCTTTGCTGCACACAAAATTTAATGTACCGATTGGTAAAAGAGATGGAAGCCTTCCCCCACTGGTGTGCCGAAGCGATTCGATCAACCACTGCTACCTCACATCATGCACCATCATGGCTGTAATGAAGACCACCATCACCACCCAATTTGAAGTCGGCATACGTGATTGATGGGAAGACTGCAGGGAAGGCTGCAGGCTGCATGAACTGTTGTCCTTGCTGTTCTTGCTGATGATAGGAGAAGTAGCATAGGATCCATCCAGTAAGCCAGTGGCAATTATCCTGTATGATGCTTCAGTCTGATGCAAGCCATCCCAAGAGACATACTTTGATGGGTCACTGCATACTGTGGCACCCTGACCACAGGCTGTGTATTGTTCGTAATTGTATTTATTTCCACCTCCTCCACAGCATGCTGAGAGTGGTGCGCTGAATCCTGCAACCAAGATGACTCTCTTACTAGATCATCCAAGATATGAGGTTCTTGTACCCACATTAGATACCAGCTAGATTTTTCAATTCATGATTGATGGTAGATGTGGTGGCTAAAAAGTAGGTGATAAAATCTCGAAGCCATCTCAATTTCACGGAGTTTAAGCTTTTTGGACAATTTGTGATTTAACAGATACGTATTTTGATGTCCACAAAAAAGAGGCATATGATGTGAGAACCTGATCAAGAACTAAGAAATCCTCAGAACATGCAAGCTCGGTAGTCAAATACTAGAAAACGTCGGTGATCATGAAAAAACAAGCCTTGTTGAATCATATCATGGCATAAAACGAAAGAAAAGAAACTAAGAGGAAACACACCATATTTGCTTGGAGAGGTGAACATGCTCATAGATGCTTCATAGTAGTCTCCATATATGATGGTGGCATTAGGAAACTTGGTCCTTAATTGGTCAAGCTCCTGCTTGAGTTGGTTATTGTGATACATAGAGAACGCATTCAACCACTTGATGCAGCCTGTTGCCTGATCATAGTCTTCAGTGTTGGAGCTCTGGTAGATTGTCAGAAACACTGGAACGCATCCAAGGGGAAAGTTCCCAGGAACCACTAATGTCCTTGCTCCCAATCCAATCAAAGTCTTTCAATAAAAACAATGAGGATATACTGAATTAGGTTAAAAGTTGAGGTCTCTGTAATTTTTGAGAAGAACATAAAAGTGCAAGAGACTCACTGTAATCGACGAGCTGATGATCTTGATGACATCGGGAACTAATGCCCGTACTTGATCCATGCTCGTCTGTGACATCAATGGGAAGTTATAGTCGTTCCCTCCGATCTCTCCCACCAAAAATAGTGATCCCTTTAGCATTGCCTCACAATCTGTCAGAAATTACTCTGTTATTAGTCATTCCTTCTCAAGTCGAGTCTAAGATGTGAGGACTCCTGTACCATTCAAGTTCAAACAGTAGCTTTGAATAAGTACTATGGTTCCAAAAGAATATTCAACAACTTGGGTTAACTGCTAATCCACGTAATCTTCTTTATTAGTTAAGCAATCCTTATCTGTGTGAACGGAGAAGGAAGAACATGGCAAGGAATTAGGAATGAGGTGTGGTTTGAGATTGAAGGCATTAATATAGAATAATTGCATATCCATGGCTAGAAACTTGTATGGCGCGTAGTCAAATGTTGCAAGTTTACCTGAGCTGTTGGAGCAGAGGGTAGGCAGCAGCTTCTTGAACCATCCGACCTGAGTGGCCAATGAGTAACCACCGCCCAGCGCCGTTGCTCCGCCGACCGCAAAGTTTGCCCCCTGCCGGAATCCATTCTTGTCTCCAGCAAGATACGGCGGCAAGAGCGGCAGACCGACTGCCTGAGCTGCTTGTGCTCCATTCCATTAATCCATAGTAACTCAAAATTAAGACAACAACAGAGAACAAAAGGATGGCATGTATAGACAAACCGATAAAGTCGACGATGAGGCGGCCGTCGGAGGCCCGACCAGATGACCGCTGGAAGTATGTCTCGCCGTAGGGGAGCTGGTAAAAGCCTAGATTCCCGGTGTCGGCTATCGAGTCGCCGAAGCTGAAGATGGAGGTGTAGTAGCAGCCGGCAGCCATCGCCGGCTCGCCGGCGAGGAGCACAAGGAGGAGGGTGGTCAGGATGATGGCAGCTGAGGATGCCATGGCAGAGGTTATAGCTGCAATATTTAAGATCGTTATGAAGGTTAATCATATATAATACTCTGTCTCAATATGAGTAGTAGGTAGCTGTCCAACCTTTCGTCCTCATTGTTCTTCGAAAGACTCTTTAAACGTTATTAAGATAAAGGAAAAAAAAAAGAGATTTGTTGAGCGGAAGACCACAACAACACGAGTAGCGGGTGGTGGACACTAGAGAGCTGCTTCTCGCACCCCTTGACACCAACTCCTTTCCTGACACATTTTTTCTTTCCCATTATGCCCCCATCTCTTTTCCCCTCCCCTCATTTTTCCTTTTCTTTTCCTATTTCTTTTTTCTCTCTCAATTATATATTGCTTTTTTTAGTTTTGTTTCTTTTTTTCATCAGGTTTTTTATTATTATCAGTTTTATTTATTCTTTTTTTATCAATTTTATTTCTTTTTTTATCCGGTTTCTTTTTTCTATTTGGATAAATAGTTTTTTATTATATATTTGTAATCTTTTGTTTGTTTTCTAATTGTAGTTTTTTGAAGTCATTATTTGTAAAAATTTAAAAAGTATAAAAATATAGATCAAAATAAAACATATATATATGGATAATCACTCCAAAAAACTACAACTATTTTTATACTTTTATCCATACTTTTATATTTTAAAAAGTATAAAAATCAACCCCCACACCAGCCCCCCTCTACACGCCACCCTTTTCCCGTTGTGCCCCTGACCCCCCTTCTTTTCCCTCCCCTCATTTTCTTTCTTCTTTTTCCTTAATTTTGTATTGTTTTTTTTTATTTTGTTTCTTTGTTTCTCAGTAGTTTTTTTTTAAATCAGTTTTCTTTATTCCTTGTTTTAATCAATTTTATTTCTTTTTTATCAGTTTTATTTTCTTTTTGGATAAACAGTTTTTTTTATTATATGTTGGTAATGTTTTGTTTATTTTTTAGTTGTAGATTTTGAGTCATTATTTATTAAAATACAAAAGTCTCATAAGTCAGGTTTAGGAAAGAGTACATGTAATAATACATAAAAAAAGAGATAAACAAAAATATATAAAAATACAAATTTTGATCAATATTGTTTCCAAATTTTGCTCCTGACGCACTAGGTGCTATAGCTTTTATTTCGTATCACAAATGAACACATGTCATATAACTTCTTGAAATTTTTACGATTTGATGCTTTAATAAATTAAAAATAATTTAAAAAGAGGGAATTTTTGAAATTTTTACTATTTATGTTTAGTAAATTGAAAATAATTCAAAAGGAGGGAATTTTTGAAATTTTTACTAATTGAAATTTGAAAATTTTATGATTTGATGTTTTAATAATAACTCCCAAAATCTACAACTAAAAAGTAAAAAAAAATTTATAAACATATAATAAAAAAAACTGTTTATCCAAAAAGAAAACTAAAACTGATAAAAAAAAGAAGAAATAAAATTGATAAGAAAAGAATAAAAAAACTGATTAAAGGAAAACAAAACAAATGAAAAAGAAAAAGAAAATTAAAAGAATCAAAAGGACATGATGGTAAAAAAGAGGGGGATAATGGGGATGAGCAATTTGCCTATATGAAGCACGATTTGTTCTACAGATTCCGTATGGCCCTTAATTTTTTAATTCTCACGTGGATAACTTTTTGCCATCACGATGGCCATTCTTTTTTGATTCCGAGAAGGGGTTCCTGCGACAACTTTATGAATGCTACCAAAAGTGGTAGAAGTTTAATTTTCAAAATATTAAGAGTTGAGTTTATATATTCAATTACCAAGTAAGAAGGTTACCTTGTGATTTGCAAGAGCTGGCAATGAGGAAGACGAAGACCATACTATGTACCATGTAGATTTCTTAGAGATCTGGACCATGGTCATCTGAATCGAGGGCCCAAATACTAGCTGGTAGTGCATAAATTGCTGTCGTTGGACGCCATAATGTTCGAAAAAGCAGGGTAGCAGCATTGTGGGTCATGCAAGGAATACCAAATCGTGCGACTACTAAGAAGCACAATTGAGCACCAGACTACAATGTGTCAAAAACCATGGCAACTACGTTCAATACCCATGATCAAACCATGGCAACCACAATGTGCCCAAGTCCATATGCCAGAACAAACTACTGCTGCAGTGCATTGATATCACACTGTAATTAATAAGTAGGAAGCATTGATTACAATAGAACAAAGACTACATGATCTATCCATGTGGTGTTCATCGGTTTAATTTGCAACCAATATTTTACCTCAGAAAACGTGCCACAGATGGCACTAGCACCAATTATCATTAAGAAATTGTGATCCAACTACAAAAACTGATCCATGATATAACCACTACATGAAGATATTCCACATTTGGCATTCCTTATTTGATGAATGATGAAAGCCTCGTTGGCTATGCCAGTCAGCCAATTCAAGCAACTCTGAGATATTCGGGCAGTAACGAAAAAGTTTTGGGTGGATAACCCACCCTACAGATGCAAAATTGCAATGGTTCCGGAAGCATCTGAGACCTAAAATGCACTTAATTCTCACTGGCAAACTTGATACCCTTCTCAATGGATGATTTTAGCTCCGGCTTCAGCCTTTCCAAGCCTTCCTTCTCGAAATCTGAGAGTGAGCCTAATCCCAGCACTTCCTCCACACCATTCTTACCCAGCCTCACCTGTACAACAAATGACAACACTTTCAGAGAGGCGATTCGGCACTATTAGCATGTTGACTGGTAAAGTAAGGAGAAGTTTGCTTAGCATTGTAGCCAAAAAACTGAAACATAACTGGAAATCACAAGGGGGCACTTGAGACTACCAAGTTCCCTCTGCACGTCTATAACCCAAAATAGTAACGGATAATCAATTTACAAAACCTAAAAAGCTGAATATGGACTTAAAATAAGCATTCATATAGGGTCCGTTTGGCAAGCATGGTATGGGGAGGATTAGGTGGATTAGAGGATGGGCGGATTCCAGATTCAACTCATTCGGATGTTTGGCTGGTTTTGTCCTTTGGAATCCACGGGATCCGACCTGCGTCGGATTCCAAAATTTTGGAATCGTGGCGTCCGCTCAAATCGAGCGGACGCCGCTATCAATCCCAAGCGGTATCCCGAATTTGACATTATCCTAAATGACAGTTTTATCCCCTTGATATTTAAAATGGCTATATTTATCATAACTTTAAATATACATGTTGAAACTTTATGAAATTAGTCTCATTGGAAAGATATCATCGATATCTTCGTTATGAGACTAATATTGAGTATTTTTGAAAGCAAATATTTGATGTAATTTAATTTATAAAATCATTTAATATATTATAACTTAAATTATACTTGAATTTTCAATAATTTCGATCAATCATTTTACATGATTATATGCATTCAAAGAATTAATTTGATCTAAATTTTCAATAATTTCGATCAATCATATCTCGTGGGTATTGTTATTATTATAATGTAAAATATGTCTTAATTTGAAAAAAACTTAAAGTTTTATTATTAACATGCCGTCAAAATTCACTCGGTTCCAATTCAGAGATTTATGAACCAAACACCAGAATCCACAAAATTAACAGATTCAACTCATCCATAATAGACAAGCCAAACGCCAGAATCAACAGATTCAGCTCATCCCATACAGACCAACCAAACAACAGAACCAAAATTCACAGAATCACCAGATTCAGCTCATTCCCCATTCAGCTAATTCCACAGATTCCTCATTCAGCTAATTCATCATATTCAGGTTTGCCAAACGCACCCATACAGAATAAAAGGGCGGGTTGGCATTCACTGAGATGGCATATCTTCCTTACCTGAATAAACTTATGCATCTCAAACATCCACAAGTAAATTATTTAAGTAATTCAGATGGAATTACTTAGGCTCACCTTCTACCACTATCCTCGTCATATAGGTAGATTCTGCTGCGCTGTCATATTGGCATTATAGAATGGTAGAATGAAAAGATTCGGGAAAAATGCTACAAAACAATTTGGTAGACTGTACAAAAGATGGGGCATATCTTGAGATAGGAAACATAATGAATTTCTTGTTCTCTTCCAGGTCTACAAAAAATTTGACTCAAATATTTGCTTTGCCTAATATTCCTCTTAGTACCATGAAAAATATACAGCTCAAACTGATCTCGAATCTCAGATGCAATGTCCAAAGAGCGAGCAGACAAGTTAGCCCAACTTAAAGTAAAACACCAAACTATGCACTCCAAACTGCTTTGATATTATATTAAAATCAGTCTGTCATTATTCCACAGAAAAGTATTGAATCCCACCACTACACTACATTTCAGTTGCCTAAGAAACTGCATTCCCAACCCACTATGTGCCTAGAAAATATCCAATCACCTAACAGTAGCGACTAATCAAGTGTTGGCAAAGATGTGATCTTCCCTGCGTCTCAAAAATTAGCACAAATATCCTTAGCTAGAACAAATCCCTAGACCCTGAAAAACACAACTCGCCTTCCTTATGGTTATCTGTACTGGATGCCTTACCAGATCAGCCAGTATGTCTCAATCTCATCAGATATGTCATCAATATCTCCCAATCCTGTCATAAATCATTTTTCAACTCAATGAGAACTTCAATCACTCTTCATACTCCTTCCATAAGTTGCCACAAACTAAAGAGAGCAAGCATGATCGAGCTTTTCGCATCTTAATCCCCAAGCGTAGTAAAAGCTTCACTTAGCCAACAACTAATTGTAGAATTGAAAACATAGACTTACCAAACCTTTATATCAACAAGTATTGCAAATGGATGATAATACAACCTAGACGTAGAATGTAATCATTTCAGGGGTTTAGCAACTTAAAAGAATGTCAAATAAAAGAAAAAAAGCCTACATTCAATATCTTCATTGGCAGATTTGAACAACTCCCCACTGACAACCAACATAGCAATTCATGTCCAATAACAACAAAATGTGCAACAAAAACACATGGATTGGTCCTAGATAGATTCAGGAATATTGATCCATTGAGGTACGGAAGTGCTATAGGTTGGCAAGAAGAGCGCAGATACAACCAAAACCATGGACGGCATCAAATAATTTGATGTGACAGATAAATCAAAACAAGAACAATTACTTTTTGAATAGTATATGCCAAAAAATATTACCTTTGAGGCAAAGAAAGGAAGCTCAGTGATGCTCGATTGCACAAAAGAGCATTCAACAACGTCAGGAACCCCATTGAGACCCCTCAAGCAAGCATCAGCAAAGATTGCACCAGCATAACTGCACCACACAGTTCAGTGCATTGAGACATACACACAGCTTGCACTCCTAATTAAGATTTAGAACCACTACCGTCTAAAAGAAGCTTAAAGAGCTTATAGTGTCGCAATCAAAAGTAAAACACAGGAGAAGCAAGAAACAAAAACCAAGAAAATGCAGAAGACAATTCTCAACTAAAGAGGTAAAAGAATAAATTCCATTCAAAAACTAAAAGATCCCTTCTTTACAAAACAAAGTATTTTGAGTTTCATGTGTCCTAAATTCAGAAGATAACTCAATAAATAAAGCATCACCAAATTGAAATACTAAGCAAGCTAAAAAAAGGAATAAAATATGTGAAAAACATTTACGTTCCATGTTGTCAACGAACAACTTAAGCCTAAATATTAGTACATCCTATGTCAAAAGGCATCTATAGAGTGGAAATTATATCTTGCGACTAACAGATCATGTCCAAGCTTGGATACCATCTAAAAAAGTTATTGACAGAGCACGTAACATGTAAACGTAACAAAAGCATAATACAGAGAACTTGAGGTGATCCTTATTATAGATAGATCAAAAGGAAAGATAAAGTTTTGGAAATTGGATAATGCAAAATAGTTTAATTAATCTCCACCAAAAGAAGAAAAGAGAAGAGATCAACATATTCTCTAATATTCTCTAATATTTCGAATAGTGACCTTCATGAAATTACGTGCACTCAAAACCAAGGATGTTTACCCTCCACTTAGAGGTTAATATTAGAAATTTTCATCCCACCTAGTGAAGAAATTTACATCGAACAAATCTACGGGCAAGCTGCTAACATCTTCCCCTTGCCCTTGAATGATAGATAGAATTACTTTCCAACTCTTAGATACCAGTCAATCAAACCGCATCTCAATAGGTCCAAGTGAAGCCTTCACTAAGAACTCACTAAAACATTAATGGGAACACAAAAAGCAGTAGCATGAGTTGAATGTAAACATCAGAAGCTACATCACAAAGAACTGATGAGGCATCTGCTTATAGAAAAACAACTGAACTAGTGGGAACAAACTATCTTAACTAATAAGCCCAAGTTAATGAAAGTCGTCCATCAGACTTGTTAATTGCATCAAAGATCAGGCATGATAAGTATCCAGTTGTGGCAAAAAGACAAGGGGAACGCTTAATCAGACCAAAAATACATCGGCTGCTCAAAGACGAGCATATAAGAAAATTAATATAAACATCAGAAGCTACATCACAAAGAACTGATGAGGCATCTGCTTATAGAAAAACAACTGAACTAGTGGGAACAAATTATCTTAACTAATAAGCCCAAGTTAATGAAAGTCATCCATCAGACTTGTTAATTGCATCAAAGATCAGGCATGACAAGTATCCAGTTGTGGCAAAAAGACAAGGGGAACGCTTAATCAGACCAAAAATACATCGGCTGCTCAAAGACAGCATATAAGAAAATTAATATAAAAATGCAAAGCAAGCAGCTTTCAAGTTGTCTAAACTTACGCCATCGACAAGGTTGCAGACCCTTTTCCAGCCTTTGCTTCCACCACCTCAGTCCCTCCATCCTGTGTCCTCTTTGTGAGAGCAACAATGTCCTCGTCTGACAATGCATTGGTCGCTGGAGTTGCCTGGAAGACAAGGATCACACTGTAAACATTAATCCTCTGGGGGTATTATAAAATGATTTTCCTAATCTACAACCAGAATAAAAATGAGAAATATCTCTTCATTGTCCTAACAGAAATGGTCTTTGACGGCCTCTCATACAAGTTCTAAATCCAACCAAAGCAGGGGAACACATGATAAATTAAACTATTAAAGCTGGCTTCTTTTATACAATCGACATTGTTTGGATTTCAAGTAATTATCAAATCAAAAGAAACACAACGGATAATCACCTGTGAAAACAAAGGTAAGATGGTTATCCCAGCGTGCCCCCCAACAACAGGAACATTAACACCTGCAAGGTCAACTTCCACTATTAATGAAATCCAACAGCTATTCGTAAGGCAATAATCAACCAAAACTAGAGAGAGATCATTACCAGCGACGGGGACTTTGGCCTTCCCGGCATAGAAAGTCTTGGCTCTAACGACATCCAATGTAGTGACACCAAACAGCTTCTTCTCATTATATGTCCCCGCCTTTTTAAATACCTCCGACGCGATCGGGACAGTCGAGTTCACCGGGTTGCTGATCATGTTAACCAGGGCCTGATACACACGTAGAAATCTAAACTTCATCAAAATTCATGAGTCTATACAGTCCATCACAAGGAAGTACAAATGGAGGTGGGAAAGGGCGTACGTTGGGGCAGTACTTGGCGATGGCAGTGCAGAGGCCCTTAACAATGCCCGCGTTAATGTTAAACAGATCATCGCGGGTCATTCCGGGCTTCCTCGGCACGCCGGCGGGAATGATCACGATATCGGCCCCCTCCAGGGCAGATCCGAGCTGGTCATCACCCATGAACCCCGCCACCTATAAAACCACGGCATATCATCAGATCCGAAGGAAACCCTAAGTCATTAGTTCGAACTAAACCCTAGATCGAAGAGGGAAGACCTCGGAGCGGGTGTTGATGTGGCTAACGTCAGCGGCGACGCCAGGGGTCCCGGCGATATCGTAGAGGGAAAGGCTAGAGACGAGGGGGTTGAGCTTCATGAGAAGGGAAAGGGGCTGGCCGATGCCGCCAGCAGCGCCGAGGATCGCGACCTTGCGTTCGGGGGCGGAGGAGGCCTCCGAGCCCATGGATCGCCGGCCGATGTGGGCGGCGGAGGAAGCCATGGATCTCAGCATCGAGGTCCTCATCTTGTTTTCTGGTTAGAGAGAGGACCGGATGCTGAACGAGATCGGGCGTGAGAGAGTGGGGCAACGAGCAGTCCAAAAAGGCGAGGGTTTGGGGTTTTCAAGAACTCACCGCTGCGGGTAGATCTTGCTTGCGGTTAAGGTACCGAGGTGGCACGCAGCGTTGAGCAATGAGCCAAAACTTTCTGTCCTAACGACGTTAACTTTATTCCGATTAATGACTTTATTTCAGTTTTTGACATAATTTTATAATAATTATTTGAAGGAAAAAATAGAGTGGAGAATGAAAATAAGTTTATAACGATTACTTAGAATAAGGAAAATGGTATTTGAGATTAAGAGGTGAAATAAATAATGGATTCTGGAATATTTCTCCCTTAATCCAAGTTAAGGGTTATTCCTGAAATTTATTTTCGTATCAAACGGGACCTCTAGGTAAAACATTTGTACAATTTTAGATCAGTTATGATTAGTTTAGAATTTTCATTGATAATAATAATCAACCTTATAAGGAGCAAAAACAGTTACAACCGTTTACCTCTTATTAGTTTATTTACATGTATATTTTCCTAAGTTAACTTTGTATATTTTTATCATCTTCCCTAAGTTAGTTTTAAATATACATCCTTATAATCATAAGCAGGAGATTAGTTTTAAATATACATACTTATCTATCTATATAAGAATATAAGACATGGTTTTACTTACATCGGACGGTCTATAAGAGTTTAGAAGATTTATATCTTATGGTTTAGATTCACACCCATCACATGAACTTAGTTATATGAAGAGTTGTGTGTGGTTGGGGTGATTACGGAAGAGATAATGAGAGATGTGGGTGTGATTGGCAAACCGTGCAATTTACACGGGGATCCGCTAGTCCATTATATAAGATAAGATTTTATGAGTCACAATTGACCTCATGTACTTTCTCATACGTGGTTGTTGAGTCATAAAGAAAGTATTAGAGAGGGGGACACGTGGCAGCTGAGTCATAATGGGAACAGTTGAGGTGGATGGTTAGGAGGGTAGTGGGGGTGGGTGGTTACCTATA
Source organism: Narthecium ossifragum (assembly GCA_963920575.1). Lineage (NCBI taxonomy): Eukaryota > Viridiplantae > Streptophyta > Magnoliopsida > Dioscoreales > Nartheciaceae > Narthecium > Narthecium ossifragum. The sequence continues at coordinate 7,080,325 of OY986970.1, forward strand.
CCAGGTGGCACGGGTTCCATCTAATATCCTTATATTATAAGGAAGTCCTAACTCACTCACCTCTTGTCACACCCCGACCCAAAAAACACATCCGGACCGGAGCGTGAGGGACATAAACTTATTCACTTCAATTCTGGCGCAATTATATTACAATTATCACAACTAATTTGATACATCTAGAAGTAATATACATCTAGACCTAACCCTGTAAACTGTAATTTTAACATTCTACAGATGATCACAAATTCAATTTATACATCTAGAAGTAATACACATTTACTAATACAAATTGATCCTCAAATAAACATCTATTATATAAGGAAGGACGTTTTTTGAAATGTCCCCCCTATAAAACATAAAGAGTGGTCAGGATTTGCCTACAAACACATCCAATGGTCCAGATTTCATCATCAACTTTAAGATTCCCACCCAAACTTTCCTTCCCCCAAAATCTCCCGCTCAAACTTCTTTCTTCCTCCCACCCACCCACCCACACACACACCCACCCACCAATTCAAATTTCAACTCCCCCTCCCCGTCTTCAGCTGAGAGAGAGAGAGAGAGAGAGAGGATGGGACGTGAGTCCCATCCGTCCCCTCCCCCGTCCCATCACCCTCCCCCGTCCCCTCTGCCTCTCACCCTCCCACTTTACCACCCAAGCTCCCCTCTCCCCCGTCCCTCTCTCCCTCTCTTTCCCCTCACAAATTCAAAACGAAGCTATTCTGACAATTCCGTACAAACAAGATCGATCTTGTATCCCAAAGAAGATCGATCCTTTCATTCCGACAAGAAGCAGTCCAAATGAAAAAAATAGATCGATCTCATCCAAACCAGATCGATCTATCTTTTGTGTCAGCCGGCTAACCGCAAGCATGATAGAGAGCACTTTTCAACCAAATCGATCTGAGCCAAAGGAGATCGATCCGAACCTGGAAGCTCCAGTCACCCGTGAAAAGAAGATCGATCCTTTTTCATCCAGATCGATCTTGGTCGAGAAAAATCCAGTTTCTGAAAGTTCACAGAGAGAAGAAAATCGATCTGACCCCAAAGAAGATGGATTCTTTTTTGTGCTGTGTGCGGGTGGTTGGCAATTCCAAGGGCATATGGATGTTTAGTTGTCAAAGTTGTATGCCAATACAGATTTTGTACAGCCCTTGTGCTTCTTGAATAAATAGAGGAAATGCTGTCCAATTTTTCTCCAATTTTTATGCTTATTCTTCACTTTCCATAAATGCAATCATGGGGTATTCCTTCTCCGATTTTACAGGGCATATATGCTATGGCATGCACATCAACAACCAGCAGGTTGACATCACGACATTACTTGATTTTCACGACTAACCTTGATCCGTAAATCTATTTTTATTTTTTATCACCAAGGTTACTTTTTCTTACGCATCCTCTACATGTTATCTCTGCCCTATACTCTTTGATTTATTTTTATGACTTAGTGTAGTTTGGGACAATTACATTTAAGTTGGGGGTAGAATTCTAGGAATTCGTGTTTATTTATTTATGATAACCAACTATTATACATCCCCTAGATTATGTCAGAATAATGAAATTATGAGACTTATTGATAAATATGCTTGATTTAGAAATTTGTCTTATGAATTATTCAGAAATTTATATAACATATAAGATTTAATAAATTTAACTATGCATGGCATGAGTTCTATACTTTAACACTTTTACCATGGTTTAGGGATAACTTGACAAATCTTATTGCACTTGAGCACTTTCACATGTGGATGAGTTGAAGTTAGAGTCTGAGCCTGATACTAGGATAGATTTACGATTTTGGGACATGTCACAGAACATACATGAACGCATGCAATTTTCTGTCAGCAAAAGGAAAAAAAGTATATGTGTATGACAAGTGTAGGGGTTCAAAACTTAGTAACCGGACAATGTGCCTAACTAGCGTGTTGTTCGCGTAAAATGGTTGAATTTCCTAACAATGGGAAAATTGAGAAAACAGGATTTCATACTTAGTAACCGGGCAATGTGCCTAACAAGGTGTGTTGTTCGCGTAAAACGGTTGAATTTCCTTGTGAAAAGAAAAAAAAATAAAGAATAGAAAAGAACAGAGATTGTTATGTGATAAGTGAAAAATATGTGATTGCTTAGAATTGTGATTTTGAATAGTTAAATGCTTGGATATAATGGATCTTCTGATACATGTGAAACCAAATTCACACGCTGAGAGTCAAAGTTATTTTTGAATCATGATTAAATATGTTGAAGTATTGGAACTGTGCTATAACATGTTTTGATTTGCTCTACTTTTATTTGAATATGAATTAAAGAATATATTCATTGATATTATTTCTGGTTGATGCATTGGAATTAATGAGTATTATAATTGAGTTCTGATGACATGTTAAAGGGGATGTGTAGATGTTTGTGGGTATCATCACTGGAAACCCTCAGGAGACTATAACTCCTCCACTGGGGTAACCCAGGGGTTTAAAAACTTCCTACACATGCTAAGTGTAATCGTGAGACCTACGAAAGTGGCTAGTTAGATTTATTGCTTTCTTTTTATCTTTTCTTTGCTCGAGGACTAGCAAAGTGTAAGTTGGGGGTGTGATGAGTCACTAAATAGTCACAATTAAACCCCTTAAATTACCTTTGTTAGCCCGAGAGTGTTTGTGTTTGATAGTTTGTTAGTTGATTTCAGATTTAATCATGCTTTGAGAAGAAATGCAGGAAATTCGGCTAAAATGACTAAATAAACAGCTTCGTCGACCGTCAGTAATATATTCGTCAGATATTGCACAAAGGACCAAATATTCTGAAACTTTGGGATATTGTAGAAAACTCAGAGATCTACAACGTTTCTGTTGGACACTTTACGAGATTCCTGATTTTGTGATAGCAGATTTGAAGAATACATGAAGAGACATAAGCTGGAAAGCTGCACCGTCGAAGCTGAATAGAATATTCATCAAATATTCTAGATAACTCCGAATATTATGAAATCTTCGGGATCTGACAGAACACTTCCTAATCTACATCTTTTGTGTTGGACTCATTTTTAGATTCGGCACGGATTGGACCCAGTAGCGACCGGAATAGACTGCCAGGATCAATTCAGGAAATCCGAGTTACACTAGAGTCCAACTCAACCAAACCCTAGTTTTGGAAGTTCCCCTATATATATGATTATTTAATCCGAATTTAGGGGGCTCTTCCTTGGCCATTTGGCTGAGCCTTCTTGGTCCTTTTTTTTTCCTTCTTTTACAGAAGTTAGGTTAGATCTTTAGGGGAAGATCCATGGGTGGAGCGTGACGACAACCTTAATCAACGGATCTCCTTCCTAAAGATGAGTAGCTAAACTTTTACCAAGGGATTCTTATGATGTAACTAGGTTTTCTATTAGGGATTTCTAAGATTTAGGGCTGGTATACCTTCTTGAATGGTTTGTATGGATTGATCTTAATTTCGTTATAAACTTGGTGTTGATTTCTTGCTAGATGTATGGATTGTCCTGGTTTGCACTTGATTCTAGAGCTTGTGTATGCTAAGGCTTGGTTTGGATTCATCCAAATAAGAGGATCATGCTAGTCTCATGGTATCTCGGATAGAATCTTCTTCGTGATTAGGGATTGTATAGTGCTAGTCCCACTATATTAGTGCTAGTCCCACTACGTTCCATCCCTAATCCTTCATGCATCTTGCCTTTGTAGTTTCGGCCATCGAGATGCGAAGTCATCTCGATCTTACACCTAAATTCATATTCATGTTATTATTTGCGATGAATTCATCCTAATAAGAGGGTTCATTAGCAGTGAACGTAACTAATCATTCGGTCACTGATAATTAGATAATTGTTCTTGCCAATAAGGAATCCTAAACAGAACTTGTTAAGTAATAGGGAGAACTAGCCATTCACCTATCAACCATTAGGAAAACCATTCATGTTAGTTAGCTAGTTCTATTCTTAGGAAGACCTGGTAGAATCCTGGTTATTGATTAAGAATTCCCTGGTACCTTTTCTCGTATTTATTAATCATTTAGTATAAACTTAGTTTAATTTCAATTCTGAATCTTTTATCAACTTATTGGTAGGAATACTTAGATTGAGTTTAGTAGTTTAATTACTTTCCTATGCATTCACTGTGGATTCGACTCGTACTCACTGCTCACTACCCCTAAAGTAGTTAGTTAGTGATTCGGATTATAAATTTGTAATTTTGAGTAGACTTGTTAAGACTATGACACTTTTCAAGTCCTATCAACTATAAATAGCCCTTTTTGGTGGAATTTTTGGCAGCCTTTCATATACGAATTTTCTTCATCTCTTAGGGTTTTTCCTTGTTTCCTCTCCACAAATCTAGGTTAGAATCTTAAGATTTGATCCATGGGTGGAGCGCTTCATCAACTTTCATCGATGGATCTTCTCTTTAAGATGAATAACTAAACTCTAGGCTAGGGATTTCTATGATGTATTAAAGATATTATCTAGGGTTTCCTATGGATTGGAGTATGTATTCTTTTGATGGTTTTTAATGGATGAATCCTTTTTTACTATATCTTATTGGTGTTGATTTATATTGTGGATGAATGATTTGTTATATTATGCCTTAGATCTAGGTCTTGTGCATGTTAGAGATGGAATTGTTTCATGACACTTTCATGCTAGAACCATGATTGATCTATGTTTATGAATCCTAAACCCTAGATTAAGATTATAGGAATGCTAGAGCCACTACCTTAGTGCTAGAACCACTGAGACCTATATTCCTAACCTATCATTTATTCCTTATTATTATTGATTTGGCTTCCTCGAAGTGCTAGAACCACTTTAACTTATTCACCAAATATCCATTCTTTGATGGTTTCATTCCAATGAAGAATTCTGATAGATATTCATTGAGTGATAGATAGATCTAGCCATTTTTCTATCAACATTTGAAAAATCATTTATGATCTATGAATTTGCTCTTATTCTAGGAAAACCTAGATAGTTCTTTATTACGGATTAGAAATTCCTAACTTACTCTCATAAGATTATTATTCCGAATTAGTTTAATTCTAATTAAGAGTAGTTTAAAGACCAAAATTATTTCCTTCCCTAACTTTTGCTTTAGAACTATACATGGTAATTAAACTTAATATTTCTTTTCCATGTGGATCGACTCGGACTCATTGCTATCTACCCATAAAGTAGTTAATTAGTGATTCGTGTTAGCCCTAATGACGTTTTGATGATGCCAATATGTTCTTAAATGTTTAAATATATATGTGATAAAATATATGTTGATAACAAGCTTTAACTTTCATATTTGAGCTATTAGTGGAGTTCACGGATGATGCGTGGATGCATCCGTGGAGCTCACGGATGATGCGCAGATGCATCCGTGGGATGCGGCGGTCGATCCGTGGATCGACCGTGAGTTGCGACGGTCGATCCATGGATCGACTGTGGGGCTTTTATGGAGAAAAGTAAGTTGTGACGGTCGATCGATGCATCGACCGTGGGAAGCGGTTTTCTTGACAGAGCCTGACGGACGATGTCACGGACGATGCGACGGTCGACCGTGACGCTTGACAGTCGATAGGTGGATCGACCGCGGCTCAAGAAATCCTGGCGGACGATGTCACGGACGATGCGACGGTCGACCGTGAGGCGTGACGGACGATGCATGGATCGACCGTGAGGCCAGAAACTAGCCGTTAAAGAGCCGTTGCAGAAACAGAAAATAACCGTTAGAAGCTATTTTTTGAGGCCTTAACGCTCAAATATATATGAGAAGATGCAGCAAACTTGGGGTAAGACTAAGGGAGATATTAGTTTACATTGTAACAAGTTTTAGTCTTCTTTTGAGAGCTTTAATCTTTGTAAACCTACTTCAAGTTGTGAAGTAGACTTTGAGAGAAATATCTAAGAGAGAGCTTGGAGGGATTTGTAAGGTTCTCAAGCACCCGAAAGCTTGAGGGGGAGCTCCAGCAGTTGTTGGAGGATTTGTAAGGTTGTCAAGCACTCGGAAGCTTGGTGGGAAAACTTGTAAGGGGATTTACAAGTAGTGGAACCTCAAGAAGACCCTTGAGAGAGTGGACGTAGGCAAGGTTTGCCGAACCACTATAAATTTGGTGCAAATCTCCTAACTTTTCCTCTCATCCTTCATTGCTTGCTTTATTTATAGTTTTCATATCTAAACAAACATACTAGTCTTCTAGCTTTCAATCTTGGTTTTCATCTATTGTATTTCCGCAAAAAGGTCCAATTCACCCCCCCTGGACCTTCAATTGGTATCAGAGCAAGGTTGCGGGTTCGAACCCCAGTGGTGCTGTGAGGACCTGTCCCTCTACCCCTGTGGCTCGTTGTAGACCGCAAGAGCAATTTGGTAAATTGCACCTTGTTGAGTTGTTTCACACCCGCGTGTGCACACACGGCTTCTGATTGTTATTTGTGTTTGATTAGATTCTCATAGGCGTTCTCAATCGGACAATCGGAGCTCGATCGGGAAGGATCGAGATGAGCAGTCGGATCGCGACCACCCTAGCTGGCGGCTACTGTAGCCAGTCGGTTACTGCAGCTACAGTAGAGCGGCTACTGTAGCTACAGTACCGTGTATAATACCCACCCTCTTCTTCTTCTTCTTCTTTTTCTCTCTTTTCCTTCTTCCGGCTGAGTTTTCTCTCCCTCCGTTCTCTCTCCTCCAGCCACCAAAGTGTGTGTTTGAGGGCTCGTTGGATTGTTAGAAGCGTGAGGAAGATCCCTGGCTTGGTTTCATTCCGGATTGGTGCTCAGATTCGCGGGATTCAGCCAAGGAAAGCGTGTAATCGGTAGGTTTCTATGTTACGGTTTGTTTGGGTGTTTGTTTGTTGTTTAATTGATTTGTTCTCCATGTAAGTTTACTAGATGATGTATATGTGACTGATTAACATCTGTTTAAAGTTTGGTAGGAATTGGATTTGATTTAACATGGATTTGAGCATGTTTTCATGGAGGTTTTCTCGGATTTTACTGTTCAACTCAGAACAGTGGTGTTCTAGCTTTGATATAGAACTGTACGTGTATGATCTGGATTTATGTTATATATAGAAGTTGTACATGGATGAGTTATCTGCCGATTGCAAGTGGTTTCATGAATTTTGGAGCTCTGTGGAATTTCTCGTGAATTATTTGAGCTGGCTGTGCAGGAACAGGGCTGCCACCTAAATCCGAGTATTTAAGTGGTTTTTAATTGTTTAATTGAGCTGATTTTTGGTAGGGATGATCTCAGTGGTTTTTATATGAGATCTGCAAAGTTTAGTTTTAATCCAAATTATTTTTAATAAGATTTTGATTTAGATTGTTAAATCTGGATTTTTACCGAAATTACATGTTTTGATCTGCGATCGTTTATCCGATCGATCCAGATTTCGGGTATATAATTCGGGGTATGCCGTTGGGTGGGCATATCAAGTTTCACATCAATCCGACGGTTGGATTGACAATTATGATTTTCCAAAGGTTATAGATCATATACTTAAAGTTGATAAATTGGGTTGCTTTTATCGCATTATATAAATGTTATTATATCAGAGTAGGCCATGTGATTGGCATGTTCATTCCTGGCGAGCAGTGTGCTGCGCCTGGCCCTTGTATAATGTTTGACATCGTGTTGCATGCATGAACTGTTATTTATGTGTATGATCATACATGGCATTGATTGTGCATTAGTTGCATGGTTAGGGCGTGGGCGATCTGTGGGTCGCCGTCCCGAGGCTAGAAGCTTGGACTTAGCCCTAGGACCGGGGTTGGGTAGTTTGGACCAGGTTCGAATTGTGGTGTCCAGTCAAAATTGATGATAGGCTTAGGGGACTGGTGCACTTGTTGCTTGATAATTGTAGAGGTCGTGTCGACTCCAAGTTAAATCTGAGGTGTAGCCGATGTCTAGCGTTCTTGACTCTTGGGTAGAGGGGTTGCCTACTCAGCGGTGCCCTTTCCCGCCAAACAGTGTTCTGTGTCCTGTTGTGAGTCGACAGTGTTGTATAGCCTGCGTTCTTGGACATCCGGTGGGGTTATGGGACCCTTGTATACACCTAGGTTTAACTTGGGGAAAGGCACTGTAGCGTTTCCCTCTTCCTTCTGTGTGTCGTAGTATAGAACCATACTGAGCTTTATGCTCACTCCTACCCGGGTTGCGTTTGCAGGTGTTGGCGCCAGCTCTTCTTCGGTCGCCCCTACCGGGCAGGTGGTTGGTGAATTTCCACTGTTTGAGGTTTTATATAATTTCCACTGTTTGAGGTTTTGTATAATTTTCAGTTCAGTTTTGAGGTTGTGAATGAATGTTTATTACAGGATGATTATGAATTGCTAGGGGGAAACCTCGCCAAAATTTTCGCAGTAGTTTAGGTTCCGGTTCGCGTCGCCCGGCCCGGTTAGGCTTTCGCGGGTCGGGGCGCGACAGGTGCTGCTGGGGGGAGATTGTTGGCCGTGGGCGCTGCAGGCCTTGGTTGCGGGCCTGCCGAGTGGGATGTAGAGGCCCAGGGCATGGTTGTGGGGCAGGCTGCAAGCCCAGGCAGCAGCCCCCTGTGTTCGGCCCTGTCGTGTGGGTTGTAGAGGCCCAGGACGGGGTGGGTTGTAGGCCCGACCCGGGCAGTGTGTCTGCGCTGCCAGTGGTGCTGGCGGTCGATTCGTCGGGTCGACCGCGACTCTATGGTAAAGGCAATATGGGCCCCCCTACTATCACTCCGGAGTTTTGGTACGAGTGGTTAGCTCGTGGATCCTGAACCGACATGTGGTATCGGAGCCTCGTCTCTATATTCGAGGTTTAACGACCCTAGAGGATCCTAGGTATAGATGGAAAACCTATAAGGACAATCTACCAATAGGCCTCCCTACTTTGATGGAGAAAACTATAGTTATTGGAAGATTAGGATGAAAATTTTTATCCAATCCTTAGACTATGAAACTTGGCTTACCATTGAGGATGGACCATTCATTCCTAGTAAAATGCATGAAGGAAGGAATGTACCCAAGGTTAAGAGTGAGTACACTCCATCCGACATAAGGAAATTGGAAATCAATGCTAAGGCCAAATGCTTTCTTATTTTTGCATTGAGTCCCAATGAATTTAGTAGAATTTCAAGTTGTAAATCAGCCAAGGAAAATGGGAGAAACTTGAAATTACATGAGGGAACCAACCAAATTAAGGAAACTAGGATAAGTATGCTTGTTCATGACTATGAATTGTTTAGCATGAAGGAAAATGAGTCTATTAGTGAAATGTTTACATGCTTTAATGATATTTTAAATGTGCTTCAATCTCTTGGCAAATCTAATGCTAATGATGAAATTATGAGAAAGATACTTAGGTGTCTACCTAAAGCATGGGATCCCAAGGTGACGGCGATTGAAGAAGCCAAAGACCTTTCCAAGCTATCACTTGATGAGCTCATGGGTTCACTCAAGACCTATGAGATGAACTTGAAGAAGAGCAACAATAAAGGAGAGAAGAAAGACAAATCGATTGCATTCAAGTCATCATACCAAGATTCATCAAGTTCAAGTGATGAAGAATCGGATTCAAGTGATGAAGAATTGGCATCAATTACAAGAAAAATCAAAAGGATGCTCAATCGCCAAGGAGTAAAGAAGAATTTCAAGAAGAAAACCTTCGAAGGTGAAAAATCAAACTCTACCTCATATAATTCAAATAACATTATATGCTATGAGTGTAGAATGCCCGGTCACTATAAGCCCAATTACCCTCAACTCAAGAAGTCAACCAAGAAGGGTTTCAAGAAAAAGAGAGCCATGATGGCAACTTGGAGTGAAAGCGATAAGGATTCTTCCTCCGATGAAAAAGAGCAAGAAAAGGCAAATATTTGTCTAATGGCCATCGGGGATGAGGAAGAAGATTATGAGTTAAATGATGAGCTAGATTTTGATGAACTTTTTGAAGCTTATCATTCCTTAGCTAAAGATTTCAAGTTCCTTAAAAAGAAATATTATGCTTCATGTAAGGATTTGAAGAAGCTAGAACACGAAAAACTAGATGCCATGCATAAGATTGACTTATTGGAAAATGAAAATAAATGCATGACAAGTAAGACATCTAGTGATGATCATGCCTCACTTAGAAAAGAACTTGAGAATTGCAAATGTGAGCATGACATTTTACAAAATAACTCAAGTAACTTACAAAAGGAAATCATCATTTTGAGAGAATCAAAAAGGGATCTCACCCTCGAAAATAATGATTTGAAAATTACTCTTTCTAAGTTTATGAAGAGTAAGATCATACTTAATGAGATCCTTAATAGCCAACATAGCTCATTGAACAAAAATGAAATTGGCTATAATCCTAGGAAGATGAACAATCTTAAAAAGACAAGCTTTGTTAAAGCATCATCTCATCCTCCTAAATTTGCAAATATACCTACTTGTCACTATTGTTGTAAGAAGGGACATATTGCTCCTAATTGCTATTTAATGAAGAATACTAGTGCTAACACCATTTGGATTCCAAAGCATTCATCTTATATGTATATGTCAAGAGTTAACGATAATGGACCCAAAAAGATTTGGGTACCAAAAATCAAAACAAGATTTGTGTTAGGGATGCTTGGGATCCAATTGTCAAGACAAATTCAAAAGAAAATGATGATATCTTGATGGTGGATGCTCAAGTGATGAGGTGTGGACAAGAATATGTTTTCAAGGAAAGGAAGTATGCTAAATAGTCATCAAAGGATATATGATCCTTCCAATGGTATGAAATCTTGTTCCTCCATCTTCATTTGTTATCTCAAATAGTGATAGTGAACTTTATTCTATGATTTATTTTCCTTATGAAGTCTTTTTGATTTAAAAATGAATCCTTGAAAAGGATTAATCTTGACTAAAATCTTGTATCTTGGTTGATTTTAAAAGAGATCATATGGTCATATTTTGCATCATAATGCTTACTGATTTGAAATGAACTTTAATCATCGCTTATGAGATATTGTGGCTTGTATGCACCATGAGCCTCAAATTCTTCAAGTGTTTTCATGAAATGGAATAGTGATATGTGAGTTCTAAATGCTCATTTTCACACACATACACTCATGTGCCATAATTTTGATTAAATGCATGAATTCCTGGAAAAATGACTTGGTTTAGCTCAAAATATTAAATTACATGTGTATGCAAAAATTGATGAGATTTTGATTCAAAAATCATTTTAAATTAAATTTCAAAATTCATTTTCTGGAAGTGACGGTCGACCGTGAGTACGCAATGTTCAAATCGTGGCTGACGGTCGACCGTGAACCCTTGAAGGTCGATCGCCACTGATTGTGTCACATTTTTTTTGAAATTTTTCATCGCATCTCATTTTTTAAAAAAAATTATTGTTCAATAATTTGTATATGGGGGAGATAAAGGAACTTATGTTAGGGGAGTACTTTATTTGAATGGGTTTAAATATTTTTTTTTAAATATATTCGCTATTTCAATTGGTATCCTAAGTATTTGATATCAAGCCTCCATTAGTGATCAAAATCTTTTTCTCTAACTCCATCCCCACTTTTTGATGATGCCATAGGGGGAGAAAAAGTTGTGATGTGATCTATTGCTACCAACCATGATATTAGTTAAAATTATACTAAAAGATAAATTATCTTGTCATAATATCATAGATAGAGCTTTTCAATATAATATGACTAGTATGCATCCTTAGTATTCATCTTAGAACACCTTTTATCAAAGAAATGGATGCATAGATTTAGGTGGAGCAATAGATATTTTATCATCACATATAAATAGATTGTCATCATCAAAAAGGGGGAGATTGTTAGCCCTAATGACGTTTTGATTATGTTTTGATGATGCCAATATGTTCTTAAATGTTTAAATATATATGTGATAAAATATATGTTGATAACAAGCTTTAACTTTCATATTTGAGCTATTAGTGGAGTTCACGGATGATGCGCGGATGCATCCGTGGAGCTCACGGATGATGCGCGGATGCATCCGTGGGACTCGACGGTCGATCCGTGGATCGACCGTGAGTTGCGACAGTCTGTCGATCCACGGATCGACCGTGGGGCTTTTATGAAGAAAAGTAAGTTGCGACGGTCGATCGATGCATCGACCGTGGGAAGCGTTTTTCTTGACAGAGCCTGACGGACGATGTCACGGACAATGCGACGGTCGACCGTGACGCTTGACGGTCGATAGGTGGATCGACCGCGGCTCAAGAAATCCTGGCGGGCGATGTCAAGGACGATGCGACGGTCGACCGTGAGGCGTGACGGACGATGCATGGATCGACCGTGAGCCCAGAAACTAGCCGTTAAAGAGCCGTTGCAGAAACAGAATATAGCCGTTGGAAGCTATTTTTTGAGGCCCTAAAGCTCAAATATATATGAGAAGATGCAGCAAACTTGGGGTAAGACTAAGGGAGATATTAGTTTACATTGTAACAAGTTTTAGTCTTCTTTTGAGAGCTTTAATCTTTGTAAACCTACTTCAAGTTGTGAAGTAGACTTTGAGAGAAATATCTAAGAGAGAGCTTGAAGTGATTTGTAAAGTTCTCAAGCACCCGAAAGCTTGAGGGGGAGCTCCAGTAGTTGTTGGAGGATTTATAAGATTGCCAAGCACCCGGAAGCTTGGTGGGAAAACTTGTAAGGGGATTTACAAGTAGTGGAACCTCAAGGAGACCCTTGAGAGAGTGGACGTAGGCAAGGTTTGCCGAACCACTATAAATCTGGTGCAAGTCTCCTAACTCTTCCTCTCATCCTTCATTGCATGCTTTATTTATAGTTTTCATATCTAAACAAGCATACTAGTCTTCTAGCTTTCAATCTTGGTTTTCATCTATTGTATTTCCGCAAAAAGGTCCAATTCACCCCCCCTTGGACCTTCAATTCGGATTATAAATTTCTAATTTTAGCGTTCTTATTGAGATCAAGACACTTTTCAAGGCATGTCAGAGGGTGTCGGAGAGAGGAAGAGGTGGAGTTGGGTTTGGTTGAGGAGGGCAATGGAGCGAGCCGGGCAAGATGAGCATTGATGTTGTCTGTTCTGAATTTATTGTGATAGAAATGATCCATTTTTTTATGTATAGTTCAATGTTGTTCATTGCTCCAGTTCAATATTAACATGGACTGGGATTCTTTTTTCCTTTTTTTTTTCTTTTCTCATTTCTCATTTCTCATTCTCTTTTCTTATGTTTTGTATGATGTTCGTTGTTCTAATTTAATATTGGAACAACATTCAGTTTTCTCTTTCCTCTTTTCTCTTTCTATATTTGTGTGTTTTAGTGGATTTGGATGGAGTTGGTGGAGAGCTCGGGACAATCCCATTGAGCCCATAGGAGGTTAATAAGATGAAAATAGGAAAATAGAATTGTTGAAAATAACTATGATTTTATGATGAGTTAAATATGTTGGTGATTAACTAAATAATATAGTTAATTGATGAAAAGAGAAGAAAAATGAGAAAATTGAGGTGTTGGCGACTGAGTAGCTTGGCAAGGTAAGTTGCAGGGCGGCGTTGCTTGACGGCGATGCGGATCATGGTTGGCGGCAGCGGAGCTCGGAGATGGTGGCGGCCCATGGTTGAGGAAGGAGGCTGGGGTGGATCGGAGCTAGGCCTAGCGATAGGCTACATGGTGAGAAGAGATTGGCTTGGAGTCGCGATCATGGAATAAAGCTGGGCGGTGTTAGGAGTGAAGAGAGGAGAGGCGACAGGGTTGCCGCTAAGCAGAGTCGGACTCGGGGTTTCCACTGAGCAAAGTCGGAGTTGGGGTCGCCGAGGGGGTTCCAACGATTGGATAGGTTGTCGAGGTCGGGAGTAAGGAGGGAGTCACCCGGAGATCTTGTGGTGGGGTGCGCTAGCAATGGGAATGGCAGGACTTGAGATTGGCGATGGACATCAAGGCAACACGGAGATCTGGTGAGGCTTGCGCGGTTCGTCGGAGTCGACGACGACGGTGGTGATGTTTTTGCATGGCGGTGTCGGGTTCGTAGCGGTGTGGAAGCCGGTGGAGGTTGGACGAGGTACGGGGCGGCAAGCAAGGGCAGTGACTAGCCTTGCGTGGTCGGTCATGATCATGCTCATAGGGGAAGGAGAGAGGCAGTTGTTGAGGGAGAATGGTGAATAGTGTTAGGGCCTTTATGAAATGAACGGTGAAGATGGGTGGAGGAATGAACATATTGGGGTAGCTATGTCATTTGTGCTCTGATTTGGTGTTATTGTCCCAAATCTAATCGATAGTATTTTATTAGTAAAATAAGATATGGTTAGGGTGCTTAGGCCCTTACCCATAACTTTTCCGGTATGAGCCGTTAGTACAAACGAAGAAAGGATTTACTACTCAGAAATGAACAGCGTG